>CM066925.1:21734818-22104140 GCA_033964015.1 Scolanthus callimorphus | reverse complement strand
AGCTCCTCAAACAAGTGGAACAAGCTGCATACTCGACATCCTTCCACTGTCCAAAGGCATCTAGAACTTGTGCCGTACCATCAGCCCCCACAAAAGGCAATGACTAGACAAATCGCTACTTCTCAGCTTGGGTTTTACATGTAGATGAGCCCTTTCTCCAAACCCCAGAGTAGATTTCTTTGAATACATGGTGATAGTTCTGTACAACATCTTCAGAACTGTTTAGGTAAATGGAAAATGGCCAAGTTCAGGGATAAGTGTAGAACTGACTCTTGACAGGGCTTGACAGATTAACTTTTTCTGAAAGTACCAAGTTGGCCAGTCTCCAACTGTAGGGCTAAGTGGTTATTCAAAATTGCTTGAATTCTGGGAGAACATCAAAATGTAGTTGTGACAGTAACTGTAGTCATCTTTACTGTGGAGGGACTTTTCCACCTCATCAATCAGAAGTGAAGACTGTAGGGTCTGACATTCTGTCTGGTCTTCTCGTGAGTAGACTCTGCAATACAAACCAGAATTTGTGATGAACATGTAGGTGCATAACTTTTTTTTTTTGGGGGGGGGCTTGGTTTTTATATTTTATAGTATGAGCTGATGTTACTGTGACATCACAAGTAACTAAAAGTTATTATTGTCAACATTTTCCAGCCCTCTGTCACAGTTTTCCCTATATGAACTGACCTAAAGCCGGTAAATAACTTATTTTTTTTTTTTTTTCAACTCTAAATTTAGATTTTTTATTAAACAACATCTCACACAATGGTTACCTTGACCTAGGTCAGAGATAGGAAAAATAATGCCCTCGGTGTGTGCGCTCTAAGAACCGATCAGAATGCAGAATTTGTTACTGTGCCCTCTAGGAAAAAAATAATATTGTTCCATGCTTTGTACCTTAAATCTTTCAAAGCTTGTTGCATTGCTGTTGTATCCAGGCAGCTTGAAGGCTGGGGGTAAACTCTCCAAGTAGATGATAAGGAGTAGCTTGGCCAGAACTCTGAAATAGCCTTAGTGACACACATGTTACTGATTCCACCCCTACAGAGCGGGGCTGGCCACCAGGTACTGTTACCATGATGTTCCTGTGAATGCTATTGGCTGGATGTGGGACTGCCTCCACTGGCTGGATATCAAGCAGTAATGTGGCCATGTGTCAGCATTTGTTGTGACTCTCCCAGTAGGCATCTTTACAGTATTAATGTTGTGAAAATCGTCCACGGAGAGTATCTGGAATGATTTCTGTACAAAAAAAATGATCACACATGTTTGTGCTGTACATGCAATATGCACATTTTTTATCATATCAGTTTCATACCCAGGATTTTTTAGTGGGGAGGGGGGGGGGGTGGGGGGGGGGGGGGGGGGGGGTGTTCCACCACTATATTCCTGTGCCTACCCATAATTTTGGGAGTAACACTATTCAGAATACACGAACACTACAAATAGGGGGGTTTCGGAACCCCTGGAATCCTTCTTGGTATGCCCCTGCATATGGCTGAAATGGTATGCGTGCTCTGGTTGACTATTGGACTATGTGCAGTGTATAGGCCAGAGATTCCATGTATACCTTAGTGATTGCTTGAGTTGCCTTTTCTCTCACTAGCTTGAGGTGATGTGCTGCAATTTCATGTTCTTTGAATTTTTGTTCTGATTGCTCTAGAGAAGCCAAGCACTTTACCAAGTTCCTTCCACCAGAGGAGAGCCCATGTAGGTCAAGGAAAATGGAGCTTTCATCCATGAATTCTCCATGCCTTTGATTCCTAAGGAAACCAAGAACCAG
This sequence comes from Scolanthus callimorphus, assembly GCA_033964015.1. Lineage (NCBI taxonomy): Eukaryota > Metazoa > Cnidaria > Anthozoa > Actiniaria > Edwardsiidae > Scolanthus > Scolanthus callimorphus. The sequence goes on along the minus strand of CM066925.1, from coordinate 22,102,363 downwards.
AGTATAATATTGCCCACTGAACCTCATATCAGAAGTATTGATGTTTTTTGTTCCTTTGAAATTGGATGTCCTTACATTTCCACAATCCACAGAGGTTGTACTTGCTTTCACAATTCAATATGGTTAAAACAAGCAGAGATAATATCAATATTGTCTAAGTTCCCTGTCTGAACCTAAATACATTTTAGACAATTTTAGTCATATTCTAGTTTGTTAACATGTAACATAAGAAGTAAATACCTGTAGAAAATTAATTGCCATATAAGAGCTGTTGTTCTCTCTCCTGAAGTTGAGCTCTGGCCGTCCCATGCCTCTCTGAAGAATACTTCCATTGATTGTTTTGAACAGAGAAGATCCAGATGGATTTGACAGTAAAAACTCTTTGAACTTGTCATGGCTGACCAACTCCTGTCGATTTGGATGCTTTTCATGTGCTGGCTAAGGTTGTCCAGAAGCTGTGTGAAAGTTGGCTCTGTGAATCACACAATACTTGGTTTAAACAAAAATTATTCCAATATGATATGTGTTACTTGTAAAGTAAGGTGTGCTTCAAACTGCTCACCATTTAGTCGTGCCAGCACTGTTTTCCAGGTTTCAGATTCCATCATACATCTCTCCTTCCTTGCCTTGAAGCACCTCCCCATTTCTTGTATGTACAAATGTCCATAGCTAGCAGCAGCCTGATGGTGAGGAAAGACAGAAAAATGTAGGACAACAGTGTGTGAACATGAGGGGATTAAAAAATGTGCAATGTTTCACAAGTTAATGAAAACCCCTCTATAAAACTTTTAAAAATACAGTCAGTATTTTTCATTTAATTTCTGTACCTGTTCTTGACATTGTTGTGATTTGTTGTTGTCTCCCTCTATGCTCTCGGGCTGTCCAACTACAATTTTCTGTTTGAAATGAAATATTTTTTATAATCATTAATTCCCTGAGATGAGCCATTAGCTTTTTGCATATGTAAAATATAGTTTAAAATAAAAATAAATTATAATGATAAAACTAATTAAATAATTCATTAAATTTTCATACCTCTTGTGTGCATTGTTGTGGTTGCCCACTGTCTCCCTCTATGCTTTCCGGCTGCCCAACTGCTATTTTCTGTTTAATAGATGGAAATGTTTTTGTTTGTAAGACCTGATGTTGACAAGCTACTTGCATTTTTAAATAGGTCCAAATAATTATCATCGATTTATAGTTCTCTAGAAAGTCACGTAAAATTATTATTATTGTCCATTAATAAAGAGACACCTGTCTTTGGGTACTAGCTAATAATTATGTCAAAGTATGTAGGATCGTTTCCAATGTCTTGGTTCCTCCATAAATACCAGGCTTTCACGAGAAATGATCTGAGTGTTTCGATCATACGATGAAAAAAAAACATAACATAGAAATAAAATTTACCTTTCTTCGTTTTGGTAAGTGATCCGGGCCAAGAAGAAATCTGACTGGTGCCTCTGTACGGCATTTGTTGCACCATCGAGTACCAGGCTGGTAGGTATTGAGTTTCTGTCCTTCTGCATCAAATACATCCCAAAAACGTCGAGGGATTGGCTGGACACGGATGTTTGAGTGCCCCCATGTTGACGGGCACGAGCATGTCTTCTCGTTTTTTTCGCCGATTTCATCGAAATGGCGCTGACACACAAAGTCTCCTTCCTCCAATTCTCCAAATCTTCGAACTTCTTTTGATGGCCTTTTGAGTGAGCCTTTGCAAAACTCCGACGAAGTCCTAGTTTTGGACTTTGAGCACAACATTGCAACAAAATGTCGCAAAACGTCAACAAACCTCGGATCGCTACGGGCGAAAATTCGTCATCCCTCGTAGTTTTCCTCACATTTTACACTGAGTGCAAAGTTTTTTACAAGCTTGCACAAGATATGTTTGTTAAATATATCAAATAAACTATTCCCAAAGAATAAAGACTAACTTTCAAGTTTTCGCCTTAACTTTCCGACTTTTGTTGACCTGTTTTGGTGCCGGGTGAAAACAATTCAAATTTGCCGGTGTTTTTAAAATCTGCCGCTGACCAGCAAAATAGATGGTTCGCGCGCTCGAAAACGTATTTCCGCGGTGTCGTGTAGTCTAGGCCACCAGATGAGCAAATGAGGTGGTCACGTGATATGACGTCATCGATGACGTCATGTATGTGCTTGAAAAATTAATATCTCGTGAAGGGAAGACTCTAAAGCAACCAAACTTGGGTAGTGTAGTCTAGGCCACCGATGAGCAAAATGAGGTGGTCACGTGATATGACGTCATCGATGACGTCATGTATGCTTGAAAAATTAATATCTCGTGAAGGGAAGACTCTAAAGCACCATGTAAACCATGTAACACATGGGAATCCCTTTTCATTCACACAGAAAAAAATATAAACGAGGAGCTCCGCTTTTAGCCAGTGGCTAAATCTATATATTATCTCAGGAAGGATGAAGCTCAGACAACCAAACTTGGGTGGGAGAGGGGGGGAAGAAGATGTGTTGTGTCAAGGGGGTGCAACTGCCTGGTCACGTGGTATGACGTCATCGATGACGTCATCATACCAGAAAAGAATATATCTCCGGAAGGGATGAACCTCAGACAACCAAATTTGGGTGAAGTTGTCTAAGTTGCAAGGGGGTGCAAATGCATGGTCACGTGGTATTACGTCATCGATGACGTCATCATAGGAGAAAAAGAAAATATATCGGGAAGGGATGAGCCTCAGACAACCGAACTTACTTGTATCAACGAATACCACAATCTAAGCAAGGCCGTAGCTCTAAGTTTTGTCGGGGGGGGGGGGACAGACAAGCCTTGGTCATCCTTTGTTATTTTATTGGGGGGGGGCCAGCAGGTTTTTCCGCACATGTTGACACTAAAAATTTTGCTTCGCTGGGGGAGGGGGGGGACCCCCTCAGCCCCTCACTAGCTACGTCCCTTCTAAGGGCCGCACTTGCGGAGTTTGTGTTTACCTAGCCCCCTTTTAAAATGTTCGATGTAGAACATTTTGACAGCTCGAACTTTTTCTCACGGTCGCACTACACCTTCAAAATATATTTGAAATGGTTCAGTTGTCATCAGAGAATAAAGATGATAGAGCCGAAAACAACGAGGCAGAAAACGAAAACTCAAGAAGGCCGAATTGTTTCGACCTGTGGCCACCTCGCTATACGGATCCTGAAATCGTTCAGAAGCGAGGTCTAGTATTTAAAGTGATCTTGGCCGTGATGTCGTCGGATTAACGTCCTAAAACAAAAGATTTGCTGGCTTGGAAAAAATTCTTACCCCGCTCAGAAGCTGTGGAATTCCACAATTTTTTTATCAATATTTTTTTTTCCAACAGTTTTGTTATGAAAATACGAGAAAGTCATGTCAGAAAACGGGAATGCCATGTCATATACTAAAGGAAGAAGAACTTTGTTAAGGAATGGCTTGAACACGTTTTTCAATCAACAAGAGCGCATTAGGGTGAAAAAGATCACTGAATTTGGGCTAAATTTCCACTTTAAAATCGAATGTGCTCTCAAAATTATGAAATTATCTGAAGGCATATAGCGAAAATACCTTTTATTGCTGGAGGACAAAGTAGCATTTTCCGACATTTTTCGATAGAAAATTGTTGATATTTATAATTTCACTTAATGAAAAACCAGCTGTGATAACTCACATGATGTTTTTCAAACTGTTTTCTTTTACTGCATTTGAAAATATTATTAGTCAAGAACTATGGCTAACAAGTTTTTAAAAAATTCTAAACAAATAAGAGTAAGCAGAAAAATTGCAGAAGAATAGTGTTTTGGTATAAATTGTTGGATGCTCTCTTTGAATACCAACGCACACGTGCACCACTGTTTTTAATGAATTCGAATTTTGATTTTCGATAACAATTTGATCGGACTAGTACTTGTTATACCGGCAAAAAATTAAATTATCAAAGAACTACACAACCCTAAGTACCTTGTAACAAGTTTCACCCCTTGTCTTACTTGGCCATTTGTATTTAGAGGGTCTCAGATTGATCAAATAGAGATAAGCTTGAATCAAATCATAAGCAGGCTATTCAACTCGCCTCTTTACGTAAAAATACTTCGAACGCTGGCAATCTGAACTTTGTTTGCTACATTTTTCACTGAATTCTAGCGGCTTTGCAAAATACAAGTGGACGAATCATTTCTATGAGGTGCCTTAATCATTGACATCGAATCATTAGTTGAACGAACAACGGAAAAGTGTAGAGATAAACCAATTTTGACAGATCTACGTACTTTAACTGGAAAGTAACTTCGAAAGCACACAGTGATACAACTTAAGGCTGCATGTAGTACCCCCCCCCCCCCCCCTGTACCCCTCCCTCCCAAGACATATTTTAAATTTAAGCATTCTAAGGTCTAGGTCATGTGTCGAGGTAGAGTCGTGTCGGTTATTCCCTAGGCCTAAGATATCGTCACAAAAGACAAGAAAATTTTCTGACGAGAAAACTCGGCTCTAGTGTGAAATTCGGCTATTTTATAAACGCCACTCCCAAACGCATTTCCTAAATTATAAGGAAGATATCTGACTGTCAACCATATAAAGTTTCAATTTTACTGGAAGGTGTTAGGTGGGCGGCTTAATGGTTACGTCGACGGACTTTCACGACAACGAATATCATCATTCTTTTTCACTCGCTATGGGCAATTCGAATCCCAAGGATGGGAACGATTTTCCATTGCCAAGCGTGGCTTTGTCATTAAATTCCCATGATTGGGAAGTGTTCGGATATTACACGGTTGGGATTTGTCATGGGAATTCCCGCCCGATTCCCCCATGACAAATCCCATAGATGGGATTATGCAGATTTTTTTTGTTTGCGCGGGGTTTATCTCTCAAGAAGGGGTCCATTTAAGCTCAGATATTATTAAAAGTATTAACGCTAATGGAGATGAGATAATGCGCAAATATTACCAAAAGATACCTGCTTATATTCTCTAAGATTGACGTTCATAGCGAGTATATTTTTTAAGTTGTAGACGAAAACCTATTTCGCGAAATGCGCTCTGACTTTCGCCCGAGTCACCTTAATGTTTGCACGACTGCCCTGGCGAGAATTTTACTTCCGTCCTCCTCGGTGTACGATTTGCCGAGACAAAAATCGAGGTTTGCACCGCGTGGAGATTGAATTTAGTTTGATTGTGTAATAGAAGCGCACCGGGATTTGAAAGCAATCATTCATTAATAACTCTCTTGAGTTTTAGGAGATAAATCTAAAGCTTCTATTTATAGAGGCGTTTTCCGAGGCTTACTCCAATTTGGTTCATTCCTTGTCTCTTTTTACGAGGTTAGCGCCAGACGGAAGCCTTTTTGTGTACCTAACATATCATTTAACTTTTATATATCATTTAATTTGTAGATTGATCTCCCCATTTGACTTGACTTCTCAAGAAGATGGCCAGTACAACAATATCCGGTACAACGCTGGTTTTGATTCTCGGGTTAAATATAGCAATTAAAAGCTGCATTCATCTCGGACAAGAAGAAGATCGGCTGCTAAAGGAAATTGTTGAAGAATTCGAAAAAAAAACCCTCAAGATGGACGATGCAAGGAGTATTCCTAAGTATTTATATGGTGTCCTATGCGCCATTATGGATAACTCTTTTGTGCCCAGTACACGGTTACCCCTGAAATCAGGACAGTGGACAAATGTTCTTGATAAAGAGTGTCCAAGAAACCCGAGGCTGATTTATGACTTATATGGAAATTCAATTCTCGTTCAGGCTTCGTATGAGTGTAATGGTAATTTACCTGGAATTGTGAAACGGGGTCACAGCCTTCCTTCTGCTTCAGAGGACATTATGTCTTTGTTGCCAGTTGATATCAAGAAAATATTTCCCATTATTATGCATCAAAAAGTGCCTTTACAATGAAACTTTACGATTTCGTTGTTGTCGGAGTTTATCAAGGACAAAATTTTATGGAAATAAGTGAAAGCATCGGTTCGATCAATTTTAGACAGCTGGTTCGAAATATTGGATACGACGACGCAGATATAAACTACGAAAGGAATTTGATAATAGTGTATTCTGCTCGTTTCCAAGCAACGACAAGCTAATGCACCTTTCCTAGCGAAGTTTGAAATGGACAAAGAACAGTACGAAAGTGACATGAGAAGCCGCACTGGAAGAATTTTATCATTTGACCACACCTTTAGAACAAGCAAGCCATCGGTATCACCAACTCTGATGGGAGGTTCGCGCAGCAGGTTCAAAATGTTTTCATTGGTTTGAATGAGAATGGAGAGGTTTTAGACTGGCGTTTTACAAAGTGCACTGGTTTTGAAGAAATAAATGACCTCCTTAAAGAATTGAGCGATCGACATAAACAAGAAGGTGTCTGTGTTGAAATGATCATAGTGGACGACTGTTGCCACGTAAAGAATCTATACCAAGAAATGTTTCCAGGTGTACCTATAAAATTGGACTTATTCCATGCGTGCATGAGAGTTGTGCAAACAGTAGGTAAAAGTGTTCCTTTTCATCAGAAACTTGCAAAAGAATTTTCCATGATTTTCCGCGCGGACGGAGATCTTGGTAGCGAGAGAACAATGAATACACCCGACCCAGAAACAATCGAAGGGAATTTGGAAAGGTTCATCTTTTCAAGGACGCCGAAGTTAAAAAGGAAACATTACTGAAATAGAAGCGTTGAGAAATCATATACGAAAGGGATGTCTTTCAGGTATCCCTCCAGGGTGTGGAACGGAAAACATGAGCGGCTACATAAGCATCTCAATAGATCTCTTTTGTGCGGCGTATCCAAGATTGGCTCTGAGTTGGCGGTTGCGACGATGATGTGTGCTCTTTATTCATGGAATATAAAGAAAAGAAGTAAAAGAGCACACAACAAAAGGACTGCCCCAGTGGCCCCGATTGAAATTATAAAAAGCCGAAGTGAATCATCTGCTCATATGAACTAAATTCGGGATGCGTGCCGTCTGAAAACATAAGAATGACATCAACAAATAATGGCGAAATGGCGCAAATGAATAACGAAACCGTACTTCAAATCGCCATTGAAAGAATTTTCCATGTTCAAGACTTGCTGAGGAATTTTAGGGAGAAATGCACAAACAAAGCAGTTGACATAATTTATTTGCTATGGTCAATGGGGACAATGCACCAACATATCGAAATTGAAACACGCAACAACGCCTTGAGGCTTGAGATGGAAGCACAACATGTTGAAAATCTAGTGCGAAACTTATCGGGATTTAATCTTCAACTTGATGCTGTTCCAATAGATGGGGATTGTTTTCTTCAGGTCCCGGTTCGTCAGTTGCATCGCCACCTGCCATCTAACGCGGACCTATCACAACATGCCATTTCACTTGGTCTTGGGAACTCGGAGAAGTCTGATGCGCGTTTACTGAGAGAATTGTTTGTCGAAGAGCTGAAGGGCAATTCAAGCGCCTATCGAGAGTGGATGACGATGGAGACGACAATGTTTGACATTGAGTTATTTCTTAATGATGGTTTCTTTGCAAGTAATCTCGGAGATCTGTGTGCCAAGGCCTGTTCAATTATCTTGCATGTCCCTATAATCGTAATTACCGCATTGCAAATGCTCCAAGCTTCGTATTTCTACCTAAGGAATTCGCTACTACAGATCCTATTTATATTGCACGCAATCATTCAGGAGCAGGTCATTATGATGCTACTAAAGGTATGTATGCTGTTTCTGGAGACGTAACTATGTCATTGATGTTAAACAAGTGCGCGTCACTTGTCGTCTTGTCTTAATTTTGGATACTAACAACTCTCAACTGCGAAAGGTAACCTGGCAAAAACTTGGGTTTCTTAGTTCTATCATGCTTCGTGTTCATTCGAAATGAATTTTTAGTTATGTTGGTATGGGGATACAACACTGCGTTTTTCACGTTGGTAAAATTGAACACTAAACGTTAAACATATCATCTTAAACTACTAACACCATCACAGTGCGGCTCATTTTCCTTGATATGTGGACGAAACCATTATTTGTATGCAAATGCTATACCACTTTTTGATCCTTTATTATTCGGGCTTCGTGAGGGAAGGCCCGAGTCTTAAATTCGGCTTTGTTTTTTCCAGCCATAGACGTGGCGGAATCAAGTAGCTACAATCTTTGCCATAAGGTTTAGACCGTTTTTGAGAACTTGTATTTTCTCGTCGGTTCAGATCTCGGGCTTCAAAATGCCGAGACAATTCATCTCACTGATATCAACATTGAAAGGGGAGGGGGGCGAATACTCTGTAGTGCTCGTCTAAAATAGCTTGTAAGAATGGGCATCCGTTTTACCGGTCCAAGCTTTTTGACAAAGATTGTAAGAGGGTTACCTGAGAAAGTGTTCCAGAAGTCAAAAGTGGCTTGTCAATTTGTACATAAGTTAGTCTTAGTGAGAAACTAAGGATGCCTGTTTATTGATTTGGTTCTTGGCAATTTCCTTTGTGATTTACTATAGGGGGGTCCCGATTTTGACCCTGAGACATTCAATCCCAACCACATTAAGGCCTGGGATTCTAAATGGGCTTGGGGCTAACCCCCCAATACGCAAAATTTGCCTTCAATTTAAAGCAGGCTAATGTTTGGTTCAGTGATAAAACTCGACGAATTTAACATTTTGGTGCCGTTTTTAATACGGAATGACGTCACAGGCATGTCACGTGACTAAACAGTAAATTGCTATTCCGGTGATGGAGAAAACATCTAACTATACAACTATAGGCCTTAGCAATAGAAACACCGTACTGTTTTGGCTGCTGAGCTATCATTTACCGTTAACGAGATATAAGGGTCGGTATCAAGTCACGTGACCTAATCAACATATCGGCCCCAGTACATTAAGGAGCAAACTTTTTTCCACCAGCTAACGCGATCAGAGAAATATTATTAGCTATTTTAAAACTTTTCAAAAAGGAGCGAAACTCACCACCGGAGAAATTTTAAACTTTGAAAAGTGAAAATGTCACGTGACTGGTCACGTGACATTAAGCCCAAATTCAATACTAAAACATTTCACTCGATGGAAATGTCATGCTCCATCACTAATGATTAGCAAAGATATTTGAAATTTTGTAATTTTCTCGATTTTCTGGGCTGACCCAGGCCTTAATACACTTTATACAAACATAACAAAGCCAAGGACATTTAACTTGTATAATGTGAATCTAGTATCAATACCGTTTCACAACATATGTGTAGTTGGCAGCTAAAGCCATCCGGTGGTGAAGAGCATATATGGCACTAGGTTAACCCATATTTTTAAGGATTGAATTTTTGTCGAAATTGACATATTTCAAAAATGTATTATATTATTACCTGCCATAATGATAGCAAATGAAACCCATACACTCTGTTACTATAGACTTTGTACTTGAAAATCCGGTGAGAAAAAACTGGCTCATTAATTTTTTTTAGGAATTTTGATAACAATGGCGGCCGCTTCTCGTTTTGTCGAGGTTTCTGGCGATTTTGCACTTTTTTTGTCCAACTAAAACAATTAGACCTCTCGCCCTCAAGGGCCTGCGCCCTCATGGGCTATTGGCCCGTAGCCCTTTCGGACTCGAGGTCTAATTGTCTACTAGTTGATTACGCGTGAATAAATTCACTCATATGCTGTCTTTGAAGGGCGTTCGAGTGGATAGCAAACAGATTGTTAACGATTTTTTATTGAAAACCCAAAACAGCGACTTCAGTTTGTTGTTTTTCTATTGGCGCCACACTTGAAAATATTCACACAGCTTTTTTTTTGTCCAAGGAAAACTATATGTTGGACCCATGATTGAACTTTTAGAATGCAGTTTGGATGTATTTCAAGAAAGCTTTTTACAAAGAAAGTAAATGTTATAATATTTCAAATTCTTTAATTAAACAAACACTTTTTCACGGATTTACTTGAAACAAATTCCATTTATATTTGAAATCGCCCCTTATAGTGCTTTCACTTTTGAAAGCACCCCTTATAGTGTTTTGAGGTACTGATTGCTTACTGATTTAAAAAAAAATAATGATCTGAAAATCAAAAACGAGTTCAATTTTCAGCAGCAAGGAACCCAGCTCGTTTTTTTTTTTTCTTGTTTTTCTCTTGGTGCGCGCACTTGAATGGCTTCCCAGGCAACTTCGTGCGAAGGAACATGGAGCTCGATCACGCGGGCAACATCGCTAGAGCGGGAAATTTCGGCGGAAAAGTTGTTTGTTATTTCCTTGTGTTTTCGTTTTGCTATATAATAAAACACTTAATTACTGCACCCTCGGGAAACAGCGAGTTTTGTTTTCCCGAGAATTTCGATGTTTCGTCTCGGGAAACATCGAGATTCTCGATCAGACTCCGGGTTTCTCCACGATAAATACAACATAGGCCATCGGAGAGGAAACGTTTCACATCACATTTCCAAAGTATGGAAATATTGAGGAGCACTTTCGAAGTAGTTGGAAATATCTTGGAAATGGTAATTTATGTTGACAATTAACACTTATTGGATGAGGTTAAGCATGATAGTGAGATTTGTCAACGCCGAGGTTTGTGTTATCTGCCGAAACGAGGCTGAGGCGGATAACACTAACTCGTGGCGTTGACAATCTCACTTTCATGTGAAACCGATTATTATTCAGCAACAAGGAATTCTTACCTAGCTAAACTTAGTCGACGACGAGGCGTTGCAAGGAGAAATTGTTTTTCAACTTCCACTTGCGGTCCATCAGTATTTTTCTCTTCGTATTCAATTCAAATAGTCATTGTTGATGTTTAGATATCCTGAGCCAGGCAAAAATCTGACTGTAGCGCAGTTGTGATTTATGTCAATAAATGACAAAACAAAATAAAAACTCCCTGAAATCTGACTGTAGCATTTGCTACCGTTGCAATAGTCTAAATCCGCCCCTGTGAGCAATGATCTCTCGGTAAAAAGCAAAGCAGGTTCAACGAGAATATTGGCTAAAATGGCTTTAGCCTTCGAAATGAAAAGCAAGATGGCGGCCAAACCATTGGCTTGCGTTATGACGTCATTAGAGTGCATCAATCCTAATGTCTGGAGTTTGACGTCACGAACTGCCCGCCAACATGCTTTCGCTGTGCACTCTAAGCCAATCAGAAGCAATATAGTGGCATGGCTGGATAATAATATTTCTTTCTATCTTATGCACAGAATTATCAAACGACGGGCCCTCAGTGGAAAGTTATAAAACGAAATGCACTTGTGGAAAAAATGCCATAGATCCAAGTAAAGTCTCGTGCACGTCGGACAAGTGCGTTTGCTTTAAACAACTCGCCACGTGCTCAAGAAAGTGTCGTTGCTTCAACTGTGGAAATCGACAAACCATTCAAAAGGGTTCTTCGATTGGATCAAAGCGATGCACATGCGGCCAGGCAAAAAGAAGAAGCGACTCATCGTATATATCTTGCAAGGATAGCACGGAACGCAAGAGCAAATGCCCTTGTGTAACATCTGGTACTGGCTGCGATGACATGTACAGTTGTTTTAATTGCGAAAACATTATCAAAGCCAGAAAATGTGGTCCCGAAAAACCGATGTCTGTTCCTAGAAAGAGAAAAAGAACAACTCTATCGCCATACAAGAGACGAAGAGGAGAGTTGTTTATGACCGACAACGGTGCAGTTGTTAATCAAGGGCCTTGGAGGGAGGTGGAAACAATCTGCCTAATTGTCTGCAATGAGCTCTTGGCAACTTACGGGATTGAACGAAATTCACAAACATTGGCATCAATGTACAATTTTGTCGTCCATTATGAAAAAAAGTATAGAAATGTCATTGCAAATCTCGGAAAGAGCACAGCACAGGTTGCCGCAAAAATACTGCACCTTAACATTGTTGACAAGTTCTCACATGCAAATCAATTCATAATGACAATTGCATTCAAATTACGTATATCAATTCATTTTTTTACTATACCGCAACGTTCAATGTTACGTAGCCTAAATTGCATTAAGGCCAGGGAGTCGGAGCGATCGAGTACAGATCGAGTGGACGGGCGGGGCGGGGAACGGGGACAAGGAAGAAAGGGGAGAGCCTACCGGAAAAATAGTTAATATGCGCTACTTAACTACTCGTTGTTTATAAAAAGAGCACAACCATGCATACTTCCCTTCAACGCATGAGGCTTCTGTTTGCATAATTGTTTTCAGTTAAAGGGGCTATCTCTACTTTCTCTTGTCCCAGACACTCGTCCTGGTCTAATGTGACGATGGCCAAACAGCGATAGTTCGTTTACAAAGTCTCACTCACACGCTTAATTTTTGTACAACGTATCAAAAATAAGTCTAAGTCTAACAACCAAAATACACTTAAGTTTGCGGGAAATAACCAAAATAAGAGTCCAGGTTTGTTAAATGAAACCGATAGTGTTTTTACCTATTATCAAGAGCATGGAATTGGATCGATTCCGATTTCAATTTCGTTTATTTGCTAGTCAGGCAAGCGTACAGGTGCCCCTTTAAGGGCCCTAAAAAGTCGTAGTTTGGCCTTTCCAGCAATCATGCAACATTCGAACTCTGGGAATAGGTTTTAATTATGATTATTTGATCTTAGGATCTTGAGAATTGATACGCCTAGCAATTAATTGTAAATGTTCATGTGTTCAAATGTTCAACAAGTGCTTTGTAAGAGGAACATACAGCCATTTCAGCCATACAGCCATTTCAAAATGGTTACCCGATTAAAAAAAATTATTGTATTGTTACGAATACTTGTGTTTCTTATCTGCGCATAACCCCCTGCACAGTTTTTCCGGGGGAGGGGGGCACGCTGTACCTGTAACACTACGGCCTATATCTACTATATCAAGAGTACATAAATAAGAGTGTACAACATGATAATAGGGCGTGAGAGAACCTTTAGACAGACCCAGTTATTTTTAGATTGGCACTTAGTCTTCTTTATACATCCCTTAAGGTCACGCACAGAGAACAAAGGCAGAAAACAATAGGCCTAATTAAAGAATACAGTTTTGCAAGAGCGTGCGTATCGAAAGTTTTAATGAGGTAACTGATAAAATGAATTTGATTGGCTATAAAAACAATAGCTTTAAAATTTAGCGAGAAAAACAGTTCTAAAAATAACTAGGTCTGTGCAAAGCATCTCTCACGAATACCATATCGGAGTTGTTCACACTTATTTATGTACTCTTGGCTATATCTATTCTTAGGATCGGAGGCAACTAATATGGCCGCCAACTTCTAATTTCTGTTTCTGACTTTTTTTCCCGAAATTCATTTGATACAGTCCTAAAGTATATTTCTAAAACCTCAAATGACGCATCAACTGTTTTCCTAGGTTTCCACTGCCCATTCTTTTATATTGCCCGCCACTCATTTTCTGTAATGTAATTAACTTTACATGCTTTCTAGCACTTAAATTTTAGGTCAAATTTTCACCTTCGCGAAGCTCCTGTCACCGCACAATTTAAGATAACGGCCTCAAATTTTCTGTGTCGTTAGAAAATGATCACAACTAATATATAGATTTAGCCACTGGCTAAAAGCGGAGCTCCTGGTTACATATTTTTCCATGTGAATGGAAAATTGCAATACTTTATTTGACATGAGTTAATGTGTCATTCCAAAATCTGGGATCCTACAATTAGATTACAAGCACAAAACTTATATGTATTTTAGAGCAGGATTGCGTGAGCGAAAACTTGAACAGTCAATAAGACTATTTATTGGGTAAGAAGGAATGGGCAGCAGTCGCAACAAAAGCTACCCACCCTGGATTTTTTAAATTTGAACCAACAACCCTGCAGTTCCAGTGATTTTATCATGACCCTGGAAATTGTGCTTACCCACCCTGGAATGTCGTATTTAAGGGTGCCCACCCTGAAATTTCAAGCTCTACTTCCACCCACCCTGGAATTCTGAGGAATTGCCCAACTGCCCAATTGGCATGGGGTGGGGCACTCCATCGTATGGTAGATGGATATGCTAGGGTTTTTTTTTGGGGGAGGCTCCTGAGGTCTGCCATAGGCATGAGGAGGATAGGTAACAGGTAGGTCTGCCATAGGGTAAAGTTTTTTCTTGTCTCTGATAGGGTATGTATTACAGTATGGCTACCAGCACTTAGTGATAAAGACAGTTTATTTTAGAACCTTTAACACATTAGCAAATTTTTTACTTATTTTTCAAGGAATCACTTCCAGAGCCAAACGGGTTACCATGGAAACACTAGTTAGCATATGGGTTTATGAGGTCTTGGTCATTCTTTGTTGCTACCAAGTTTGAATTGAATCGAATATCCAAAACAGAATTATACATAAAACATTGTTTGGCCTCTTTGCCCAAGTCTTGTTGTGACGTCATTTTTTGCTAATTTGCATTAGTACAAATCTTGAGTATCAAAAAAGCTATGAACCAAAAGAGCTATGAACACACAATTTTTTTTTTCATATTTTGAATGTTCAATCAAATAACCCATTAAATTTCAGCCTTGAGTTGCACTTTAAACAAACCTATTATACAATGGCTGACTGCATTTATAAACCACACCAGGGGCTGAGGACCTCCCTTAAAAAGACCCCTCCCCTGGAACTTCCACTCGTGAAACCGACCCCCACCCCTGGAATTTCCACTCGTGAAACCGACCCCCTCCCCTGGAATTTCCAACCCCATAAATGACCCCCACCCCTGGAATTTCCATTTTTTCTGGCAAAATACCCCTGGGAAATCTCTTTTTGGATAAAATGTCCCTGGAAAATCACCTTTTTTACTCCTCCCCATTGGAATTTCCAGTCTCCAGACACACCCCCTCTCCTGGAATTTCAGAGTTTAATACAGCCCCCCTGGAAAATTTTCCATAGGTCCTCAACCTTCCTGGTTCGGTTAAAAAATGCAATCAGCCAATGAGTAAGAGAAGAAGTTTATATTTCATGCTTAAAAAAATCATGAATAGTTTATAAGAACAATACAATAGAAACACAATAAGAATCACAGGACCGTAGCATCCCGGGGAGGGGGGCTCCCCCTATTTTTGGGGTGCAGGTACTTGTCACACCTTTTAGGTTTTAAAATCAGGCCTCTGGAAAAATTAGAAAACTTGCAAAAAAACATTTCCAGATAGGTACCCATTAGAGGTCCATTCTAGCAAATCAATCAAATTACACTTGTTAGGGGCCGTTCATGTTTTATCAGGGAGGGGGGGCTGGTGGAAATGAGGGGGTACCCTGTATTTTTTGGTTGGCCCCCCCTTTCATGTCCGTATTTTTTAGGTGGCCCCCCAAAATCCAATGTATTTTTTCTGGTGCCTCCCCCCCCCCCCCTCTATTATAAATGCTTGCCCTGTAAGGTAGACTCTTGCCTAAGTGATGCAGTCTCATTCTTCTTAACGTTTTTCTTACTTCTGTCAAAGCTAAGGAACCGATCCCCCCTCAGAACTATTAAACGTTTTCGTGACACCCACCTCAGGTCCTAGTAGAAAAGATTTTACATAAAGAGGGGGTCACATAATTCTTTCGTTGCGGCCAACTTTTGATAACCGCATTTCATCAAGCCTCAGTAAAAGGGTAAATGAAGGTTTTTTGTGTATAGTAAACAAAGCCTGTCAAGGAGCCAGAAAGCTCCTAGTGAAGGGATCCTGAGCCTTTAGGTAATATTTTTCATGCGCGCCGCAAATGAAGAAATTATTATTATTCATGTGTGTGAAGCGCAGCCCAAATGACGAATTTCTATGCTTGTTGTAAGTAAACGTTGAACTCACGCTTATACCTGTGGGGTGTTCTTTCGTACATAGACTGCACGGCAGGCCTATCAGTGCAGGGCATTTTTGAGAGGGTTTATTTGTTCTTATCAAAAAGTAAAAGAGCATATTAGATGTTAAATTCGTCATACGCTCGAAGTGTGCCGAAATTTTTATTAAGTATTTAGTGAAATCAGAAACATATAAGCGAGTTGAAACATGTAACAAACATATTGCATTCTGTAAAAAATACAAACTTTTCGTTTCCTCCCTGTTATGTGCTTGTATTTTATTGGGTGACCCCCCCCCCCCCCCCCCTCATTTCCACCAGCCCCCTCTCCCTGATAAAAAATGAACGGTCCCTTAGTTGCCTGAATTTCAGACGTATTCTCCCTCGTAAAAATAAATGTCTTGCTGATACCTTTTTAGGAGCCCAAGTCAACTAAGCGATGCCATGTATGGTACCTTTTAGGGATGAAATTGAAAGTTCCTGACAAGCACCCCTGCCCCCAAAATAGGGGAGTCCCCCCTGGGCATACTGTAGCATGTTGTAAATCTGATACAACCACTAGTGGTTGTAGCTAATTTGCATAGCAACTTTAATGAAACATATCAAGTTTCACTTCCAATTGTTTTAAAACAGACGACACTAGAAGGGAGGATGTCTTCTCCATTTTTTTAAGTAGTTTAAAACATTTGCAACAATTAACAACTATTTATAGCAAAAATACACTGTATAGCGGCTTTCACATAACTGCTGTGAAAACAATTCATGAGTAATTCACTATCCTATCAAATGCATAGAAATTCAACAATAAACCAATCACAGAGCGAGAGGTGATTCACAATCTCTCTTTTTTGTCAGCAATTTAATTAGACGTATAATTGTGTAATTATTTTCTCTACACAATCTGATTGGTATAAGGATCAAAGACCATGCTCTTGACCAATCACAACCCAAACCAATCACAATTAGCAAGTTATTTTTGTAATTACTCATGACAGTCATGTGGAAACTGCTCTAATTATGTTTTACTTGTGTCATGGTATGGTCTTTCCGAAAGCCGCCTCTGGCAAAAGCCACCTCTGGCTGCTGTTGTCACTGAAATTTAAAGAAAATAACCAATAAGTCTGATGAGCCTTGAAGACAAAACCTGCTTATCAAAACTATGGGCCCGCTTCATGCGCAACGAAAGAAAAGTGTGATCCCCCTCGACTACCTGTAAAATGCCTTCTACTATGTCGAAACTAATTATTTTTTTATATTTAACATATAAGAATACGATTGCTTTTGTAAAAGGAACAGCCCTGGAATAGGTCTGCACACCCACAGAGCAATATTATTCACCATCTACAGAGCAATATTATTAATTAAATGACTAGAAACCGCTACTAGTATCTTTAAACATGGTGAAATTCGGTAAGACAAAAAAAAAATCATGTGAAAAATCCCCCCCCCCCCCCCCCCTAAAATTTCTAATGGTCCATCCCTTTTAAACTACAGTCTATGAATTATTGTGTCTATGTTGAGCAAAATTTACATCTAAGTATGTTGTGCAAAATTTATACATTTCCATGACTTCAGTTCCCATGCCTGACACTATCGGACAGAGAAACAATGAATCCAACAATAAATTAAAAGTAAAATGTCAGTGCATATTGGCACTGATAGACAGCAATAATTATTCCTAGATAGATTTCCGCTTGCCTGTCATATGTGAAATACTCTGTGAAGCTTCTCCGCAGCCAGGAATACATCTTAGGGAATTTCTACAAAATTAAATTAGCGCACAAAAGTTACTCGTTGTAGCCGAACCAAATTGAGAAGTCGAGAATGTCTCAATTTGAAGAATAAATAGCTTAGATACATTAGAAAATTCAAGAATCATTGTACCATTATCTAAACCTGAAGTTTTGAGCTGGACGAGTCCTATGATGACCAAAAGCTCGCGAGCTAAAGATGGCAGCCATACCGATGCGTGACAAGTTTTTCTTTCATGACATTCTCCCGAGTCTCCCCGCCAAAAGTAAACACAGCCACGGCAGTTGTCAGCTCCACTATAACTTATATATCACTAGAAAATACGGTATTCTGATTGCAATCCAGAAAAAAAGCTTAAACCACAATGGTTGAGCGTGTAAAAACGACTAATCTCACGAGCGGCCACTATCGTCGCATTCAACTTTCATCTTTTTCAAACGAGTAGAGGAAACAGCCGCAAAAGTTCGGGAAAAACATGCACGAATGGAAGTTTGAAGTTTGCGGTAGATAAAATCTGATTACTACTGAATGCTCATTTTATACTCTAGCTACAAAGTTCAAGTACTTACCTTGAACATGGGTTTCTACGCTAGCTCTTCGTTCGTCCGTCTTCTTTTCTCTTTTTCGACTTCACCATTCACTGGTATTCTTCTCTACTCGCTTTGCTTCTTTCCCTCGACAAACTTTTTTTTTCTATAATCATGACATCGGTCACTCTTCTTCCCGCTGGTAACTCATTTTCTAAAATCGTGATTTGTCAGCTTGATTTCAAGAGTTTTTGATGAAGAGTAAAAACCGTCGTGCGTTGTTTCGTTTGTTCACTTTGCACTCTCTTTGGCGGTGGTTCATGCTTTGCCCGGCTTCTTCCCGTCGCTGTTTCTAGCTCTCTCCTCGAATAAATTCTTCCGCTTCTTCTATCAAAATTCTCTCTTTCATTTTTCTCGTCTTGTCATCGTTTTTTTTTTTTATCAGTCAGGAAAAAGAACACTGTACAGACGAACAGACGACAGAGTCCTGCAGAAAAATGACAAACAGTTCCGGGGTTGCCTGTGGTGGGGCGCGCAGACAGGCAGACACGGACGCGCCAGCGATACCATAATGGGAATACCGCTGAGCGTTGAAAAATGAAGTCGATAGTATACCTGAGTTCTTACTTGAGCTATTGAATTCTTCATACGCGATACCTATGGTGCTCCGCTCTGCGGCCTTCGGCCGCAAAGGAGCTCCGCTAATAAAGCGTGCGAGGGAATTTTTACTTTTTACTTGAAAACGATTTTATGATAAATTTTGCGGTCACAAACTGTAAAAAATGCGACTTTCAACTTCGCGACCTAATATTTTCGTAATTTTTTTTTTTTTTTTTTTTATTTTTATTATTATTTATTATTATTATGAACATTTAACATTACATAATTTATATGCACCTTTTTCGTCTTCTTCGTTACATTGTCCATTTTACATTACACAAACATATTTCCATTTCCATTTCATTTTTACATGTTTTTTTTTTCTTTTACAGACACTTAACATTACACATGCATTTTTTTATTTCACAACGATGTCATTACATCAGCTAAACTAGCGCATCAAATGTTTACTTGTTTTGCAGTTTCTGCAGATTCTACTTTCAGCCAGTTGTCGAGAACAATCAGGAAAGCTTGGAAAAATACATCTTCAGTTTTTCTATATGCTCCGTAAATGTAGTGCTTAGCAATCATTAAACATAGGTTTAGGGGGAAGTATTTTGGTTCGCCCGGCATGTGTCCATAGAATATATTTTTTTGATAAATTTCTATGCGGACATTATTCTTTTTTTTTCCACCATTCAATAAAATCGTTCCAGAAAACAGCAATACGAGGGCAATCAAGAAATATATGTTTTAGGTCTTGTTTTTGTGAACAAAAGTGGCAGTTTTCAGAATCAATTAATTTATCTCTGAACAGTGTAGCATTCGAGGGTAATATGTTTTGAATAATCTTGAACTGAAAGATTCTGAGCTTAACATCTTTGGTTATTTTATATGGAAGTGAATAAACGAGAGTTGCTTCGCGTGGTGAAAAGCCGCACTTTAGTAACCGCTTTTCAGCAGTAGGAGGCTTAAAGGCTTTTGTTACAAGTTCTTTTCTGATTTCTTACATGTCAATAAGGCAATACTATCCTTTTCTGTTCGATTTGCTTGTGTGACCCGGGGGGTGTTCCTTAATGATTTTTTCCAATCTGACGGAATCGCTTTTACGAGCCCAAGAAGGGCTAAGTAATGAGTTTTGATTTTGAATTTTGCATAAAGGGATTCCACGGTTAACAATTTTCCTCTGGTATCAAATAAATCTTCTACATGTGTGACCCCGCCTAGATACCAATCTTGATAAAAAATCGATTTTCCTTCCATTAATACATTCTTATTGTTCCAAATAATCTCTTTAGCGGGATCACACTTTTCACTATGTATGTTGAGATCTTGCCAGGCGTTCATTATTTCTAGGTAAAAGTTTGGCAACTTTGGATTTAGTTGTTGTTTTTTTATTTCATATTTGCATTTAAAAAGGAAGGCTCCCCCCAGATTCCGTATTAATGTTAGAGGTAAATGTTTCCAACTCTCGGACCATGACTCGTCAGTTGAACAAAGACGTTTAACCCAGCATGCTTTCAAGGACTTATTAATAATGTCGAAGTCAGGCATATCTAGACCACCTTTGTCTTTCGGGCCTATCATTGTACTCGTTTTTACCTTCGGTGGTTTTCCATTCCATATAAAAGCACGGGTTAAGTTGTTTACCTCGTCAATGATAGCTTTATCGACACACATGAGAGAAGCGATAAAAGTAAGCTTAGACAAAGCTAAAGTTTTAACAATTTTTATCTTCCCTTCTAAAGTTAAATTCCTCATCCTCCAGATGTCTAAAACTTTTTTCATCGCTTGAAGCTTATTTTCTAGATTTAGTTTGGTTGAAACGTTTTTGTCGTACGAAAAATGAACACCGAGTGCATACACGGATTTTGGTGGCCACTTAATTCCTAGTGGTTTTGCTGTTGATTCTTTGTCCTGTCCAAGCCATAGCCCCTCTGACTTGGAAACATTTAATTTTAAACCTGAGCACGATTCAAAGACTTTTAAGAGAGAAAAGAGATTTTCGGCGGATTTAACATTTGCTAAGAAGACAGTTGTATCATCTGCATATTGTGTTACTTTGAATTCATGATTATATAATTTAATTCCTTCTATGTCTTTGTTGTGTCTTATGGCGTTTCCTAGGATTTCGGCAGCGAGGATGAACAAGGTACCGCTGAGTGGGCAGCCCTGTCTGAGCCCGCGATACAAAGTGAAGAAGTGCGTCGCGAACCCGTTATTTACAGCACAACTAGAGATGTCGCAATAAAAAGTGTTGAACCACCGCAACACGTCAGGGCCAAAATTAAAAGTGTGTAATGTCTTTTCAATAAAGCTCCACTCCAAACTATCAAAAGCCTTTTGGAAGTCAAGAAAAAGAGCCATACCGCCAATATTTTCTTTTTCCGTCAATTCCATAATGTCAGAGATCATCCTGATGTTTTGACCTAAGTAGCGGTTCTTAACATAGCCTGTCTGGTCGGTGTTAATAAGTTCCGTAAGAGTTTTTGCTAGCCTACTCGCAATTGTCTTTGCAGCGATTTTGTAATCTACATTTAATAGAGTTATTGGCCTCCAGTTTTTTAGAAAGAATGTATTTCCGCCTTTTTTCGGAATAAGGGTAATGATTCCTCTTTTTTGAGAGATTGACATTTCTTTTTTCTCAAAAGCATAATTAAAACATTGTGTTAACTCACTTCCTAGATTTTTCCAAAATTTCAGGTAGAATTCAACAGTCAAACCGTCAGACCCAGGACTTTTGTTTTTTGCAAATTTTTTTAGTACTTTGAAGCATTCGTCTTTTGAAAGTTTCCCTTCAGACAACAGTTTGTCATCATCATTCAGTCGTATATGCTCTGATGACTGAAAAAGAGGTTGGAATTGGCTTTCGTGAGGATCACAGTCTGATGAGCAGTAGAGTGTTTCATAATAATGTTTAATTTCGTCTAGGATTTCTTGTTGGCCAGTTATTTCGGTGTTGTTTTCTAATGTCAACTTTGTTATATTTGGCATCGTGTTGCCTTTTCTCTAAGTTGTAGAAATATTTTGTACTTTTTTCACCTTGCTCGTGCCACCTTACCCTGCTGCGCGTGATTGATCCTTTAGTTTTTTGTTGTGCTAATAGGTCTAACTTATGCTTCACTCGGTAGTAATTGCAAATGTTTTCCTCGTTCATATCATAATTCATTTTTCGGTGAAGATTATTCAATTCAACTTGTAAGTTCCATTCCTGTTCTCTTCTTTCCCTAGCTCGCGCCTTAGCGTATTTTATAGAAAAAGAGCGGATTTCCATTTTCATCATATCCCATCTCAAACGCGGGTCTTCTAAAGAGTTTAGATCTGTTTTTAATTGTGCAATTTTTTCGTTGAGTTGTTCAATAAAATGATAGTCTTTCAACAAGAAATTATTGAATTTCCAGAAACCTGGACCACGTTTAGCAAAGTCTTTGGATCTTATAGTAATGGTCGTTGCTGAGTGATCAGAGAAACTAGTTGGAATAATTTCAGATTTTTCAACAAGAGACGCAACCGAATTAGAAATTAACCAGTAGTCTAGCCTACATTGTATTTAAGCGATCTGCTGTGCCAGGTGTATTGCCTTAGAGTTGGATGTTGTGACCTCCATATATCTTGTACACCTAGCGAGTGACATGCGTTCAAAATTTCATCGATTACCAGTTGTTTTGTAGATATATTTGATCCGCCGCTTTTGTCTAAGGGTGTAAGTGCGCAATTATGGTCGCCTGCCCAAAAGATTGGTTTGCCTGCGAACTCACGTAGCCTGTTGGAAATAGAAGCAATGAACGTTTGCTGTTTTGCTAAGTCGTTAGGGGCGTACGTGCTTACAAAAACCAAAGAGTTTTCTTCCGATGCTACCTCAAGAATTACGAACCTCCCTTCCTTGTCACACACGCAATTCACTATTTGCAAATCAACTTTCGGGTTAATAAGAATTACTACGCCTTTGCTGTGATTTGTTCCATGACTAAAGTACGCCTTTCCACCCCATTCCGCTGTCCATATTTTTTCCAAGCGCTCAGAACTAAAAGTTTCTTGAAGACATACAAGGGCGAATTTTTGATTGTGAAGCCATCTAAATATTTGCCTACGTTTCTTTGTGTCATTTAAGCCACGAACATTTAGGGAGCAGCACGTGAAGTTGAAAGGCATTTAAAGAAATTGTGTAAGTGGTATTTAAAAGTAACACTTGATGCACAAAGTGAGAGTAACTGATGTTAATGAATGCAAATTTACAATAAGGACAAGTACAAAAATTAGCATATAGAGACAAAATGAAATTTACTGAAAAACAGTAAATATCGACAAGGTCGCCAACGAAAATTGATATTTAGGGGAGATTGACCTTGTGGCGTATTGTAATGCCACGGCGCCATAAAATACAAAACCAATCCTCTAAGTTTAAGGCTCTGATTTATTATTTCAAGGGAGCTAAATTTATCTAAAGTTTCTAAGCTTTAAGGTGATGTAAGTCCCGTGCATATTCCAGGTTAGTCTTTGTACAAAAATGGCTTTACAACAACAATACGGTTCATGACTCCTAAACCCTAATTACATTTTGATAACAACATTGCGAAACATGCATAACAGAAGTCCATTAACAATAACAATGCTAAGCGGGAATCCGCTGACATAACACTACCCCCCTTCCCTCCAAAAGTTCTTGTCCGTCCCGGACACATCCTGAAATGCTATTTCAATTCTATTTACAATTTTTTAAAATGTTTTTTTTTTATGGCTTCTTTGTACTTCTCTTGTCGAATGCATCTCCCTTGAATAGTGATCTGAAATTTAATAAGAGAAAAATACAACACACACACAAAAATCCTCCGTATGCTGCTTCTCGTCTTAGCATCGGCTCGTCTCCGGGTCGCCTCGTCTCTGAATTGTCTAGTCTCTGAATCGTCTCCTCTCGCGCTGATCGGCTCGTCTCTATGGAAGACCGTCTCCTCTCTCTGGATGATCGTCTCGCCTCTGGATGACCGTCTCGTCTCTGGATGATCGTCTCGTCTCTATGGAAGACCGTCTCCTCTCTCTGGATGATCGTCTCGTCTCTGGATGATCGTCTCGCCTCTGGATGATCGTCTCGTCTCTGGATGATCGTCTCGTCTCTCTGGAAGACCGTCTCCTCTCTCTGGATGATCGTCTCCTCTCGCGCTGATCGGCTCATCTCGCGCTGATCGGCTCATCTCTTGGTCGTCTCGTCTCGCGATCGTCTCGTCTCTATGGAAGACCGTCTCCTCTCTCTGGATGATCGTGTCCTTCCATCCAAACAATATCAACAACAACACCAACAACCACTCGTTGTCAACATCCATTTTTTTTTTTTTTTACCAACACGGTTATTCCAAGGTTGTTTAACTCATCAAACTTTGTAACTTAAGCTCAATCAAATGCCTTATTCGCAAAAAGGCATTACACCTTCAACCACTACTAATTCCAAAAAAATCATTGAATTAAAAACCACAATAATATCACATCAACTACTCTCAAAATAAACATCCACTTCCAACATTTTCGGCTGACTCGTCAACCAACATAAGCAAGTCATCAACACGTGTGTGTGTTCATTTACTTTTGATTTTTTTTTTATCATTTGTTTCGTCATTTTTTTTTTTTATCATTATTTTTTTTTATTGTTTTATCATCATTCGTCTCGTCATTTTTTTATTTTTTTTATTATTTTTTTTTTTATTGGTTGTTGTTCATTCGGTATATTCCTCTAGATAACGAGGACGCTGTCTCCGGCGTAGCGATCTTCTGGGTCTCGGAGCGTCTACATCTGTTTGACGAATTCTTTCATCGTTTTGTGTTTCTACAGTCTGAATTATAGCGTCATCGTCTACATCGTAGGCTGGAATCTCAATTGTAGCTTCTTCTCCTACGTCATAGACTGGAACCTCCTCTTCGTCAATTGTTGGCTGATTTCTCACACTTTGATCGTGCTGCGACATAACCACCTCACTTTGATCTGGACTTTCATCCTCCATCCAATCTCTTTCATCGCCTTGAGTTTCTCCAATCCCATCGGACTGTGGCCTGTACGGCGTCGTCTGTGTCTTCCTGATCCCTAATATACGACACATCGCCTTGAACACCTTGGATACAAAGTTGCGGCCTTGGTCGGAATGAAGTTCTCTTGGTACCCCAAATCTAGTGACCACCTCACGAACCAGCTTATCTGCGACCGTTTCCGCTTCTTGGTTTACAATTGCAAACGCCTCTACCCACTTAGTAAATAGTCACCGACTATCAAGACGTATTTATTTCCTGAATCACTGGTGGGAAGTGGGCCTAGCACGTCTAGAGCCAATCTCTCCATAGGAGCACCGACTATGTACTTCTGTAAAGGCGCCTTAGGTTTTCTGTGGGGCCCCTTTCGCTTTGCACATTCGTCGCATTTTCTGCACCAGTCTTCTATGTCCTTCGTGTGACCGACCCAATAGAACCTTTGCTTAACTTTATCTTGAGTCTTCTTTACTCCTAAGTGTCCAGCGGTTGGGGCGTTATGCAGTTGCTGCAAGACTTCTGGACGCATGGATCTTGGGACTATCAACTGGAACGAAGGCAGCGATGAGTTACAACTGTCTAATTTCCTGTAGAGTACGCCATCACGTAAGACAATTGAGTTCCACTGAGACCAGTAACTCTTGAGCTCGGGACTGTATGCAGACACTTCACTCCACTTGGGCCTTCTTCCGTCTTCAAGCCAAGACATAAAGACACTTAACGTCTTATCTTTGAGCTGAGCATCTCGCAAATCAGTTGATCCAGCTACGTGTTCTTCTGGACTTGCAACAGTCTTGTCTTTCCCCTCCCTAAAGGTAGTCTTCATGACAATAGCTTCTCTGTGCTGCACCTGGTCAGTCTTCTCAATCTCTTGTTTTTCTGGACTTTGAGGTGTTTGGCTTTCGTCCTCGAGGGCAATCGTCTTGACACTCGCTTCTCTATACACTTGGTCTTCCACTTCCCTTCGTTCACAATAATTGCAGTTTGATACAAAACAAGGTCTGCGGGAAAGCGCATCTGCATTTCTATGAGAGATTCCTCTCCTGTATTCGATGGTGAAGTCGTAAACTTGAAGCTTCTCCATCCACCTCGCCATCTGATCTCGAGGATTCCTAAAGTTCATCAACCACCGTAATGCCGAGTGATCAGTTCTGACAACAAATGTACTACCATAAAGATAGCAATGAAAGAAATCAACTGCCGCGACGACGGCCAACAACTCTTTGCGGGTCACACAGTAATTAACCTCTGGACGTGAAAGGGATCTGCTGTAATAAGCTATCACTCTCTCGTGACCATTTTCATCTGTTTGAGAAAGGACTGCTCCAATCCCATTACAGCTTGCATCGGCATCTAAGATGTATGGGCGGTCGGGATTCGGATACGCAAGAATTGGAGTGCTTTGGAGCAGATCCTTCAATCGCACAAAAGCGTCTTCACACTCTTCTGTCCAATCAAATAAACGATCTTTCTCCGTAAGACGGTACAGCGGTTTAGCGATGTCTGAAAAGTGCGCAACAAACTTCCTGTAGTATGCGCAAAGCCCCAGAAAACTTCTTACTTCCTTCACTGACGTTGGAGTCGGCCACGTTCTCACTGCTTCCACCTTCTTCGGATCAACAGCAACTCCTCTTTCATTAACAACATGCCCAAGAAAATCAACCTCTCTCTTAAACAAGAAACACTTGCTCGGCTTTAGCTTTAAGTTTGCCTCTCTAAGTCTTTGGAAGACCTGTTCCAGATGAATAATATGTGATGTGAAATCCCTGGCATGGACAATGACATCATCAATATACACTAAGCAAGTGCTAGTTGGCAGACCTTCGAGACAAGTTTCCATCAATCGCTCGAACGTTGCGGGGGCATTTGTTAAACCAAAGGGCATTACTCGGAAATGCCATAAACCTCTTCCGATTGAGAACGCAGTCTTTTCTTTATCTTCTTCAGATAGCTCTACCTGCCAATATCCACTTCGTAGATCAAGAGTAGAAAACCAAGTTGATTCTGAAAGCTCATCAAGGGTTGCATCAATTCTTGGTAGTGGATATGAATCCTTGCGGGTTACGCTGTTTACCTTTCTGAAGTCCACACAGAAACGCGTTGTACCATCTTTCTTTCTTACAAGTACAATTGGTGAACACCAAGGACTACCAGATCTCTCGATAACTCCTTTGTCCGCCATCTCCTTAATTACTGCTTCAGCTTCTTTGAGTTTTGCCATCGGAAGTCTACGCGGATGCTGCTTAATTGGAGCACTATCACCGGTATTTATCGCATGCTTCACAAGGTTAGTTGTTCCAAGATCGGACGAGTCTTTCGAGAAGACATCACTGTTGCGTAGCAGTACCTGCGCTGCTAAGGCGCGCTGATCTTTATCTAACTCGGCTGCACTAGTTTGGAAAATTTCTTTTAAAAATTCTGGCAGATCATCCTCAGTACACTCTTGTTTGACAGACTCTTGATTGGGCGTTTGTAGAGTATCAAAATCTTCTCCAATTGAATCATCATCAATTGAAACTCTCATAACACTTGCACAAGTTGTCGAAACAGCAATGATCCTCCCTTTCTTGGCCTTTTTCTACCGATCTGTAATATTCGCCAGTCGCACTGGAATAAACTCTTCTTCGACATCTACAACTGCTTTACCAACAATAACGCCTGGTATTCCATAAGGGTAGTCCGCTGGCTCTATTGTTCTCCATCGTGTACCCGTGCTACGACCTTTAATTTCACAGCTTGCAATAACTTCTGTACGAGGATTTACTTTTACGCTCTCGCTTAAAACAACAAATCGAACTGCCTTTTCGGATGAGTTTCCATGCACATAACCTATCGGAACTTCTGCATCATTGATAACTAATGTCATGCGCCTGTAATCAATTACGCACTGAAATCTCTAAGGAAATCGCCTCCCAAGATGCAATAATCAGTTACCGGTGCAACCCAAACTTCTCGCAGAGCATCAGTCTCTCCAATCTGTAATCTCAACTTGCATCTACATACTACATCGATTGTATCTCCGTGCAAGACTTTAAGTTTGTTCTGGGAATCTTTTCTTTCAACTACACGATCTTGTGGAATTTGTTTCAAAATTTCCGGACTTATTATAGTAACATCTGCACCAGAATCGATGAGAAATTCGCATGGTTTCTTCGCGATAAAACCAGGAACTACAAGTCCTCCCCCTCCACCACATCTAGCGTTTGGGACACTTGTCGAAGACTTATTTTGATTCAACGTTTGACTTGTTTCATTTTGATTCGGTGGCGGTAAGCCTGTGGTTAAAAACTGATTTGGGTATTCTGTGCTTGGACAATTGAACGGGGAGCCTTGATACGTGAAACTGGGACTTGAAACATTTATCGGGAAACCTGTGACTTGACCTTGAGCTGGGAAACCTTGAACCGGGAAACCTGTGTTGGGTTGACCTTGAACCGGGAAACCTGTGTTGGGTTGACCTTGAACCGGGAAACCTGTGTTGGGTTGACCTTGAACCGGGAAACCTGTGTTGGGTTGGCCTTGAATCAGGAAACCTGTGTTCGGCTGGCCTTGAACCGGGAACCTGTGTTGGGTTGGCCTTGAATCAGGAACCTGTGTTCGGCTGGCCTTGAACCGGGAAACCTGTGTTGGGTTGTCCTTGAACCGGGAAACCTGTGCCATACGGATAGCGATTCTTTGGACTTCCTGTGGCATTCGGAAACGGCTGCCGCGCTGGATAATTTGAAATTTTTGTGCGTTGGAAACTCGCAGAGCCTCTTGGTCTAATGTCACCAAACTGGTTATTGCGGTCATTGCCTTGGAAACGCCCTCGTCCTATGGGAGAAGATGAGTCTTTTCTTGGACAGTCTCTTTGTATATGACCTGACTGACCACACTGGAAACACCTTAAAGGCGGTGGGCTTCTAATGGCATCCAAGACCTGCTTAAACAGGCCCTCAACTTTCGACATTGGATCACTAGAAGTATTTGGTTCTTCTATCGTCTTTTGTGCCAGTCTGGCATTTCTTTGCGATGCCCATTTACTAGCAAGTCGATATGACTCAAGCTCAAGAGCTATTTCTAGGGCTTCTTGAATGTTCTTGGGCCTTCCCTGTCGAATTTTTAACTTCGTTTCCTCCTCCTGTAATGCATCTATGAATTGGTCTTTAGCGAGCACTGATTGAACTTCGTGTTCTGCGTTTCGGTACGCGAGTCGTACAAGACGCTCGATATCCGCAGCCAGCTCGGGGAGGCTTTCCTCTCGTTTCCTAATCCTGGCCTTGAATTGGGCGCGAGCTAGTTCTGACTGGTGAGCTCCCCCGAAACGGTTAGAAAGTGCAGCTATTAGTGCCTTATAATTACGCCTGTCGGCCGAAGCTAGGTTTCCTAGAATTAATGTCGCATTTCCCTGTAAACTGCTAGCAAGATACGAAGCCTTCTCATTTTCAGACCAATTGTTCAATTCCGCAACAATGTCAAATTGAGCGTGATATGATTCCCATGGAGTGGATCCGTCAAATTTCGGCGTAGGCATAAGCGGCTTCTTATGACGATGCTCGCTAGATTGTTTTTGAGGCACTGGATCAGGAATTAAATCTTCCGATTGTTTCCTCGTATCGGATTTGGGAGCGCGTGACGTCGGAATAAATTCGGAGGTGCATGACGTCGGAATTAAGTCGGAGCTGCGTGACGTCGGAATTAAGTCGGAGCTGCGTGACGTCGGGATTACGCCGGAGCTGCGTGATGTCGGGATTACGCCGGAGCTGCGTGATGTCGGAATAAATTCGGAATTACGTGACGTCGGAACAAGCTCGGGATGAGCGCATGGCGTCGGAACTATATCGGAGACACGTGAAGTCGGATCGAATTCGGCAGTGTATTTCGATCGAAAATAAATCGGATCTGGCGTCGAAATGTCCGGCATTTTTACTGTACGAGATGTACTCGCTTCCAGCTGTGAAACTCTCAGTTTTATTTTCTCTATTTCTCCCTTTTGTTCATTATAAAGTTGTTCTAGCTTCCCCAGCCCTTTATCAACTTCCAGCTTATTGTTCCCTATTTGAGTTTTTATTTCGGTGAACATATCAGTTATTAGCAAAGTCACATTTTTTTCCATACTTTCCAAATTGAGATTTGCAGATCCCATTTCCTTTGCTTCCTTTTCCTCCCTCACTTCTGATCTCAATCCCTTAATTTCCAATTCTTTGCTTTCTCTTAGTCTCATTTCTTTCAAATAATTCTTAAGAATCTCATCCACCCTTTCATCCACATCCCTCTTCTTCTGTTCCCAAAGTTCATTTTCTTTATACATAATGTCATTCATTTTCATTTCCCAAACTTCTTTTTCTCTTTCGTCCAGTCCCTTTAATTTTCTCTCCCAAACTTCCCTCTGTCTTTGTTCCAACTCCTCCATTTTAAGAGTCCATTCCATTTTTGCTTTTTCCTCCAATTCCCGTACTCTGCGATCCCATTCCTCATTTTCTCTAAATTGCTCCCAAACATCCCCAAAGACAATAATTCATCGCCCCTACTCTCACTAATGTCCTTGCTAATGTCCATATCCCTTACAACTGTATGAGTTAAATTCAAGTTATCGCCAAAAGTCTGCGCCTGGCTTCCTTCGGCCATAGCTTTCTTTTGGGCGCGAGTTTCTACGGGCATTTCATCACAACGTTGATCTCAAAGATTAACTCCAAAATTGACTAAACTAAACTCAGAAAAACTGTTCTCAATCCATGCAATCCAAAACCAACAAACTCGATATAAACCCCAATAACTAAATGTCTCTCACCTGTCTTCTATTAAACCCGTCTGAGCCCCCAAATGTAATGCCACGGCGCCATAAAATACAAAACCAATCCTCTAAGTTTAAGGCTCTGATTTATTATTTCAAGGGAGCTAAATTTATCTAAAGTTTCTAAGCTTTAAGGTGATGTAAGTCCCGTGCATATTCCAGGTTAGTCTTTGTACAAAAATGGCTTTACAACAACAATACGGTTCATGACTCCTAAACCCTAATTACATTTTGATAACAACATTGCGAAACATGCATAACAGAAGTCCATTAACAATAACAATGCTAAGCGGGAATCCGCTGACATAACACTATCTAATCGACTGGGTTCTAAGATGATTGTTGCGAGCAATAGAGGCGATCCAGTGTAATTTCTTTCAACTATAACTTCTATAAACTTATCTAAATATTCACGCTACATAACTATCCGGTATAGCAACCGGGGTATTAAATCAGCTTCTTTTTCTTACTTACGTGGGATAACATAATCGCGATGGGCTTCTGGCCCTCGATAAAGTACATCGTCAATAAATAACTGGTCAACCTTGATAACGGCTTTGCGATTTTCCTGTTTCGCTTGTTTTAGAAGTGGTACAAGCTTTTTACGGACATCCGTGACTTCTTTAGGGTAATCTTCGGAGATGCCGAAAGCCGTGTCTTTTAAATTTCTAGCTAGATCCCTTACCTCTTCCTTTTCTTTAAAAAAGGAAAACTTTGCCACAATAGGCCGCGGGACGGTTTTACTCCTAGTACGATGTGCTCTCTCGAAGGATACTACCTTAGCCAGGTCCATGCCGCCTTTGAGATCCTTGGCAATGAAATGCCTTAACTTGTTCTCCGTTTGCTCCCACGTCTCGTTCCTTTGCTCGGGGATTCCATAAAAACGCAAGTTATTCCTTCTCGAAAAACTCTCAAGTTTTACTCCCCTGCTGAAACACTCGTTTCCAGACAAAAACATTCACGATGTAGTTTGAATTCCTTTACTGAGGTCAGCGATGCGTGCAACTCAAATATTTTAATTTGGAAAATTTTCAAACTTTAAACACAAAAAGCCATCTGCTCGTGTTTTCTACTAATTTTATGAGGTAAGAAATGCAAATGAGTGTGTTATTTCCAAAATTTTTAACGATTTTCTGTGGCAGCGACAACGCATGATTGATTTTGTGCGAAGGAATGCAATCAGACTCGCCAACGTTTTTGTCTGGAAACGAGCGTTTTTTCTCGAGCCGAATAAACGCTCTACCTGTTTCGGTAATACTCAAAATATCAAAAATCGCTGACACGGTTTGCAGTTCATTTCTCCCAGATTAAAATCCGACAAAGTGTAAAATTGTGCAACAAAACGCTAGTGGTCTGAAGTAAACAAGGTGGTTTTTAGTTCGGGGTCTTAAAAATACAAGAAAATTTTTAACTTCGATAAACTAAACAACTAAACTAGCAATATTTTAGCTTCAAAATGATACATAGATGATTATCATAGCATAAATTGCGACGCGACAAGAAGTTTTTTTCCGAAGACACCCCGCACGGGTTTACAGAGACCTTAAGGGCAGAATTTAAAGCGTGTGATTTCTTACAATGATGCAAAGTTTTGGATACGTTTGATCCTTGAATGAGGGATTTACAAGCGTATAAGTTTGTAAGTTTGCAATTTTTGACAAAGGACATATGAGCAGCAGTCCCACAAGCTAATCTGTGCGTTACATATCAAATTGAACAACAACAACAACATATTTATTTAGCACTCCCAAAAATATACAATAATTCGTAAGAAGAAAAATTATATACATATAAATGCTATGAGCACTAGCCATTTAGAAATAGCAGAAGCTAGTCGAGCTAAACAGGCATGGCCAAAGCGGGAAGATTGAAAGAGAAAAAGTACAACAAAATACATCAATACAAAGCTAGACAAGCAAATACACAAGAGACACTAAAGAAAAAACAATAAGGCAAAGGAAAACTAAAATGTATTGATTATTGATGCAAAAGAGAGGAAATTCAGTTATAAAAAGTAATAAAACTTAATTCAGAATCTCATAGTTTGTTAGAAGCTTTTTAAAATTGGAACGAGACTTGGATTTAAAGGTTTCCTGTATTGAATTCCAGATTTTCACTACCAAAAATCGAATGCTAAATTTGCCAGAAGTGCATAAGTTTAGTTCGGAGTGACGTCACAAGGCATGTCACGTGACTAAATAGTAAATAGCGTTTCCGGTGTCTGATAAAACATCTAACTATACAACTTTGGTGAAAATGGATAGGCCTCAGTGATAGAAACATCATTATCGTTAACAGGTTCCTCCCATAAATAATTAGCAAAGATATTTGAAATTTTGTAATTTTCCCGATTTTCTAGGCTGGCCCAAGGTGTAGGTTGTGCAAGGCTGTGTAAGGTTGTGCAGGCTGGGTAAGGTTGCGCAGACTGTATAAAGTTGTGCAGGCTGTATAAGGTTGTGCAACCTGTATAACGTTGTGCAGGCTGTGTAAGGTTGTGCAGGCTGTGTAAAGTTGTGGAGGCTGTGTGAAGTTGTGGAGGCTGCGTAAGGTTGTGGACGTTGTGTAGGGTTGTGCAGGCTGTGTAAGGTTGTGCAGGCTGTGTAAGGTTGTGCAGGCTGTATAACGTTGTGCAGGCTGTATAAGGTTGTACAGGCTGTGTAAGGTTGTGGAGGCTGTGTAAGGTTGTGCAGGCTGTGTAAGGTTGTGCAGGCTGTATAAGGTTGTGCAGGCTGTATAAGGTTGTGCAGGCTGTGTAAGGTTGTGCAGGCTGTGTAAGTTTGTGCAGGCTGTATAATGTTGTGCATGCTGTGTAAGGTTGTGCAGGCTGTGTAAGGTTGTGTAAGGTTGTGCAGGCTGTATAAGGTTGTGCAGGCTGTGTAATGTTGTGCATGCTGTATAAGGTTGTGCAGGCTGTATAAGGTTGTGCAGGCTGTATAAGGTTGTGCAGGCTGTATAAGGTTGTGCAGGCTGTGTAAGGTTGTGCAGGCTGTGTAAGGTTGTGCATGCTGTGTAAGGTTGTGCAGGCTGTGTAAGGTTGTGCAGGCTGTGTAAGGTTGTGCAGGCTGTCTAAGGTTGTGCATGCTGTGTAAGGTTGTGCAGGCTGTGTAAGGTTGTGTAGGCTGTATAAGGTTGTGTAGGCTGTGTAAGGTTGTGCAGGCTGTGTAAGGTTGTGCAGGCTGTGTAAGGTGGTGCAGGCTGTGTAAGGTTGTGTAGGCTGTACAAGATTGTGTAGGCTGTGTAAGGTTGTGCAGGCTGTGTAAGGTTGTGTAGGCTGTGTAAGGTTGTGCAGGCTGTGTAAGGTTGTACAGGCTGTGTAAGGTTGTGCAGGCTGTGTAAGGTTGTGTAGGCTGTATAAGGTTGTGTATGCTGTATAAGGTTGTGCAGGCTGTATAAGGTTGTGCAGGCTGTGTAAGGTTGTGCAGGCTGTGTAAGGTTGTGTAGGCTGTATAAGGTTGTGTAGGCTGTATAAGGTTGTGTAGACTGTATAAGGTTGTGCAGGCTGTATAAGGTTGTGTAGGCTGTGTAAGGTTGTGCAGGCTGTGTAAGGTTGTGTAGGCTGTGTAAGGCTGTGCAGGCTGTATAACGTTGTGCAGGCTGTATAAGGTTGTGTAGGCTGTATAAGGTTGTGCAGGCTGTGTGAGGTTGTGCAGGCTGTGTAAGGTTGTGCAGGCTGTGTAAGGTTGTGTAGGCTGTATAAGGTTGTGCAGGCTGTGTAAGGTTGTGCAGGCTGTATAAGGTTGTGCAGGCTGTATAAGGTTGTGTAGGCTGTGTAAGGTTGTGCAGGCTGTGTAAGGTTGTGTAGGCTGTGTAAGGCTGTGCAGGCTGTGTAAGGTTGTGCAGGCTGTATAACGTTGTGCAGGCTGTGTAAGGTTGTGTAGGCTGTGTAAGGTTGTGCAGGCTGTATAAGGTTGTGCAGGCTGTGTAAGGTTGTGCAGGCTGTGTAAGGTTGTGCAGGCTGTATAAGGTTGTGCAGGCTGTGTAACGTTGTGCATGTTGTATAAGGTTGTGCAGGTTGTGCATGCTGTATAAGGTTGTGCAGGTTGTGCATGCTGTGTAAGGTTGTGCAGGCTGTGTAACGTTGTACAGGCTGTGTAAGGTTGTGCAGGCTGTGTAAGGTTGTGTAGGCTGTATAAGGTTGTGCAGGCTGTGTAAGGTTGTGCATGCTGTATAAGGTTGTGCAGGCTGTGTAAGGTTGTGTAGGCTGTACAAGGTTGTGTAGGCTGTATAAGGTTGTGTAGGCTGTATAAGGTTGTGCAGGCTGCAATCCGGTATAGCAACCGGGGTACTAAATCAGCTTCTTTTTCTTACTTACGTGGGATAACATAATCGCGATGGGCTTCTGGCCCTCGATAAAGTACATCGTCAATAAATAACTGGTCAACCTTGATAACGGCTTTGCGATTTTCCTGTTTCGCTTGTTTTAGAAGTGGTACAAGCTTTTTACGGACATCCGTGACTTCTTTAGGGTAATCTTCGGAGATGCCGAAAGCCGTGTCTTTTAAATTTCTAGCTAGATCCCTTACCTCTTCCTTTTCTTTAAAAAAGGAGAACTTTGCCACAATAGGCCGCGGGACGGTTTTACTCCTAGTACGATGTGCTCTCTCGAAGGATACTACCTTAGCCAGGTCCATGCCGCCTTTGAGATCCTTGGCAATTAAATGCCTTAACTTGTTCTCCGTTTGCTCCCACGTCTCGTTCCTTTGCTCGGGGATTCCATAAAAACGCAAGTTATTCCTTCTCGAAAAACTCTCAAGTTTTACTCCCCTGCTCTTTTCTTGCTCCAGCGCCTTTCCCAACTTTTGTACATCCCTTGTAAGCACCTCGATCTTTTCGTCAAGCACTATTTGGTTGCTTGCAAGCTCCTTGTTCTCTTCGTGTGCTATCTCGACGCTTTTTTTTAAATCTTTATTTTCTTCCTCTAAACACTTGACAGCATTTTGGAGGGTTTCAACTTGTGCCAGTACCTTCATTGCAAGATCTAGTTTGTAGTCCAAGCTTTCAATTTTCTCGAGAAGTAAATCACACTTGCATTCGTGTTCTTGAACAACTGAGCCAAGCGCTTTCTCGTCGTTAGCGTCCATCTCTGTCTGCGAGCTTTTTGACCTTTTCCTTCGCTTCGATCTTTGACTCTTTACTTCTTCTTTTTCTACCTCACTCATGTTGATTTTGGTATTACATGGCTCTACTAACCAAAGTTTTTAAACAAAAATTTCGGTTAGGAGCGGGAGCAGTCAGAAACACGTCTGCTCTCGTCCACAGCTAGTCCCAGTCCTCCCCAAATATTTTCGTAAATACTACCGAAACAGGTAGAGCGTTTATTCGGCTCGAGAAAAAACACTCGTTTCCAGACAAAAACATTCACGATGTAGTTTGAATTCCTTTACTGAGGTCAGCGATGCGTGCAACTCAAATATTTTAATTTGGAAAATTTTCAAACTTTAAACACAAAAAAGCCATCTGCTCGTGTTTTCTACTAATTTTATGAGGTAAGAAATGCAAATGAGTGTGTTATTTCCCAAATTTTTAACGATTTTCTGTGGCAGCGACAACGCATGATTGATTTTGTGCGAAGGAATGCAATCAGACTCGCCAACGTTTTTGTCTGGAAACGAGCGTTTTTTCTCGAGCCGAATAAACGCTCTACCTGTTTCGGTAATACTCAAAATATCAAAAATCGCTGACACGGTTTTGCAGTTCATTTCTCCCAGATTAAAATCCGACAAAGTGTAAAATTGTGCGACAAAACGCTAGTGGTCTGAAGTAAACAAGGTGGTTTTTAGTTCGGGGTCTTAAAAATACAAGAAAATTTTTAACTTCGATAAACTAAACAACTAAACTAGCAATATTTTAGCTTCAAAATGATACATAGATGATTATCATAGCATAAATTGCGACGCGACAAGAAGTTTTTTTCCGAAGACACCCCGCACGGGTTTACAGAGACCTTAAGGGCAGAATTTAAAGCGTGTGATTTCTTACAATGATACAAAGTTTTGGATACGTTTGATCCTTGAATGAGGGATTTACAAGCGTATAAGTTTGTAAGTTTGCAATTTTTGACAAAGGACATATGAGCAGCAGTCCCACAAGCTAATCTGTGCGTTACATATCAAATTGAACAACAACAACAACATATTTATTTAGCACTCGCAAAAATATACAATAATTCGTAAGAAGAAAAATTATATACATATAAATGCTATGAGCACTAGCCATTTAGAAATAGCAGAAGCTAGTCGAGCTAAACAGGCATGGCCAAAGCGGGAAGATTGAAAGAGAAAAAGTACAACAAAATACATCAATACAAAGCTAGACAAGCAAATACACAAGAGACACTAAAGAAAAAACAATAAGGCAAAGGAAAACTAAAATGTATTGATTATTGATGCAAAAGAGAGGAAATTCAGTTATAAAAAGTAATAAAACTTAATTCAGAATCTCATAGAATTTCATAGTTTGTTAGAAGCTTTTTAAAATTGGAACGAGACTTGGATTTAAAGGTTTCCTGTATTGAATTCCAGATTTTCACTACCAAAAATCGAATGCTAAATTTGCCAGAAGTGCATAAGTTTAGTTCGGAGTGACGTCACAAGGCATGTCACGTGACTAAATAGTAAATAGCGTTTCCGGTGTCGGATAAAACATCTAACTATACAACTTTGGTGAAAATGGATAGGCCTCAGTGATAGAAACATCATTATCGTTAACAGGTTCCTCCCATAAATAATTAGCAAAGATATTTGAAATTTTGTAATTTTCCCGATTTTCTAGGCTGGCCCAAGGTGTAGGTTGTGCAAGGCTGTGTAAGGTTGTGCAGGCTGGGTAAGGTTGCGCAGACTGTATAAAGTTGTGCAGGCTGTATAAGGTTGTGCAACCTGTATAACGTTGTGCAGGCTGTGTAAGGTTGTGCAGGCTGTGTAAAGTTGTGGAGGCTGTGTAAAGTTGTGGAGGCTGCGTAAGGTTGTGGACGTTGTGTAGGGTTGTGCAGGCTGTGTAAGGTTGTGCAGGCTGTGTAAGGTTGTGCAGGCTGTGTAAGGTTGTGCAGGCTGTATAACGTTGTGCAGGCTGTATAAGGTTGTACAGGCTGTGTAAGGTTGTGGAGGCTGTGTAAGGTTGTGCAGGCTGTGTAAGGTTGTGCAGGCTGTATAAGGTTGTGCAGGCTGTATAAGGTTGTGCAGGCTGTGTAAGGTTGTGCAGGCTGTGTAAGTTTGTGCAGGCTGTATAATGTTGTGCATGCTGTGTAAGGTTGTGCAGGCTGTGTAAGGTTGTGTAAGGTTGTGCAGGCTGTATAAGGTTGTGCAGGCTGTGTAATGTTGTGCATGCTGTATAAGGTTGTGCAGGCTGTATAAGGTTGTGTAGGCTGTATAAGGTTGTGCAGGCTGTGTGAGGTTGTGCAGGCTGTGTGAGGTTGTGCAGGCTGTGTAAGGTTGTGCAGGCTGTGTAAGGTTGTGTAGGCTGTATAAGGTTGTGTAGGCTGTGTAAGGTTGTGCAGGCTGTATAAGGTTGTGCAGGCTGTGTAAGGTTGTGTAGGCTGTGTAAGGTTGTGCAGGCTGTGTAAGGTTGTGTAGGCTGTGTAAGGCTGTGCAGGCTGTGTAAGGTTGTGCAGGCTGTATAACGTTGTGCAGGCTGTGTAAGGTTGTGTAGGCTGTGTAAGGTTGTGCAGGCTGTATAAGGTTGTGCAGGCTGTGTAAGGTTGTGCAGGCTGTGTAAGGTTGTGCAGGCTGTATAAGGTTGTGCAGGCTGTGTAACGTTGTGCATGTTGTATAAGGTTGTGCAGGTTGTGCATGCTGTATAAGGTTGTGCAGGTTGTGCATGCTGTGTAAGGTTGTGCAGGCTGTGTAACGTTGTACAGGCTGTGTAAGGTTGTGCAGGCTGTGTAAGGTTGTGTAGGCTGTATAAGGTTGTGCAGGCTGTGTAAGGTTGTGCATGCTGTATAAGGTTGTGCAGGCTGTGTAAGGTTGTGTAGGCTGTACAAGGTTGTGTAGGCTGTATAAAGTTGTGTAGGCTGTATAAGGTTGTGCAGGCTGTGTAAGGTTGTGCAGGCTGTGTAAGGTTGTGCAGGCTGTGTAAGGTTGTGTAGGCTGTATAAGGTTGTGTAGGCTGTATAAGGTTGTGTAGGCTGTATAAGGTTGTGTAGACTGTATAAGGTTGTGCAGGCTGTATAAGGTTGTGTAGGCTGTGTAAGGTTGTGCAGGCTGTGTAAGGTTGTGTAGGCTGTGTAAGGCTGTGCAGGCTGTATAAGGTTGTGCAGGCTGTATAAGGTTGTGTAGGCTGTATAAGGTTGTGCAGGCTGTGTGAGGTTGTGCAGGCTGTGTAAGGTTGTGCAGGCTGTGTAAGGTTGTGTAGGCTGTATAAGGTTGTGTAGGCTGTATAAGGTTGTGTAGGATGTATAAGGTTGTGCAGGCTGTGTAAGGTTGTGTAGGCTGTGTAAGGCTGTGCAGGCTGTGTAAGGTTGTGCAGGCTGTATAACGTTGTGCAGGCTGTGTAAGCTTGTGTAGGCTGTGTAAGCTTGTGCAGGCTGTATAAGGTTGTGCAGGCTGTGTAAGGTTGTGCAGGCTGTGTAAGGTTGTGCAGGCTGTATAAGGTTGTGCAGGCTGTGTAACGTTGTGCATGCTGTATAAGGTTGTGCAGGTTGTGCATGCTGTATAAGGTTGTGCAGGTTGTGCATGCTGTGTAAGGTTGTGCAGGCTGTGTAACGTTGTACAGGCTGTGTAAGGTTGCACAGGCTGTATAAAGCTGTGCAGGCCGTATAACGTTGTGCAGGCTGTATAAGGTTGTGTAGGCTGTATAAGGTTGTGCAGGCTGTATAAGGTTGTGCAGGCTGTGTAACGTTGTGCATACTGTATAAGGTTGTGCAGGTTGTGCATGCTGTATAAGGTTGTGCAGGCTGTGTAAGGTTGTGTAGGCTGTATAAGGTTGTGCATGCTGTGTAAGGTTGTGTAGGCTGTGTAAGTTTGTGCAGGCTGTATAAGGTTGTGCAGGCTGTGTGAGGTTGTGCAGGCTGTGTAAGGTTGTGCAGGCTGTGTAAGGTTGTGTAGGCTGTATAAGGTTGTGTAGGCTGTGTAAGGTTGTGCAGGCTGTATAAGGTTGTGCAGGCTGTATAAGGTTGTGTAGGCTGTGTAAGATTGTGCAGGCTGTGTAAGGTTGTGTAGGCTGTGTAAGGCTGTGCAGGCTGTGCAAGGTTGTGCAGGCTGTATAACGTTGTGCAGGCTGTGTAAGGTTGTGTAGGCTGTGTAAGGTTGTGCAGGCTGTATAAGGTTGTGCAGGCTGTGTAAGGTTGTGCAGGCTGTGTAAGGTTGTGCAGGCTGTATAAGGTTGTGCAGGCTGTGTAACGTTGTGCATGCTGTATAAGGTTGTGCAGGTTGTGCATGCTGTATAAGGTTGTGCAGGTTGTGCATGCTGTGTAAGGTTGTGCAGGCTGTGTAACGTTGTACAGGCTGTGTAAGGTTGTGCAGGCTGTGTAAGGTTGTGTAGGCTGTATAAGGTTGTGCAGGCTGTGTAAGGTTGTGCATGCTGTATAAGGTTGTGCATGCTGTGTAAGGTTGTGTAGGCTGTACAAGGTTGTGTAGGCTGTATAAGGTTGTGTAGGCTGTATAAGGTTGTGCAGGCTGTGTAAGGTTGTGCAGGCTGTGTAAGGTTGTGCAGGCTGTGTAAGGTTGTGTAGGCTGTATAAGGTTGTGTAGGCTGTATAAGGTTGTGTAGACTGTACAAGGTTGTGCAGGCTGTATAAGGTTGTGTAGGCTGTGTAAGGTTGTGCAGGCTGTGTAAGGTTGTGTAGGCTGTGTAAGGCTGTGCAGGCTGTATAAGGTTGTGCAGGCTGTATAAGGTTGTGTAGGCTGTATAAGGTTGTGCAGGCTGTGTGAGGTTGTGCAGGCTGTGTAAGGTTGTGCAGGCTGTGTAAGGTTGTGTAGGCTGTATAAGGTTGTGTAGGCTGTACAAGGTTGTGTAGGATGTATAAGGTTGTGCAGGCTGTATAAGGTTGTGTAGGCTGTGTAAGGTTGTGCAGGCTGTGTAAGGTTGTGTAGGCTGTGTAAGGCTGTGTAAGGTTGTGCAGGCTGTATAACGTTGTGCAGGCTGTGTAAGGTTGTGTAGGCTGTGTAAGCTTGTGCAGGCTGTATAAGGTTGGCAGGCTGTGTAAGGTTGTGCAGGCTGTGTAAGGTTGTGCAGGCTGTATAAGGTTGTGCAGGCTGTGTAACGTTGTGCATGCTGTATAAGGTTGTGCAGGTTGTGCATGCTGTATAAGGTTGTGCAGGTTGTGCATGCTGTATAAGGTTGTGCAGGTTGTGCATGCTGTGTAAGGTTGTGCAGGCTGTGTAACGTTGTACAGGCTGTGTAAGGTTGCACAGGCTGTATAAGGCTGTGCAGGCTGTATAACGTTGTGCAGGCTGTATAAGGTTGTGTAGGCTGTATAAGGTTGTGCAGGCTGTATAAGGTTGTGCAGGCTGTGTAACGTTGTGCATGCTGTATAAGGTTGTGCAGGTTGTGCATGCTGTATAAGGTTGTGCAGGCTGTGTAAGGTTGTGTAGGCTGTATAAGGTTGTGCATGCTGTGTAAGGTTGTGTAGGCTGTGTAAGTTTGTGCAGGCTGTATAAGGTTGAGCAGGCTGTGTAAGGTTGTGCAGGCTGTATAAGGTTGTGCAGGCTGTGTAAGGTTGTGTAGGCTGTATAAGGTTGTGCAGGCTGTGTAAGGTTGTGCATGCTGTGTAACGTTGTGCAGGCTGTATAAGGTTGTGCAGGCTGTGTAAGGTTGTGCAGGCTGTGTAAGGTTGTGTAGGCTGTATAAGGTTGTGCAGGTTGTGCAGGCTGTATAAGGTGTTGCAGGCTGTGTAAGGCTGTATAAGGTTGTGCAGGCTGTGTAAGGTTGTGCAGGCTGTGTAAGGTTGTACAGGCTGTGTAAGGTTGTGCAGGCTGTGTAAGGTTGCGTAGGCTGTATAAGGTTGTGTAGGCTGTATAAGGTTGTGTAGGCTGTATAAGGTTGTGTAGGCTGTATAAGGTTGTGCAGGCTGTATAAGGTTGTGCAGGCTGTATAAGGTTGTGCAGGCTGTGTAAGGTTGTGGAGGCTGTGCAAGGTTGTTCAGGCTGTGTAAGGTTGTGCAGGATGTGTAAGGTTGTGTAGGCTGTGTAAGGTTGTGCAGGCTGTGTAAGGTTGTGCAGGCTGTGTAAGGTTGTGCAGGCTGTGCAAGGTTGTGCAGGCTGTGCAAGGTTGTGCAGGCTGTGCAAGGTTGTGCAGGCTGTGCAAGGTTGTGCAGGCTGTGCAAGGTTGTGCAGTCTGTGCAAGGTTGTGCATGCTGTGCAAGGTTGTGCAGGGTTGTGCAGGTTGTGCAGGATGGGTAAGGTTGTGCAGGCTGTATAACGTTGTGAAGGCTGTGTAATGTTGTAAAATGTGTTAGATGTGCAGTACAACATAAAGACAGTACAATATAATGAACTATAAAACACAGCACACTATAATGAACTATATTTCCAGTACAATATGATGTACCATATATGAAGTACGTACCAAAAAATGTAACTCACATCTCACATGTGAGCTACGTGCTACTGTAGCTTGCTCTGACAATCGCGATTAATTCTCATTGAATTATAAGGAAACATTGAGCTTACGGATCGAAACAAAGCGGTTCCTTTAATAGTTGTTTAGTTAACGAGCTTCGCAGCGAAGGTAGGTAAACCTTTTTAAGTAATTCCCTGGGTGGATGCTGTTAACGTTATGAAGTTTACAGAGATTACACCGCCGGAAAAGAACCAAGGTAAGCTTATGCCTTTCGAGGACGCTTCACTTACAAAAAATGTTTGGTGCTATAAAATATTATTGTGTTGATTGAAATGGGCTTGAACTAGTTCGGAATAGACCGATCCCGTCTTCGCATTAATTAATCACCAAGCAATTGGCAGTTTTCCCTATGGAACTCAAAATGTCCAAGCAATGTCCAACTCGAAATTCGAAGAGTTTTAACGAATATATAACTTAAAAGAAAGAAAATATAAAAAAAACATATACTATGAGCAAACTTCTAACACTTTCCTGCAATCGGTGTATTTCCATGCTTTATGCCGAAGTAAAATGTTGGCTGGTCTGACGTAGCAACAGTAACTAGGGAGTAGAACAATGAAGTGGGAGCGGTGAATTAAGCTTGATATATAAATGTAATAGTGAAACTCGAAATAAAATAAAGGAATTTTCAGTTACTTACTTACTTAAAGGTGTCCACAATCCTATTGGACACCTTCAAGTAAGTAAAGTTCCTTTATTTTATTTCTAGTTTCAATATTACATTTATATATTAATTCCGAACTATGTTGTCTGGAAATTTTTACCCTCTTGCTCTTTGGTCGCCTGTGGTTATTCAGCTGTTATTCACTTTGGTCGCCTGTGAAGGCAAATCAGAATCCAGCCCTTGGCAGGCGCCCAATGATTTCGACTACAATCTAGCTAGCGCAGATGCTTACATTTATTGCAGTGCACAATACTGGGGCTATATTAAGACACAAGTGCTTGTACTCTTGAAAAACATACTGAGTGGATTGTTGTTCTCCTTCAAAAACATCTCTATTGTGCTTGGCGTGATCTTGAGGGACTCTGGCTCATAGTCTTCGCCATTATTTTTACTTCTGCATAAAACTTGCCAAGAACTTTATCTAACTCGCCGGGTGCCATGGCATTTTCGTAAAATCCTGATTTTCAAGATGACAGAAGGAGCTGATCGGACAGGAGAGAGGTCACTTTTTGAGAAAAATACTTAGCACTAGAAATTATATTAAAAGGTAATTGTGCCTTGTTTATATGGTGATTGTCTTGTCTTCTTTTCTAGGGTTTAAGAGCCCTTTTAGACATGAAATCTAGTGTTGT
Source organism: Scolanthus callimorphus (assembly GCA_033964015.1). Taxonomy (NCBI): domain Eukaryota; kingdom Metazoa; phylum Cnidaria; class Anthozoa; order Actiniaria; family Edwardsiidae; genus Scolanthus; species Scolanthus callimorphus. The sequence goes on along the minus strand of CM066925.1, from coordinate 22,059,155 downwards.
TATCTCTTGTCTGACTCATCCCAACAAACACTTTCGTGCAACAACAACATTGAATTCCATGCTCGAAGGGGCTCTTAAGCCCCAGGAAAGAAGACAAGACAATCAACAGCAGATAAACAAGGAGCAATGACGACTCAATCTATTTTCAAGTGGTGGAGCATTTTTCTCAAAGAATGTCCATTTCGTATGGCATTTGGATTGTCCTGTGAGCCTCATGTTTTTTCGATGGACTCAGGATTTGGATTTGGTGCAGGATGTGGTGGATTATTTGCTTCAAAACTGTCAATGTTGTGCGGAAAACTGATGTCAAACTCTGGAAAATTGCCTGAGGAAAGGTCAAAATATTCTTCAAGGTACTGTAAATAATGAAAGTTATTCAAAGTTTTGTTTTATTGTGATTTTTGTTTTCAAGCAAAAGGAGAAAGGGGAGATTCCACACCCAAAAGTGCAGGAAAATTGTTTTTTCTGCTATTATTTTCCTGCAAATTTAATTGGTCAGTGCCTTGTAATACTTAAATCTGATTGGTTAATTTTTTTCTAGTGTAACATTCTGATTGGCCGAGATAAAGATGCGATTTGGGCTCCAGATAATGTGATTCGTGCTCAAATCGCACTGCTGAGAGCCAATCAGATTTCAGGATTTGCTAGTGATTTCGAAATGGATATAATAAACACTGTTATTATAACTCACTATCGTAAATCTGATTGGCCGAGAGCAAACAATGAATTCTCTATGTCACATGAACTTGACATGCTAAATGCAATATCTGCAGTGGATATTGCATTTAGCATGTCAAGTTCAAAGTGTGCACGTTCCCAAGCCCCTCATCCGTGTCTTCATTTTCAATACAAATCCATTTTGGCATTGTATCAATTTTTATTTTTTTTAAAGTATAATAAAATAATTATTGAATTCAGTTTTCGCATGACATCGTGAGTTAGCAAAACCTTGTGCCTGTGTTATCTGCCTCAGCCTTCGGCAGATGACACAGGCCTCGGTGTTGCTTACTCACAATGTCATGCTCAACCTCAACCAATAATTGCTTATGAACGCGAGGTGAAATCATAGCAAAAATATCAATCATATGGGTAAAATATAAATCATATAGTTATTGAGATGGTAGTGCCTAAAACAGTTTTAATATACATTGAGCTCACTATCACAAATCTGATTGGTCGAAAGCAAACAATAAAATATTCAATGTCATGTTAAAGATATCACATTCAGCTTGTCAAGTTCAAAGTCGGTTGTTCCCAAGCCGCTCCTCCGTGTTTGCATTTTGAAAAGGAACAAAGCCATTTTGAATGGCCATTTGGCAAATTGTGTCAAATTGTCTTCTTAAAGTGCAACTACTCAAATCAGGCCACCAAAGCAAATTTTCTTGCAGACTGATTTTTAATTCTAATTGTGTGTTTCCAGAAATTATCTCCCCTCCCCCCCCCCCTCCCCCAAAGGGATTGGAAATTCCAGAGGGGTGGGGGGTCAATTTACTTTATCTTTTCCATACAAATACTGTATTTTTCTTCAGAAATTCCAGAGGGGGGTCACTTTTCAACACCCTTCCATTGGGAGGGTATGGATATTTTTTGGAACCACACATTTTAAGAAACAGGTGAGCTAACAAACGTTTTGCCCAGTTGGTTTCATGAGGTTTTGAAAAAGCCTCAACAAGCATAAAAATTAACAAATGAACTTATCCTGTGCTTTTCATTATGTTTTCAAAGCTTGCTATATGCAGCCTTTAAATCATTGGTGGAAAATGCTCATTAGCCCACTTGATTTCTCTAAATTCAGCCTTACTGCATGTGCTCATAATCTCATTTTTGCATCTTATTGATATTCAAAGCATATTATTCTCTAGCTCTGCCAAGTAGCCTGATTCTTTGTTCCTTATGCAAATGATGTCACAGAAATAATCGCCTATTGGTTCCTGTGATTCATACTTCCCGTGCACTTCAGGGGAGGGGCATGCCCTTATACTGTTATTCTTTTTTTACGTTTACCTGCTGATTGATGCTATTTGATCTACCTTCCTGGTAATTTTGGATTTGAACCACACTCACTTGAATTACAGTGAATTCTCTATGACCAGCGTGGCATTTCGTGTTAAGGATGTTATGTGACACAAGTTTTTTTATTCAAGACAAGAAGACCAGCATAAAATTTATGTGTCTCTTGGCTAAATGAATTGAATTAAAATTAAATGCTTTATTTTATGCATTATAAAGCAACGTTTTATTTTAGGGATGGGGTGTGTCAATTTTCATTTCGTTGGCTGTCAATCTGCATTTCGCTGGCTGAGGTTCGCGAGGTTGTGGACAGCTGCAAAACAAAGGGAATGTCGACCCAGCGCAGAAGTCTCTTTTCCTCGCAGTACCTCAGCCAGCGAAATGCAGAGAAAAGAAGCCTCTGCTAGCAGGGAACACACAAATGTGTTGTATCTATTGATCATATGCTTGATCATGCTTAACAAATTTGTAAGAAAATGTGCTTGGGTAGCCTTGGTTTGAGTAGTTGCACAACAGGCATGCCAGAACAAGTAAAATAACTCATAATGTTAATGAGGCACCATTTAAAAAGCCTGCAGGCCCTGGGGTGAGCACAGGGCCTGAAATACAGTAAAATTTACCTGATCTTCCTTTCTTTTTTTGGGGAAATTCCAGAGTTGGTCACTTTTCAACACCCTTCGCTGGTATTTTCTGGTATTTTCAATATCGAAGGAAGTTTTTTTTAGGTAATCTCATTCAAAGGTCGACTCTGCCTCAGTAATTAAACGAGCCTCAGGGGAATAAAACAAAGGATATAAATTATTCATTTTTCGATGCTGATGTGAGGTATTTTGTTTTATTTTTCGACACTCTTGCACTGAAGTAGGAACTTAGTAATGTGTGTTTCCAGAAATTATCCATACCCCCCCTACGGAAGGGATTGGAAATTCTGGAGGGGGGGGCGGGTCAATTTACCTGATCTTTTCCATACAAATACTGTATTTTTCTTCGGAAATTCCAGAGGGGTGGGGGGGTCACTTTTCAAAACCCTTCCGTCAGGGGGGTATGGATATTTTTTGGAACCACACAATATAGAATTTGGTCTATTGGTCCTGTTTTTGAGGTTTTTGGAGGGGCATGATTGTTGGCTGACGCTCAAGCAATAAGCACTATTAAATTAGGAAAATTTTACCAGAGTTGCATGTGGCATTTCATTTAGAGGAGAATATCTCAAAAACACCTACACATCTCATTGTTTTCTTAAAGAGATTTTACATGTAAATGTATATTTTTAAAAACAACACTTTACTAACGTCTTATTCTCAATGCCATTATACTTATTTTATAAATAAAAAATAGAAAAAAAAGGAAAGTGGGACAAAAAGCTTGTATCTATGTGTACTTGAAAATTTGTTTACCTGAGATAAACAAATGTAAAATAAAATTATTTTCAACCACTATAGTTTTGGTGGGGTGTTACAGAACGTGCAAATTAGATAACTGAGTGAAAATGTGGTAAAATTGTAGGTACTACAGGGTCACCTTTTCCAGTGATTGGCCAGAGGGTCAGTGAAGTTGTGTGTATTATTGTCGCCGTGTGAGTTCCGCTTTTAGGCAGTGCCTAAATCTATATATTAGGTTTGTGGTGACCTCCTCGGCTTGGGCGTAATGTTTTTCCCATTTCAGATCATGTGGCATTCCCATAAGTATTCTTTCTTTGTTTGGAAGGCTTCCATATTCATATATCCTTCGGTGCGTAGCAGAAAAACAAAGAAAGAATACTCATGGGAATGCCACGTGATCTAAAATTGTAAAACATTACGCCCAAGCCAAGGAAGGCTTCTATAGGCTTGCAGACTATAGAAAAGTAGATAGAAATTCTGACAGTTGATAGACCTGATAGACTCCTGTGAGCTATGAAACCGGTATGTGTATGTTTAATCTCTAAAACCATTTGACTAATACTATGTTTTGTTTGCAAAGCTTTGGCATTTTTGTCTTTGTGATGCTGTGGGCAAAAACACCACATGAATCCTTGTGAATTCTCCTTACATACATATACATATTATGGTTAATATAAATTGTTCTTTCTTGATTTGTTTGTTTTAGTTAAGGAAAGTTGCTGAACAGCAGAGTGAGAGGCTACGCGCAATCTACATGAGTAAGGTCTTACCTCTTGACCCGACCCACTTCATATTTGTGGATGAGTGTGGATTTGTAAGTATTGCCAGAATGCTTTGCTTTGCTAATGCACTTGATCACACAGTCCTATTGTACAGTGCTTTGAAAGTTAAACAATTGTGTAATTCAGAGAAAGTTGCAAGGACTTCTTCACTACCATGTTTGGTCATTTGGTTTTTGAGCCAAGAGTCCTCTTCATTAGACAAGGACAAAATGCTGATCCCAGGTCCAGGACCCCTGGTGGACTAGTCCATGGACCTCCCCATCGACAAGTTGTCCATGGACCCCCTGTCAAAACAATTTTTAGATGGATTTTTAGATGGAGAGTCTAAATCTATATTATAATAATATTTTAATCTATATTAAATGACTTTTTTTCCGAGAGGGAACGGTAATGATTCTGCATTCTGATTGGTTCTTAGAGCGTGCGCATGAGTGCAATATTTCTAGCTATGGCCTTGCTTTCCACCTCTGAGCCTTTTCAAATGGCAAATATATATATGTTATTTACCGGCTGGGAGGTCTCTGGCAGCAGGCCTCGGTCAACATTTTCAATTTCATTTACCCAATGAACATCCCCGCCCAATGACATATGGGAGTCCCCCTGGATTGTACCATTCCTATTTTGACAGGTCTTTTGCACTCAGAGGTCACATACCACAGTCACCCTTAGAATGACTAGCTTTACCCAAATGATGCTCAGAAATTATAAAAAAATGATTCTAGTAAAAATCACAGCAAGCTACAATGCAAACTCAAGGAGTGGGAGCAAAAATAAAACGTTTTTTTTGATAGAATTTGTACCAATCCTAGCAAAAAAGGAGTTCTGTATTAGCTGCTTACTTTTTGGGGTATGCATATGAGGGTGCTGAAACTCTGGCTTTTTGTTAAAACCACCACATGACTTCACAATTCTGAGCATTATTTAGGCAGAGCTGCTCATTTTAAGGGTGATCAGGTCACCTGACCTCTAAGTGCAACAGGCCCTTTTCTGATGTAAAAATTTGGTGAGAAGCTTTGACCAAAAACTTTCAAACTCATTAATTCATTAATCAAGGCCGTAGCTAGAAATGTTTGTCTGGGGGGTGCAAGCCTTGGTCATCCTTTGTTTTTGCTAGGGGGGCAAGCAGGTTTTTCCCCACATGTTGACACTAAAAATTTTACTTCGCTGGGGGGTGCAAGCCTTGGTCATCCTTTGTTTTTGCCAGGGGGGGCAAGCAGGTTTTTCCCCACATGTTTACTTCGCTGGGGGGGGGGGGCAACTGCCCCCCCTGACCCTATGCTAGCTACGGCACTGTTAATAATCCATCATGTGTTTACGAAGAAAATCATAAACATGGAGGTCAGAAAACTCAGTCTTTTAAGATTTTATTCCTTCTTTTTCTTGGCATTAAATCATTCATTTGAGAAGTAATATCAAACACTTGTTAGAGTTTTTCATCAGGATTTCAAACACCTTGAAGTTGGTTAAAAAACAGGCTGACCTTGTGTTTTCAACCCACTTCTTAGTGTTGGAAATCCTGATGAAACAAGCTCTCTGTTACTTCAAGCCATGTCTGAAAGTATAATCAAGTCAAGGCTGCTGCCATTAGTTGCTTAGTATTATTATCGATCTAAATGTTTGTATTCCTAGAATCGATAAAAAATCATACCAAAGGGAGAATGCCAATCAACCAACATGTGTTTTACTCTTTCAGTCAAATCACGCTAGTGGTCTATTGTCAATGCTGCCTTCTGATTGGCTGAGCTACTAGTAGGCTATATATTGCGAGGGAAAGGATGCATCTACGGCAAGCAAATGCTGCAACATATGCGGGCAGGAAGAAGATTAATTCACATCTGGAACTTGGAGATTTTGTATTGGTGTTTGATCCCAGATCTAAGGCAAATAAATTGGGTCTTCGCTGGAAAGGTCCATTCAACGTAGTTAAGTGTGTGCACCCTTGCTATGAGATTGACTTTGGTGATGAGAAACGCCGATATTTACCGCGTGATAGATTGCGTAAAGTGCCAGCAGATTTCAATGACGATTGGAAGTGGCGAGGAATCAGAGGAGGATACAGATAATGCCAGTGATTCGGAAGGGGAGAGGAACGACGAAGTACCGAACGATGAAACTGACGAAGTACCTATTGTACCGAGAGGAGGAGGGAGATACCAGTTAAGACAACGTCCTGCTAAAAGGATTATCCGAATCATTAACCTGGACTTTGAAGCGGACTTTCAATTTGTATTATACGTATTATAGAACTTTATCGAGCAGCAGTTCATTTTTCGCTTTATTTTTAGAGAACTGATATATCCATATAAAGGACATATAAAAAATGAGGGGGGGGAAATATGTTGTGTTGTTATATAGCGAGTGCTCACTCCAACCGAGCGCGCGCTCTTATTGGCTAAATCAAGGTCACGTGGTGAAGTACAAATCAAATATTCCCCGATCAGTCAATATTTCGAAAAATTATTGACTGGTCGGGGAATATTGCTTTCGCGCGTCGCGTTTGAGAGCGGGAAAAAAGAGAAAGTTTATTGTAAACACGCAAGTCTTTTAAAAAACCTTTGCTAATTTTGATAAGTTTTTGCTAATGCAAGAAAATTGTGTTGTTTATGAGTGTTTGCAGTCGCGTGCAAACTTTGTAACTTCTCTTTTCATTCTTGAAATACATTTGTTTTGACTTAATAATTGCAGTATATTTTCTGCTATATAACAAAACACTTAATGACTACTCCCTCGGGAAACACCAGTTTTGTTTCCCTCGAATCTCAATGTTTCCCTCGACTTCGTCTCGGGAAACATCGAGATTCTCGGGAAACAAAACTGATGTTTCCCTCGGGAGCAGTCATTAAGTGTATATTATTTCAATTGTTCATTTCTGTTATTTGATTGGCTGAGTTTTGAATGACATCTTGATTGACAGTTTATTGTAAATATCATGTATCACGCGTGGGTTATTTTAGGTAGGCGTTTTCAAGGTCTTGAAGAGTTGAGTTGAGTCTTTGAGTTATCAAGTTGTTTACGAGTTTTGGAGTTATCAAGTTATCAAGCGGATTAGGGATTTTCCAAGTTTTCGGATTTTCAAAGTTTGTCTAGTTTTCGTGTTGTTTATTATTAGTTTTGTATATACTTTATATTCGAATTATATGTGATTTGAGATTTACTTCTCGTGTGCTTCCTTCTCTTGGGGACCGGATCATCCACACAGGCACATGGGGCCGCGCAACATTTTAACTTATAGCTTACTAGTAACAAAAAGTGCCAGATTTAAATGCCAGAAAATGGCAATTGACCAGACCAGAAAACGTTTTTGGCTATACAAACTAGTGTGATTTGACTAGTGTGAATTATTTCGGCCTTGTAGGCTATTAACTCTATCAAAAGACCTTCAAGAAATAAATTGAACTATCAGCCTTTTATTGTTTAGAGTAATAAAATGACCATTTTCTCTGTTCTTAAGAGTTTGAGATAAAGATGGTATCTTTAAAAAGTGCTTTCCTCGTGTAGGACAGAAAGCTGACCAGAAGATGGGGTTACAGCTGCCGTGGCACAAGAGCTGTTATCCGTCGACATAAGGCATGGGCCCCAAGGGTTTCTGCAATTGTTGCCATCAGCTTACAAGGTGTTGTTGCGGTGAAAACGGTAATGGGCGGGGTTAATGGCGATGATTTCACCGAGTTCTTGGAGCAGAACCTTCGTCCTGTTCTAATGCCATACAATGGTGTGAATGAACATTCTGTCGTCATCATGGGTATGTAAACCTAACAGTACAGCTAAGGGGTAATAAAAACGTCTCTAATTGATCATTGTTTTGAAGGGGGCTCCAGAAAAGATTCCCATGTTTAATATAATAGACAGCAATTCCAGTACGTTTAGTGCTAGGTACTTTCTGGCCCTGGTATGGCTGTTGCCTTAAAATGTGCATTTGTTTTACCCAACATTAATGTGAATCATTTTATATTCATGGATTCCGAGGTGACTGATTGTTTTGGTACAATACTGAAGTGACTCGTGTGTGCATTAGCAGCACTAGCAATGCTTTCAATGTTATAGTACCGCCGTTTAAAAAAATCGACGCGTCATTTTATTTGCGAGGTTGTAAATAGTCCTTTTCACAGTTCCTCGTTTTATTGTGATTCAAATTGGAATTCTAGTCTGAAGTCGAGTCTACCGTTGACCAAACAATACATTGATTGACATTGATCAACGGTAGGTTCGACTTCAGGCTACAGTTCCTATTTGAATCACTATGTGTTTGGCCCTCGTGGTTGCAACTTTTCTTTGTATAATTTAGAGGAGGGGTACTCTCACTTACGAATTATTGTTCTTTGAAAGAAAACATTTTAATTTTATTTTATGTTAGGCCAAAAAACGGCCTGAAATGAAACGAAATGTCATCGTATTGGGTGCTTATTACGTATTTTTTGCGGGCTTAACGATTAATAATTGTTTTGCCCCTCCTGGCACTTCCATCGAGTTTATTTGGGGAGCCAGTGCCTCCCGCCGCCCTAGCCCGCGAACATCCGGTACACTCGAGCTTAGGGTTAGTACGGTACTAGGTTAAAGGTTAAAGGTTAAGCTCGCGTGTACCGGATGTTCACAGGCAACAGCCGCCAATGCCTTGCTCAAATCGAAACAGCCGTAGTGTGAGACATAGATACACATTACTAGGATGTACCATACTTAATTCCTTTCTTATTTATGATGACGCTTGACTTATGTTTTACTAGATAACGTTGCCATCCACCATGTTGATGATGTTCCCGAAATCATAGAGGAGGATGCCGGAGCCTGGCTCATATATTTGTTCCCGTACTCTCCGGACCTCAATCCTATAGAGGAAGCATTCAGCAAAGCGAAAGCCTGGGTTCGTGGAAACGACATTGCACTCGGCGTGTTTGGATGATGATTTACATGAATTTGTGCAGGAGGCGATCTGCCAGATCACTCCAAGCGACTGCCTTGGATATTTCCAGCGTGTGAAATACGTGTAGGCAAAAAGCGCACATTTCATCGTTTATCCAGTTACCTCGGACGAGTAAGTACTATTTAAAAACACTCGCAGCATTAGTTGAATTCGCAATGTTATGCATTTTCCATAGCTAAGCGATTTTGACATGTAAATGCCTCCACGTATTTCATGCTAGAAATAACAAGGGAGATACAAGTCACAATGTTATTAATGGTACCCTTGGAGGCGTGGGAATACATTTGAGGCCTCTGGGGCTTAAATTGTTTGGTAAACAGAGAGTCAAAGTCTGAGACCAATAGGTCAGTTTCATATTCGCTGTTGTACACTGAACAGGCTTCAAAGGCGCAAAATACTGTGAGAGGCTCAGTTTTAAGTCGAACAAGTTGCAAATACAAACGTGAAACCGATGTAGCTTGAATTGAGACAATGGCAAACTTGAGGAAACGCTCCGGAGCCGATGGTATTCGCAGTGGACACTCACACTGTATATGAACTGTTCAGCAGAGAATTCGAAACTGGACAACTTCGATGTTATTAAAATGTTTACTTGGATACGAGGCCCAGGGGAATAAACAAAAGAAATATATTCATTTTTGACGATACCCGTTCGATTTCTTTTGTGTTCTTTCCCTGAGCCTCGTACTCAGGTAACAGTTTTAATATCGAAATTGTTATTGTAATTCGTCAATCATCAAGATAAAATAAAATAGCAATACTTTTGGTTAACTAGCGCCACTGAGCACTGGCATTTAAGTGTCGCAGACTCGCTCGCTCTTGAAAACGTGTAAATAAACATCTTGAAACTCTTGACACATTCCACCTGGCTATTTGACATTGATGTACAGTAAAAACCCGCGTATAAGAACCTGGAATTTTAACCTAAAACAGGTTCCTATTCCATGTGCACTCGTGCGTAACGCTGACTATTTAAGCGGACTAAACAATTACTCAGCCTCTTTCGTTAGCGCCTTCCTCTCGTTTGGTTGGTTGTGGTCTTCGCCGTTGTTTTTTTCGTTTTCCAGATTTTCCCTCGTTTGCAATGGCTGAGCAAGTTCCTTCTAGACCTGTGGTTGTTCTTCCTGCACCTGTGGCTCCGGGAGCTCCTGCAGCGGCTCCCGTTCCAGTTATTGGCCCTGGACTTGTGGCTGACAATCCTCCGGTTGCTGATAATCCTCCGGTGGAAGTCGCTCCTGTTGCCCCGGCTATTGCAGAACCGGCCGGCGCTGTTCCCGATGCTGCCCCCAATGCTCCTCCTAACGCAGAGCAGGTCAGTATGATTCTTTCTATCGTATTCTATTCCTTTGGGCTGTACTCGTGCCGGTCGAGGCCGGGCCGTTTTATTAGGTTAAATTTCATGTCTCGTGCGTTCTAGATGTTCGCTCTCGCTGCTCTGTTTATATTCGCGGTTCTTGGTTTCTACTCTCTCACATTTTGCCTAACACTCCGGCTCCTCATTCGGTTATTCGTCCCTGTTATCATTGTAGTTCCTCGCTAGTTAACTTTTCTATATTTTGGTCGTGTTCTCGCTCGGTATATCTCACATTTTCAATTTTGAATTCAGTTTCCACACACCGGTTTAAGCCTTTAGACTTTAGGTATTCTCTGTTCTGTATCTGTTTGGCTTTTAGCATCGTTCTTAGCATTTCTTTAGCTTTCGTACCTATTTCCTTTTGGTTACCGCAATTTATTCCTTCATATTTCTGTCCACCTCGTGTAGTTTTCCCGGTTGGTGCCGTAATTAGTCCCCCTTTGTTCTTTGTTTACCCTATTTTAAAACAATCTATTCGAGTTTTGTGTGTTTTTCACGAGTACTAGCCCGTCTATGTTTTCGCTAGGTTGCAATATTTATCGAAAGCCAGGCTTTTTTGTATTGGGAATTACAATTCTATTGAGTTCCTCGTAGCCATAAGCCTTAGTTTCTCCACTACTGGTAATAACTTTATCGGGAATAGGCCCAATTATTACTCATATCAGGGTTAATTGTATTGTATGGTTGCGGCCATCCACGTTTATTTTCAAGTGTTGCTTGCCCGTAAATAATGTTTTTCTTGGGTAGAGGCCCAAATGTATATTACACGAAAATTCTCGGGTAGAGGCCCGAACAAAAAAAAAACAAAAAAAAAATATGGGTTGAGGCCCAAGCATAGTTTTTCTTGGGTAGAGGCCCAAATGTATAACGCAAAAATTCTCGGGTAGAGGCCCGAACAAAAAAAAAATGGGTTGAGGCCCAAGCATGGCTTTTAAATGCCTTGTGTATGTCGGGTAGAGGCCGATAGGGAAGTGGTATATTTAAGTAATTATACTTTCAATAAGGATGCAATAGCAATAATACTTATAACAATAGCTGTACTAATCATAATAATAATAATGATAATGATAATATTGGGTGGAGGCCCTGCCAATTTTAAAGTATTCTCAAACATATATTACTTTTGTTTGTGTCAGATGGCGGCTCAGCTTGCAGCCATGCAGAAAGAGATTAGCAGTTCGAAGGCAGCAAAGCCAGAGGGTGGTGTAGCAGCCTCATTGGCCCTGGTGCGACAGCTTGCGGGGGCTCCAGCACGCCTGCGCGACCCGGGAATGATTCAGGCTGCTCTACAGCGTCTAGCAGACGACGCCCGTGTTGCAGGAGACCCAAAGGCGGCAGAGTATGAAGCCATCGTTAGGCAGTGCCGACGACTGATGTATGCACCAGAGCTTGGGGAGATCCTTACACGCCTTTTGGGTACTAAGGAGGAGAGCTAAAATGACTAAACCAAGGAGCGGTCCCTCCCCATATAACCCGTACCCATATGCCCCGCCTAGGAGACAGCCTGGAGGTGGATACCAAGCTAGGGGAAGCTACAGGAACAACACACGATTTGGAGCTGGTCGAGCTACTAATATGAATTAGTCATTTTAGCAATCCGGCGGCCAACACGCCTTACGGGAAGCAGAAGTCGCAGCTCGAAAAGGAATTGCAGGTTTTCCTGTCTTCCTTAAAAGCCACTCTGTCCATAGCCAATTGCATGCCGAGGGACGTAGTGCGTTTCCTTGTTTGGAAAGATCGTCGCGGTAAGACTCCGGTGCACCGCCAACTCCGGTGCACCTCCGGTGCAACTCCGGTGCAACTCCGGTGCAACTCCGGTGCACCTCCGGTGTGTCGCACTCTGGGGAACTCAGGTGACCGAGCATGCGATTGTCCTCGGCGCTTAGCGGCGGGCACTGTGGACTCTGTTATTGGAAAGCTTCGCACAATATTCAAGGCTGCGGGCCGGGCCGGCTAGTGGGACGACCGCATCGGGTGGGGAAACCCGGCATCTCACATTTCGGTCAAACAGTATTTAAAATCCGTCCGAAAGGAGCAAGCAGCGGCGGGGGTATCCCCACGGCAGGCAAAGCCAGTTTTCTTCGACAAATTTCGCCGAGTTGTGGATCATGTGCGAACGCTTCTACAGGACCCTTCCGCCACCGCCGTTCAACAATAGGGACTTTTAGCATCGACGGTTTTCGGGACGGCTACGGCATACAAACCGCGCGGAGACTGGGACCTCGTTTGCCGTCCGCGCCAAAAGCCCGCGGAAAACAAAAATAATTTAGCAAGCGCAACATTTCCGACGACGGCAATATTGTAGAGTCAGACTTTTAAAGCAGGCAAAATGTCCTTGAAAACGGCTAGGGGACAACTTCTCCTTGCTTTTAACGATAAAATAATTTCGGAAGAAGAGTTTGCACTATTATTTGACCTCAACGAATCGAAAAATTTGGAATTGCCGTACGACGACCCAGTTTTTGATCTCGATACGATGACTGATGATCAGTGCTTAGCAGAATTCAGGTTCAAGAAAAATGACTTGAGAACTCTAGCAAGAGTTCTCCTTATTCCAGACCAATTTGTGTTAGAGCAGAGAAGCGTGGTTGATGGAATGGAGGCCCTCTGTATGCTGCTGTTTCGGCTCGCTTATCCTTGCCGCTACAGTTCAATGATGAGCAGATTCGGCCAGCGTCATGTTTCCGTTTTGTGCCTCGCAACAAACTGTGCACTGGACTATATCTACAGCCTCCATCATCACAGAATGACCCAATGGAATGATGACATATTAAATCCAGCTGCCCTTCAAATCTACGCCAACCGTATCCATGAGTATGGAGCTCCCTGGACAACTGTTTCGGTTTCATAGATGGCACGGTACGCCCAATTGCAAGACCCACAACAAACCAGGGCATTCTGTACAATGGCCACAAGCGAGTGCACAGTCTCAAATTCCAGGCTGTGGCAATTCCAAATGGATTAATTGCACATCTATTTGGTCCTATCGGTAAGTTGTATAATACGTCTTAATTTATTCATTGATTGTTGTCTGAAGTTTATTCAACCCCTCGTCAGTCTATTTACAAACAAAAAGCTGATTTTTGGTTAAACATGACAAAGCAAACATTTTCTCTTTATAGCTTGAGCCAATAAAAGTAAACTTACTCTTTTCAATGCACGACTTGTTATCAATCAGGCAGGTCAATTAAGATGTGTTTATTATCTCTTGGTCACAGCCAATAGCTACATTGTGTGGTTCCAGAAATAATCCATCCCCCCTCCCCTACGGAAGTGATGGGAAATTCCAGAGGGGTTGGGGGTCAATTTACCTGATCTTTTCCATAAAAAATACTGTAGTTTTCTCCGGAAATTCCAGAGGGGAATTATTTCCAAAACATATATTGAAATAACAGGCCTTTATAACACCATGCTAGGGGCTGTGCTGGCCTTAATTGAGCAATTATTGGATGAGGTTGAGCATGACATTGCAAGTTAGCAAAACCAAGGCCTGTATTATCTGCCAAAGCCGAAGGCAGATAACACAGGCACAAGGTTTTTCTAACTCATGATGTCATGCAAAAACTCAATAATTGTTTAATTATACATTTAAAAAAAAGACAAATTGATAGGATGCCAAATGACTTTATTCAATATGACTTTGTTTAAATTGAAAATGCCGACATGGACGAGGGGCTTGGGAAGGAGCCGACTTTGAACTTGACATGTGAAATGCAATATCTGCTGCAGATATTGTATTTAGCATGTCAAGTTCACACGACATAGAGGATTGATTGTTTGCTCTCAGCCAATCAGATTTGTGATAGTGAGTTCAGTGTATAATAACAGGGTTTATCAATAGTTATTCCCAATGTGTATGATATTTGTGGCCTGTTGTAGTGTATTATAATAGACTATAAGTCAAGCACACACTGGAAAAACAGTCTATTAATATTATTATGGTAATTTTCATTTTCAGAAGGAAGTAAACATGATGCCAGCATGCTCAGAGAGTCTGGGTTGCTTCCCCTTCATTAACATTCGCTTATGCTTTAATTACCATAAACACCATAGAAGAGACGAATAAAGTCGTCAAATGCATCTTAGAAAGCAGTTATCTCTCGCCTCCCTTTCGCAAAACTTGCAGTCAACTGAGTGAAAAACGTGCGATATAACGCACTCTCTGATTGGCCCGTTCGGGTCGTTGCGCGGTAAGCAGAATTTATATTTTCACACAAAGTGTTGAGAGATTAAGCATATTTAAGCAATAAAGAACTTTTTCCCAGTGTCTACATACTCTGATGCAAACACTCGGGTAGGTTGGGAGAATTCTCGACTGGTTATGCAGCACTCGACCTTCGGTCTCGTGGCTGCATCACTGTCTCGAATTCTCCCAACCTCCCCTCGTGTTTGCATCAGAGTATGTAGACACGGAAAAAGTTCTCTATTGCTTAAATAAAACCATGGGTTAAAACCATGGGTTAAAACGTGGAAGGTAGACTGCCAGTGGTACGAAGGTAAAGGCATTCGTTGTCGCTGCCCCTACACTTTTTAATGCCCTTCCTCGCCACCAGGCATGAGAATAATCTCAATAATTTTAAGAAACTTGTAAAAACATTTTTGTTTCAGACCGCGTATAACATTACTTTTTATAAATATACATTGTAGTTTCTATTAAATTATCTACTTTTTAATGTTTTTTCATATTAGTTTGTTTGTTTTGTTCTCTTTTTAAAATGTTACGCGCATTTGATCATATATACATGCGAATTTGCGCGCTACAAATTTTAAATTATTATTATTTTAAACCAACGGAAAGCAGTTGGAATGCGCGTGCAGTTCCCAACAGAAAATGCCTATTTGAGCAAAATCTTTAATTTTGTAATGGTAAAAAAAATTCGATAGAGGTTCAGCGTTATTATCTGCCACGCTTTACGTCATCATCGTCGTCAAAATGTTGCTATGTGGCAAAAGGCTTATAAGCCCACATGTTCTCTCATGTTCTCTTTAAAATGAACATTGAACTGCGCCGTTACAACTGAATGTACAGCCTTCATTTTTTAAGTAGGCTTTATTTGTTGTCCGCTGTTTGATTTTTTATTTCTCTTTTTCTCAATTCCATTTAAATTATTTGTTTGTATGTTCTATCAGCAAGTAGCCTAAAGTTATTAAAAAGTTGATAAGATATCTGGGGGTGGGGGATGGAAGGGTACGGTAAGATAACTTTGACATTTCACGGTCGAAACCCAAAGTCTAATTTCCCTCAAAATTGTTTGGATGATACAATTAGCATTATGTGTTTATTTTGCTTAAAGAGTTCGCTTCTCAAAGGAATGAAATACAGACAGTTACAATTATAATAATTGTACTTCATTCCAATCCAATGCTCAATTTAAATTTTATTTTGGGCGCCTAGAAATCTTTAGCCTAGCCGAAGATGTATTACTATTTATTAATTAGCGCGTGTTTTGAATTTCTACGCGAGTGTTCCGATAATTTTACTTTCATTATAGCGGAGCTCCCGCGCGGCGCGAAGCGCCGCGCGAGCGGAGCACCATAGATAAGAGAAAAACGTATACAGTAACCCATGGAGTTCATTTTTGAACGTCACGGACATTATGGTCCATTTTAGTGACGTCATTGATGACGTAAGGGCACGTGACTTTGGTGTAAAGTTCTTCTTATGGTCTTTGAATGTTTGTCCAAGTTTGGCTTCTATAGATGCTTCCCTTCGGGAGATATGATTTTTTCTTTATTTTTCTGGTATTAAACCTATAGTCAGGGTCCTGAAGGGGTAAAACGGGAGCCGGGATTCGCCTTTTTTTAGGCCGGGAAAACGGGATTTGGGTTACCGGGAACAGGATTTGTCTACCGGGAATGAGAATCAAGATGCTTCAACGGGAACAAGATTTTTCAAATCTCTCCTTGTATATCCTGTGTATCCTAATAAAAAGTCGTCAATTTATACCATTTTTCGCATTTTAAGACTGTTTAGAGTATCCTAACAGCATGCTACCTGAAAATAGAATTACACTTCTTGCCCCTTCTAAATTAAGACCCTCGTTTTGCTTTTTTTGGTCCCTCGGAATCTGCGAGGTTTTTGGTCAACGGTTTGATAACTTGGCATTAGGCATTTTCAAAACGGCGGAACCACTTTTTGAATAGAATCGTATGATATATCTCTTGTATCAAAATTGAGGACGAGATATCTTACGGAGAGAGGATCATTTCATTTTGGGGCGAGCGAAAGGGGGGAACTCTCGAAACCTGAAACCCTGGAAGGGGGGATCACAAGAAATTTCCTGCGGAGTTATTCCAGCAATTTTTATATCATTTGCATTTTTGTAGTTCTCTTCTTTCAATACCATAAAAATTTCGCATAAGGAAGAAACATGTAATATTGCGTTTGAGATCTCCCGCAAACGAAGACAATATGCTCGTGCCGTTTAAATGGAATGCCCGTTACAAGAACATTTGTATCTTGGCGAGGAAAAACAAACTCCCCGCGAAAAGCCCTCCAGTGATCGGCCTGGCAGGCAATTACTATGTTCGAAACAAGCCCGTAAGCGTGAGATCCACGTTACGAACATAGAAATTCATCAGTAGGGCGGCAAATATGACGCTTTCGTCATTTGCGTCGTGCACGAAGAATACAAACTACAGGCTTTAGTGCTACACACAAAAAAATGCAATGTTCATCTACCTCTTTTCTGAAGCTTGATGAAATTCGTTTATCAATTAAAACAGGGCGCGCTTCACGCGCAACAGAAGAGAAATTCCTGTAAAATATATCCCATTAGTTCAAATAGGGGGATCACGAAACGCCTTTATAGTGATAAGCTTGGCGGAAAATCACTATGTTGGAAAGAAATCGACATTACAAGCATAGCAATTCGTCATTTGGTTGCAATAATAACAATTTCGTCATTTGCGGCGTGCATGAAGAAACCTACAGGAGCAAGAGATAGTAGCGGAGCTTCCGCGCGGCGCGAAGCGCCGCGCGAGCGGAGCACCATAGATAAGAGAAAAACGTATACAGTAACCCATGGAGTTCATTTTTGAACGTCACGGACATTATGGTCCATTTTGATGACGTGATTGATGACGTGAGTGCACTTGACTTTGGTGAAGAGTTCCTCTTATGGTCTTTGAAAGTTTGTCCAAGTTTGGTTTCTTTAGAAGCTTCTCTTCGGGAGATATGATTTTTTCTTTATTTTTCTGGTATTAAACCTATAGTGTCCGTCCGTCCGTCCGTCCGTCCGTCCGTCCGTCCGTCCGTGTACACATGGGAGCCCTGTGGTATACAGAGAAAAAAATATTTCTCCTCAAGGGAACAAGCTAAGGCAACCATACTTGGGATATTTTGTCTATGCTACAAGGGGGGTGTTGTAACATGGTCACGTGATGTGACGTCATCGATGACTTCATCCAAGCATATCATAGATCTCGTGCAAGCGAAAAGCCGCGTGCAGGTTGGTGACTAATACAGGAAATGGCGCGAAAAAATTTAGCTGGCGCGTCTACATCACACGTCATGTCATGAAAAACATTTTCAGAGCAAGATACGCATTCCTTCGCACACACACTTGAAAATTAATTTATCAGCTGTAGTGTAGCGAGAATTTTGTATGAAAAATTTCAAGATTACTTTTAGAAAAGATTAGCGGAGGACGGTTTTTATCGTCAAAAGCCCAAACGACTAGCAAATGGCGTCAGACGAGGAAAAATCAGAAGCAAAACAGGGGAGGAGAGCGAGGAACGAGCGAGTTTTAACGGAGGAAGAAAGGTCAAGAAGACGGGAAAAAGAAAGAGAAAGAAGAAGGAATGCCACCGAGGAAATAAGGAGAAGGGAAAGAGGAAGAAAACTCATGTCCAGGCGATGCATGACTGAAGAGGACAGAGAACAAGAGCGGGGGAGAAAACGAGTTGCGAGGCAAAGCTTGGAAGAAGAAAACAGAGAGCAAGAACGGGGGAGAAAACGAGTTGCGAGGCAAAACTTCACCGAGGAAAACAGAGAGCGAGAACGCGAAAGGATTAGAGCAGCGAGGAGAAGCGCAACAGGATTGGCGAAAGAAAACGAGAATCTAAGAAAGAGACTTGCCAGAAGAAATTCTACAGAGGAACAACGAGAAAGAGAGAGAATTCGTAAGGCCGAAAGTCGGAAAAGAAACAGAATGAGCGGTGAGTATTGTGTGTGTGTTTTCGCCTTAAGCAGAGGAATTTTACACTAGCGGACGGAGTTTATGAACAAATGCTTTTTTTGGGAGGAGATTATAAGGTTAGTTGATTGTTTTTTTACTTTTTTTAAGAAGTAAGGGAAAAGGAATTGACTACATTGTAGGTAAATTTTAATTTATGAGTAAGTTAATTTTCTTAGTTTTTTGGAAGCGTAAAAAATGATATGTTAGAACTAGAAGCTGGTTCATTTAATTTGTCCGACTGATCAATATTTCCAACCTGAAAATGAGGTCGAGAAACCTTTGATTTGATTTTTTTTTTTACCAAGGAGGTAAAAATGTACACGAAGACCTGCCAGATAGCTCACAAGAGATCAGTAATGGTAAGGAATGTATCTGCTAGCAGAGACCGATTCTATCTCGTTCTGTGTTTTGTGTAGTTGAAAAGACCTGAAAACACAAGAAAACTCTAAAAGTGAAAGAAAATGCAGGGAGATAAAAAAAAATAGCCCTGCTCGCAGGGAAATACTTGGACATCGACCTCTCATTTTCCGGCAATCTCAGCACTCCCCCTCTCTCCCCTCTAGGACAGAAGAGTGTTATAACACACTGGAAAAAGTTTCGAAATTAAATATCACTAGTATAGTGTAGAAAATGTGAACATTTCACGAAGAGAGCTAGGGAGAAAGAAAACTAGGACCCAGGCCAACTTGGGTCGCCAACGTGAAACGCCTGGTATTTCTTGGAAAAGCGAGACATCGCGCTTGGGTTTTTCGAAGTCTTTCGCCCAGAACAACCGAAACTTTAACATAACTTCCGAAAATAACCAGGTTTAATGGCGTTTTAGGACTCAATGAGGTCTCGTGTATAAATAGTTCCTTAGTGTTTACCTCTCCCAGGTAAATTTCTTGCGATTTTCTCAAACAGTATTGTATACAATCTCCTGGTTTTGGAGTATTACGAGGTACATGTTTAAGACAGGAGCAAGGTTAATTAAGATGTATAGCATACACTATGTTGTGTGAATATTAACCCCTTGCATGTGTTAATGAATTTTAGTTAGACTAGACATAAAATCTGAATATTTCTCCTTTTTACACAGAATTGAGTGAGATCCCACAAGTACATCAGGGTGCAACAGACAGTGCACAAGAGAAGAATCGAAATATTATCAGTGAAGAAGGTAATACAGTTTAAATATCAAACTCTGCTTTTGGAAATGATTCTAGAAAGGTATGAAATATACAACAAGGGCTCCCAGCACTCTTTTTTGTTTAGAGTTAATTTTGCACCATCAACTTCATGAGTATGAGTTTTTTTTCTTCTTCCTGGCACAGAAACTGAGATCCCAGAAGAGGACCAGGTTGTGGCAGAGAGTGTACAAGGGAGGAATGAAAATGTTATCAGCGGACAACAAAGGTAAATTATTTTCCTTCCTCATTGAGTGTAGCTTTGATACTGCTACATATAAAACATTTTTTATGTCAGCAGGCGACTGTATTGAAGTCACAGAGTTCATTTATTTTTGTGAAGATGAGAAAAGAAAACAAATCAAAATAATTCAAAAGATTGTTCTGTTTTGCCCTTACAGTGTGACTACCTACAGTTCGTACTCCAACCAAGGCTGACAACCCCTTCCTTTTGACAATAATGGCTAATTACGTCGACTGCTTCAAAAATAACTCATGATTTTTTAAAGATCTGTAAAACCTTACAGTATAGGAATATATGTTTAGAAACATTTTCCACACTAAAATTCACCAGAAAATAAGCATGCCTGTAAAAATTAGTTGAAGAGTAATGTTTGGAGTGGGCCTGGGTTGGCATTAGTCGCACTGTTGTATTGGTGTTTAATGAATTGTAAGAGAATTGACATTCAAAATTTTTGTCTTTACCAACAGAATCAGAAAACCTGCAAGAAGTACATGTACATCAATCTGTGACAGAGGCACTATTAATGAGAGGAATGACAATGTTACCAGTTATAAAGGTACAGTCATTATTTTAATGTCAATCTTTGCCTTTCTAAAGACAGTAATAAAACCCAAAGCGAACTTATTATGCAAGACCTACTCGATAATCCACCTGTTATTCTACAGTTTATTTTTCCCTTTCAATCTCAGCTATAAGCAATTAATTTGAAATTGAAATATTGTTTTCCTTCCTGGCACAGAAACAGTTCAGTTCTCAGAAGTACATCAGTGTGTGACAGAAAGCACAGAAGAGAATGGAATTGTTGCCAGTGGAGAAGGTACGTACATGTACATAGTATTACTCAAAGCTGTATGTATACGCTAAGGCATACTCCATTGTCCTTTTGTTTTGATGGTCTGGAGATTTTACCTCTTGACCTCTTGAAGGTGTGAATTTTCAGTTATTGCCGAGGGGGGGGTCTAAGGATTTGGGGCAAAATGAAGTGATCCCCCTCTATGGTTTACGTGACCCCCCCTCAAAGCTGTCAAAAGTTTTCGTGTCATCCCCCCATTTTTAGTCGAAGATGTTTTCGCTGTTCTCCTGTGTACAAACCTGAAGCAACTCACAAGCTACGTCATTGCTGCTTCATAGTAGAACGAATCATGATGAAAGGAATCCCGACATTTTTGCAGAAAGAGAAGATTGCATCTTTCTTCTGTGGCACGCAAAGCATGCCCAGATTTTAACATACATGTACACATTTCATCAAGCCCCAGAGAAAAGGTTGGTGAACATTTCATTTTTTTTGGAGAGCAAACAAAAGCTGTAAACAAGAAATTATTGTCATTCATGTGCATAAAATGCGGCCCATGAATTTCTATGCTTGGGGGGGGCTCTAATGGGTTGTTATTGCCGGGGTGGTTGTCTGGGCTCTGTCTCAGCTGCCTACAAAATGCCCCAATGGCCAGCGCAAAATAAAGCCTCTGACAACCAAGTCCAACTCCTGGCCTTCACGTGGCTGAGCTGTTTCGTACCGACAGGAGGATGGGCGTAGGGCGGGTCACTGGCGCCCCAAAACCAGTTTTTGCAGCTGTTTTCCAGTTTATAGCTCCTACTATCTGCTATGGGCCTTAGCAATCCCTGGAGCCCAGTTTCCTAGATTCTGTCAAAATCTAGGTTGGTGTTAGGAAGGGCATCCAGCCGTAAAATGTGCTTCATTTGTTAGTCATGGTAGTTTCACATAGTAGTTTTAGTGAGTACGGGACTCCTAGAGATAGGAGTGTCGTCAACGGTAGGGTTGGTGTCAAACGTGGGCACAACCAGATCGATATCCTGCGACCACGTCAAGATTTTCGCATATCAACTTTGAACGTTGGAACTATGAGAGGAAGGAGTGGTGAGGTAGTAGAGACTATCTCAAGGAGAAATATTGACATCTGTTGTTTGCAAGAGACAAGATGGAGGGGTAGTTCAGCCCGGATGATTACCGGTAAAGACACCAGATATAAGTTCTTCTGGTCGGGTAATGATAGAGGTACTAGTGGTGTAGGTATCCTGCTTGCAGAGAAGTGGGTGGAACATGTCCTGGAGGTCAAGCGGATCTCAGACCGAATCTGTGCGATTAAGATCAACATTGGTTTTACCATTCTGACCATCTTCTCTGTCTATGCTCCTCAAGTGGGGCTAGATGACGAAGTTAAAGACTCCTTCTACGACGAGTTGTTCTGTGCAGTCTCAAAGACTGCGGAATCAGAGACTTTGTTTTTGTGTGGGGATTTCAATGGTCACATTGGCTGCAAGTCTGATGGCTATGAAGGAGTTCATGGTGGATTCGGCTATGGCGAACGCAATCCAGAGGGTGAGCGACTGCTCGATTTTGCAGTTGCTAATGATCTCGTCATCAGCAACTCCATGTTTCAAAAGAGGACAAGTCATCTTGTTACATATCAGTCTGGAGGTGCATCTACGCAGGTAGATTACATTCTGACCAGAAGACACAACTTTAAATGTATCACCAATACTAAAGTTGTTCCAAATGAAGAATGTGCCTTACAACACATGCTGCTGATTTGTGACACTTTCCTGAAATTTACTAAGAAACGTAAGCAAGCCTTTACACCCAAGCTCAGGGTCTGGAAATTGAGAGATCCTTGTGTAAAGGCTGAGTTCTTAAATGAAGTTAAATCTGGGGTAATTCCTGATGGTGCTTGCACTGCTGCCTCAGTTGATGACACATGGCTTTCCTTAAAAGATAACCTATTGAGAACAAGTGAAAAGATCTGTGGATACACAAAAAAAGGTAATTGGAGAAACCAGACTTGGTGGTGGGACGACTCGGTCAGTGCTGCCATTGGTGAGAAAAGGCGTCTATGGAAAGCCTGGAAAAAGGGCGGTAGTAAGCAAGACTATCTGGCTGCTAAACGCACTGCAAAGTGCACAGTTCATGCTGCTAAGAAGAGGGCGGAGGCTAGTAAATTTGCACACGTTGAGAAGGATAACAAGGACATTTTCCGCATTGCTAAGCAAATGAAGAAGGAATGCAGGGATGTTGTGGGTGAATGTTGCGTGAAGGATGACCAAGGGCACATCTCACTCACTGATGATGCTAAGAAGAAGGCGTGGAGAGAGCACTACAACCGCCTGTTAAATGTTGAGTTTCCTTGGTCCCGTGAAGACCTACCTCCTGCTGACCCTGTTGAAGGTCCTCCAACTTTGATAACATCCGATATGGTGGCAAAGGCAGTGTGTAAAATGAAACAGTGCAAGGCTGCTGGCCCCTCTGGTGTCGTGGCAGAAATGGTTAAGGCCTCTGATGAGGTTAGCATCCCCACCCTGGCTAAGCTATCAAATGCTATTATTGCAGAGAAGAAGATTCCAGTAGATTGGGATTCAAGTTACATCATAAATCTCTATAAAGGGAAAGGCGACTCTCTGGAAAGAGGAAACTACAGGGGCCTTAAACTAACGGAACATTGTCTGAAAGTTGTTGAGGGAGTGATGGAAAAGGTTGGCCGTGATCTTGTTTCCATTGATGAGATGCAGTTTGGTTTCGTTCCTGGCAAGGGCACAACCGACGCAATCTTTATTGTGCGGCAGCTCCAAGAAAAACACCTTGCCAAGGAAAATAATATCTACTTTGCCTTTGTAGATCTAGAAAAGGCCTTTGATCGTGTCCCCCGGGTCATCTTATGGTGGGCAATGCGACGCCTCGGAATGCCTGAATGGTATGTGAGCACAGTGCAGGCAATGTACGCCAACGCATCAAGTAGGGTTTTTGTCAACAACACCCTAAGTGACAGTTTCATGGTACAAGTGGGTGTGCACCAGGGCTCTGTGTTGAGCCCCTTCCTCTTCATCATAGTGCTTGAAGCTATATCACGAGAATTCCGCCGTGGCTGTCCTTGGGAGCTGCTTTACGCCGATGACCTGGTCATATCCTCAGATTCGCTGGATGAACTCCTGGAAAAGCTGCGTCTATGGAAGCAGGGTTTAGAGTCAAAGGGCCTTCGTGTCAACATGAGCAAGACTAAGATCCTGATGTCTGGCCCAAACCTGAACTCCCTGAAAGACTCAGGAAAGTTCCCATGTGCTGTATGCAGGAAGGGAGTCGGAAGTAACTCCATCTTTTGCAATGGGTGTTCCCACTGGGTTCACAAGAAGTGCAGCAACATTCCTGGCAGGTTGACCTCCGATCCATTGTTCCGCTGCAGCAGGTGCCAAGGTACTTCTCGCCCAATTGACGGTAGGCCAAGTGACCATGTAATGGTGGACGATCAGCGCCTAGAAGTAACAGACTCCTTTTGTTATCTCGGTGATACCATCTGTGCTGGTGGTGGCTGCGAGGCTGCCATAATAACAAGAGTGAGAACGGCCTGGGGAAAATTCAGGGAGCTGTTGCCGGTACTTTCCTGCAAGAGTTTGTCACTGAGAACGCGTGGGAAGGTGTATGCAAGCTGTGTCAGGGGTGCCATGCTTTACGGTGGCGAGTGCTGGGCCCCAAGGATGTCGGATCTGGCAAAACTTGAAAGGAATGAGAGGGCCATGTTGAGGTGGATGTGCAACCTGAAGCCTGACGATGATACAAACCTTATCACTATCCGAGACAGGCTTGGTATTACCAGTATTGAGACGGCACTTCGCAGTGCTCGTCTGCGATGGTTTGGCCATGTCGAGAGAGCTCAGAGTTCAAGCCCCATCTCAACGATCAGGAACTTTGAAGTTGTGGGGCGCAGACGAAGGGGCCGACCAAGAAAAACTTGGACCGAGGTCACCTCAAATGATCTTGCTGTGTCGGGAATAGCACCTGCCCTAGCAACCGATCGCAAGGGTTGGAAGAGGGCTGTGAAGAGCCATGCAACGTCTAACCTGCCCGGCGGTGGAAGATGACGTTAAACGGATAGTGAGTGTGAGTGAGTAACATTGAACTCATGCTGAGCAGAGGTGCAAGTTCCTTCAAACATAGTAGCCAGTAGGGGATTATTTTTGGGAGTTATTGGCTTTGTTGCGCGTGTTCTTTGAATCTGTATAGATGTCTTCTTTTGTGCCATGAAGCGCGCCGAAATTTCTAAATGCATGTGATATAGAACTTGCTGGAAACACTCCTTGGGAAATTTCTCATGATCCCCTCTTTCAGGGCATCATAAATAATGACTGGTCCCTAAGAAGAGATATTTAAATCTGAAAAAAAATTATTACTTAGAATCGAGTGAGATTCCACAAGTACACCAGAGGGTGCAAGACAGTACACAAGAGGGGCAAAATGGAAATGGAACCAGTGAAGAAGGTACAGATTAGTTCAACCTCTGCTTTCGAAATGATTTTAAAAAGCCATGAAATATACATGATGTGATCCATGGGTCCTTGAAAACCTGGAAAGTCATGTGGATTTCAGGAATGCCCTTTTCCAGGCCTGGAAAATAATGGAATTTTTACAAAATGAAAGTCATTAAAAGTCATATGGAAATATTTTCCACAAGTAAAATTTGCAAGATGTTTAGTGTGTATTTGTAAACTAAAAATAAAGGAACCTGAATAAAAACTACCAATTGCGCTATCTTTCAAACAAAGTATCTGCCCATCATGCGTGGCGATCCACATTCATTATGAAAGGTCATAAAATGTTTTCAAACGTCCTTGAAAGTCCTGGAATTTTGAAAGCCTGAAAATGTGGGAACCCTGTCACTCTTGTCTTGGAAGCTTTCTCCACTGTCTGTGTTTGTTAGATCTGAATCTCCAATTTTTTCCCCTATACGGACCCACCTAAAGCTGGTAAATAACTTATTTATTCTTCTCCAACTCTAAAATTTTATTTTTTTGATGAAAACAAGCGCACGCAAATGGTTACCGTGACCTAGGTCAGAGATAGGAAAATATCGCCCCCGCACGCACGCTTTTATTTTTTTGCTTTCACTGAAACAGCATAACACTTCACAGAAATTAGCGACTGGCGATTCGTCCTGACCCGGGGTCTGGATCTTAGGATTCCGGACCACTCGCAAGCCAATCAGAGCATGCGATTTGAAGGATACCGGGCCGCGGAAAAAATAAATAGTATTAAGCAATGCTGCATGCATACACTCTAGAAGGCATAGTCCATTTTCACATTTTTTTGATGGTTTGGAGATTTTACCCCTTGAAGGCATAAATTTCAGTTAGAAGAGAATATTATATGAAATCTGATTTTTTTTTATTTTGAATTAGAATCGAGTGAGATCCCACAAGTACACCAGAGGGTGACAGACAGTACACAAGAGGGGAATAGGAATGAAACCAGTGAAGAAGGTACAGATTAGTTCATCATCCGCTTTTGGAAATTATTCTGAGAAGCTATGAGATATACATGATGTGCACTCCAAATCAAATTTGGCCACTCCTATTAATGGTTTATAGTCCATTTTCCACATTCAACTTTACATGTTGTCATGATTTTGAAATTTGGAATTTTTTTCCTAACACAGAAACTGAGATCCCAGAAGAAGACCAGGGTGTGACAGAGAGTATACAAGGGAGGAATGGAAATGTTATCAGTCCAGAACAAGGTAATTTTTGGTTACCCATAAAGTGTACTTTTACATTATAGCTTTTTTCAGGAAATCTAATATAAAAACCATAATACAGTAAAGTGTATTGCTGTATATGAATAGGTTGAGAAACAATTTCCACACTAAAATATACCAGAAATTGGTAAACTCATGAAAATATGTAGAACTGTTAAAAAGTTGTTAAAGTTTGAACCGTTAGTGCTATGAGCATCAAATAAATCGCAGTCTTCCACATTTTGCAATAACTTCTAAGCATAAACCGATTTTGTTATTATAGACACTTATTTCTGCAGAAACCCTTGCAAGAATTATGGGAGATCTCAGGATTTTCAGCTTTCCTATTTAGGTTTCTGCAAAAATTAATGCTCTGTGTGTATTTGGAGTTCTCCAGAGTTCATACAGTAATGTGAGGATGAAAATAAAAATATCAAAAATTCAATATTGCAAATAAGAGATTTTTTGTGATCTTGAAATTACAGAAAGAGAAATCCCAGCAGCAGAGCAGGGTGTTACAGAGCACTCACAGGAGAGGAATGAAGATGTTGCCAGTGGAGAAGGTGTAGTACGATTTTGTTTTCTGCTGCTCTTAAGTATAATTATTTGCAAAGTTCTAGTCTAGTCCCTCAGAATTTTGTGGAAAATTTTAATAAAAAAGAAAACAACAACATACAATATCACAGTGAAAGATGCTCCATTATTCCACTTTATTATTGTTGAAGGACATCGCTCATCTGATTATCCAGTTTTTAGTTGTGATGTTTGACCCCGGGGAGGGGGTTCTCCCATGTAAGAGTGATAGGGGTGCTCATCGGGACATCGGAAAATATACCCTAAAAAATACCAGGACACAAAAAATCCAACCCCTAAAAGATACCTTATAAAACAAAATGACCCCTAAAAAATACCAACAATAAACCTTTTTTGTTATTGTTTATTGTTTTTCATCTCAAAACAAGCTTATTTTAGAGCTATGAATGAACAAAGAAAGAAAGAAAACGTTTTACTTGGTTTGTGACCCTTTCATTCATTTGCGTACCCCTAAAAAATACCATTTATTAGTGAAAGCCACGTTTCTCCGATACCCCCTAAATACCTGAGAGTCGATTTTGACCCCTAAAAAATACGACAAGCACTCCTATCAGGTCGACATGTGAAGAACCCCCCCTTGGTGTTTGACACTGTGAATCTCATGACTTCAATACTTAAGCAATCATATAAACGTCAAAAGCCAAACCCTAAAGTGTATGAGAACCCGAATCAGATTGAGATTTTTTTATTGGTACATACAAAGTGTTATTGTTGTAAGACGCTCCAAGAGAGGCCCAATAATTGCACACTTTTTTAGATAAGAATGTTCATGCTTACCCAAAAACTATGGCTGTACCTCCCGCAATCGCAAACAATTAGTATGTAGCCTGAATTTCAGCCATCCCTTAGCTCTCGATCATACCTCACTTTGCGATAGGATATGACTTCACCACAAGATTCTCTCATCCATTATGTAAACTCAGCCAATTAAAAACCAACATTTTTTATAATGTTTCCAAGACAATGCAAGCGCCTTCTTCAACCTTGTGTGGCACCTGGTTGTCTGGATTGGGAGTTTTTACATGTTTTTGTGTTGCTTGGAGGAGCCTGCCTTGTCAAGAAATCGTTCGCACATGCACATGTTACTGTGAAAAGCAACCAATCTGATTATACTGACTGATTTTGGGTAAGTTTTCAAAAATCTCAAGGTGAATACAGACGTGAGGTTCAATACAGAGTGAAGGGAAGGCTGACATTCAGGCTACAGCATATGTGATCAGGCTGAACATTTAAATTCATCTCCTTCAATTTTTCTTCTATAAAATTCATTCTCTTTCGAATTTGCTGCTATTAGGTCACTGTAGCCAAGACATCGAGTCAGTTATAAAGGAGGGCGAAAATGGAACTGCTAATAATAATGCAGGCCTTACTTGTGAATATGGTAAGTTGAAAGCTTTTAGTTTATTATTAACACCAGCAATGTTTCCTTGACAAGAATACTTGACCGTGATGAACCAGCAATTACTTCTTTCCCTTGACAATTTTTATTTGCTCATGTACATTGAGATAAAATTCACTCACAGTGATCTGTCCAGATTCATAATCGCGGCTTTTGACTGCCTTCATTAGTGGTTTTTATTTTATCTGTTGCTCCAAGAAGCTCACTCAGGAATTCATGCACAGTACACTTGCCTCCCAGCAGGCGTTCTATACTGTTACGTCACCCTTCCATTACAAGAGGTAGCCCGATCAGATGCCAAGGAGAAATGAACTTCCTGTGGTTTTTCAAACACGGCCATAGCAGATGTTTCTTTCTTACAGTCTTGTATAATGCAATGGCAACTCTGTTCGCATGTCTGGTATTAATTTAGCTAGCTGTTTACTTTTGCTTTTCCATTTCACTGTAATTGTGCCTTGGGGCGCTTTCCATTTACCACGAACAAATTTGGGAATAGCGGTTGGAAATTAAATGGGAAGCGCTGAGAAAGATTGTCAGAAATTTGGGACATCTTTCCCGTTTCTTTCCGCGGAAGAATGCTTTCCATTTGATTTCCGACCGACTAGAGTCGGAGAAATCTAACATGGATTTAGTAAGACAGGCTCCCTTTAATAGGGATTTTTGAAATACAACTGGATTAAAACGAACGAGAAATATATTGGTATCATGGATGTGTTGCCATCGCAACAGACCATATCAATTGCTGGGATGCATGTGATCACTAACCAGTTAGTATCAAGCCTTTACGAAGAGTTAGAACACCACATTGACGGGAATCGTATTCCTTATTCAGATCAACGTGTCCAACACGTAGAGGCAGAAGGGCAACATTTTCTTCAAGAGCGTCCCATAGAAAATGAAGACGCCGGATTGATATCAAGGGCAAGAGCGGTCGGTATTCAGTACGAGTATGCACGCCAAGGTACAGAGCAGGAGTCGGTTGATGACAGACAAAGACGGAGAAGGCGGAATCGAGACAAAATTGGGAAACAAGAGCGGAGACTTTTGGAAACTATTGGCGACCTGCCACCTCCCCCGCCTTTTGGATCAAGTCAGCAAGAGGATGAAGCGTACCGTGCCATTCGAGCGTTTGAGGTCGAACAAATGACATATGACTTTGCTTGCTGTGACATATGTAGAGAACGACGCTTGCAAACTAAAGGCAGTTCAGGAAATACGAAATGCAGTCGATGTAGAAAAGACAAACAAAACCCAAAGTTATGGTCTCCTGAAAACAACATGGATCCTGGTTTGGTACCAGAGGAACTTGTAAACCTTTCAGATGCTGAACAAATGTTAGTAGCAAGAATAGCACCTGCCATACACGTGCATATGTTAAAGCATGGCGGCATCGCCGCTAAAGGGCACTGTATAGCGTTTCCGCAGGCTGTACAAGAACCAGCAACTATTCTCCTACGGTTACCTGCAGAAGTTGACATTATCCGGGTGCGAAGGCAAGGAAGAGATGACACACACAAAGATTTCAGAGTCAGACGGCGGCGTGTGGAAGCGGCGATTCGATGGTTAAAAGACAACAATCCTGCTTACAGTGACATAACGATTGATGATAATCGCATAGAGAACTTGCCTGAAGATGGTGAGCTACCAGACATCCGCACAGTGGAATTCAGCGCAACGACGCAGCATGAAGATGACCAAGGTCCAGCTCCAGAACAGCTAGATGTTGATAATGTAAATGACGATGATGGGGGCACGGTTTCGGGAGTTCTTCTTCCTGAGCCAGGTGTGAATGTCCAGGATCAGATCCAGTCAGCAGTAAACCAACTGGTGTCTGATGCAAGACAATCAGAAGATAGTGATCACAGGAATCAGAGTGCAACAAGGCAAAGACCTGTTGTAATTCCTTGGCCAACTACAGATAGAACGCCAGCATCGGAGTTTACCACCCCTTATTTCTTTACGATGGCATTTCCTTCTCTTTTCCCAACTGGAACAGGAGACTACCATGTAAACCGCCCAAGGACATGTACGCATCTTCATAACTGGGCTGAGCATCTGTTATGGTACCAGGATGGAAGATTTGCAAAGCACAAGGTTTGGAAGTTTGTAGTGCACAACATGATTAGGAGGAAACGAGCGTTAGAACAGAGTAGATACTTCGTCGAGTTCGAACTCGGTACGAGTTCGCCAAGTCGCGGGGACAAATCCATTGGCACCAGCTTAGTTGGAGAGATGACAGGGAGCCGCACCAAGTATGTGAGGAGACTTACTGAATGGGTAGAGGAAAACTTGGCAATGACTGCTACCCATCCTGCAGGAGAAGATGAACATGGAAACCCAAGAAAGGAATTATGGCCACCACCAGAAGGTTCCGCAGAGCCAGTAGCAAATGACCGCGATCCATTAGTAAGGATGTTGATGGATGTAGCTGCTACACAGGAGGCGATTCTCGAAGATCACCTGATGTTGGTCAATCGAGTGGGATTGCACTGCTGTTCTGACTACTGTCTGCGCACACCCCGGCACGCAGAGCCCGGCTTGCAGCCAAGAGAACGGATCTGTCGTATGGAGTTCGGTTCTGAATACCACCGAGGTAAAGAACCCCGGGATTCACCAGAGATCGTCAAAGATCACAACGGCGCTTCTCGTCTGGAGCTTCCACGTGACCACCCACGTCTGGTACAGCACTCGAGATACCAGTTGCAGTCTTGGAGAGCTAATGGGGATGTTAGCTTGATATTATCAAACTCTTCCCCAGACAATCCTAGTGCGGATGAGATTGTTGCGGTGAGTGACTATGTATGTGGATATGCCTGTAAGGACAATGAACCAACTGGCGCGACAACTGATCTATTCAAGGATATGGTCAATACTATAGAATCTCCCGATGAAGTGCCTGGAAGGTCTATATGCGCGAGTCTTCTCATGAAGACGGTTGGAAGAAGAGATATAAGTGGCCCAGAAGCATCGTTTGAGCTGAGTGGTTTACCACTTTACCATTGCAGCAGGAAGTTTTCATATATTTCACTCACGGGTTCAAGACGCCTTGAGCGTAATGGTGATACGGCGACAACAAGTAGTCCACTTGATAAGTATCTGACAAGACCACAGGGTGACAGGTGCTCCTGGTACGAATTTGCATCTAGAGACGGACGGGTCCCAGTAGTAAGTGGTGGAGCGACATACGCAACGTGGCCGTTAAACGAGGACTTTTGCCGCACGATGCTTCTATTGCACTGGCCCAATTGGTTTACTCTACAAGAGGTAAAGGGAGATGCCGATTCCTGGATATACCGGATTGTCAAAGTGTGTCACGGGTATCCTCGACTGGTGCCTCACGAACTACCCGAAGCTACTTAATGAGCCCAAACAGCTCCCAAAACTCGGGTCCAGCGACCACTACTGTGTTCTAGTACAGCAGGGCCCGCGCACGAAAGCCTCAAAGCGCACCATCTTACGGCGGGACACGCGGGAAAGTGCAATCAACGCCTTTGGTAGGTGGCTAACATCATTTTCGTGGGATCCCTTTCATGTCCTGACCTCAGCTAAGGAGAAATTTGAATTCTTCATTACTACTCTGACGGATGCCCTCGATCGCTTCATGCCCCTCAAGGTGTCCCACTCTCATAGCTCGGATAAGCCCTGGATAACACCTCATTTGAAGTCCCTCATCTCGAAGCGACAGAGAGTCTTCGCCTTCTCTGGCAAAGACTCTCCCACATTTCATATGTGGCGCAACAAGGTCCAGCGTGAGCTGCGTAGCTGCAAACAGAAGTTTACCAGGGGAAGGTGAAAAAACATAAAGGATTCGAACATCAGCAGATGGTGGAGCGAGATCAAGACCATCTCTGGGTCTTCTAAAGACGACGGCCAATGGTTCAACCAGATGATCGACAGCAGCTCTCCTGACCCTATTCTATCCTTATGCAAGGATCGCCCATGACGCCCCTCTCCCCTGAGGACGTTGCCGGTATCCCTGTGGACGAAGTTCCCGATGAGCTACTAACCAGCACGTACGAAGTCCAGCGCACGCTCAATATCCTCAAGGTCAAGAAATCATCTGGGCCAGGTATCCCGTTGAAAACATTTGCCTTCAAGCTTGCACCCGTCGTGTGTGAACTGTATAATGCCTCTCTCATTGAGGGGTTTTACCAAAAATTTACCAAAAATCCTCAAGTCTGTGTCTGTACGCCCATTACCCAAGGAGAAGCCTGCCAAGACGGTCAGCAACCACATCAGACCAATATCCCTGACCATTCAAGTCACAAAAGTAATGGAAGGGCTTTCCCTGACAAGACTTCTACCCTCCGTATTCAATAGCTTGGACAGTAGGTAATTTGCAGTCTCTGGGAAGTCGACTGAACAGGCTATAGTGTACGTTTTGCACCTAGCTCTAGAAGCATTAGATCGCGGTAGCTGCGCCGTTAGTTTTTTTTTCGCTGACTTTCGCAAGGCTTTTGATCTTATAGGTCATCATATTCTTCTCCAAAAGCTTTCAACGTTCAACATACACGGCGCGTTACTAAGGTGGATAGCCGAATTCTTAGAAGGTCGAACGCAATCAACGCGCATCGCTGACCGCGAGTTAACCTTACGTTCTTTAAACGGCCGTATTCCTCAGGTACGAAACTTGGCCCAGCACTGTTTTCAGTCATGGTCAATGACGTAGTCTCTACTTGGGCCCCTAGGGCCAAGTTTGTAGATGACTTAACTGTGTTAGAGATTATACCACGCAACTCTCCATCGTTGCTAGGATACGTAGTTGAAGAAATACAATCTTACGCGTACGCCTGCAACATGCGCCTTAATACAGCCAAATGCAAAGAGGTGTCTGTTAGCTTTGTGATGTACGACAGCTGTGTGTGGCAACCCATCAGCATCGGCGGCTCAGCCATCAGTCGTGTGAAGTCATTTAAACTGCTTGGTGTCCACATCTCGGAGGACCTGACATGGGTTGCACACTGTGATGCCATCATCAAGAAAGCTAGCAGGCGTCTCTATGCTATAAGGGCGTTAAGAAAAGCGGTATCCCCACTAAGGACCTCGTTTCAGTTTACTGCTCGCTTATCAGATCTGTTGTCGAGTACGCATGCGCTGCCTTCGCGAACCTCCCTCGCTATCTCTCCAACGCCTTGGAGAAGGTTCAAAAGCGCGCTCTCGCCATAATATTGCCAGGGCTCTCATATGAGCTCGCCCTCTCGACAACAGGTCTGATCAGCTTAGAAGAACGCAGGGCAGCTCTGTGCTCCAGATTCATTGGAAGGTTGGACCAGGGCAATCCACTTTACAACCTGGTTAAGGGTAGAATTGTGAAGCCTACTTGCCAATACAACCTCAGACAGGCAATCCAAAAAACTTCACTCTGCCACACGGATAGATTTAAAAACTTTGTAACGGTAAGGCATAGCCACCATTTGAAGTAGGAACTGTATGTATTATATATTTATTTTGTGTGTCGCTGTGTGTATATATTTCTATAATTCTGTATACATTTATATTTATTTGTATGTATATATTTCTGGCCTCGCCCTGTAATACAGTGATAGACTGCAAGAGGACGAATTAAACCACATTATTATTATTATTACGTTTTCCAGAGCTTGACGCGAAGAGAGGCTCGTCAGAAGTTGCGTCAATTGTGATCAAGCATATCACAGGAAATAGGTCAGTCCCCTGGTTAGTTTCTTCTGCACGTGACGTCTCAGACTCTCGACATAATGACAGTCTGACCACCGAAACTTTAGATTGAGTTTTGAAAGTAACATTATTTTTGTTTTCCGCAGAACTGAAGCAAAGGCTTTGATATCATATTCAGACAGCTATGGGGGAGAGGTATGTATTGAGTAAACGTCATCATCTATTGAATTCCTTAAAACGACGTTAAAACCACCGTAACCCGTCGCGAAATCGAGGAAAAGCAAACCCAGACCATTTTTTCACGGCAAGTACCTTCCTACAGTGCATTTAAGGTAAACTAGATAGATAAACACAACACAACTATCTTTACACGCTCATAGAATGACAAAACATAGATGGTTAACGCCACGGTTTACACCGGAAGTGAACAGACGAACTGCGGTCCGGAAATCCAAATTTCTTCTGTGCCTTATTTAGAGATCAACATTCCAAAAAGGCCACAATTTGCATCATAAAACTAATTCGATAAGTGCTCTCTCCTCTAAGAAATTTAACGATACAGCCTATATTTTCGCGCAATACCACGTAACGTGCTCAGACAGTAGCCAATCAAATTCGAGAGGAATTGTGTGACTATTAACGGTTTACACCGCAAGTGAACAGACGAACTGCGGTCCGGAAATCCAAATTTCTTCTGTGCCTTATTTAGAGATCAACATTCCAAAAGGCCACAATTTACATCATGAAACTAATTCGATAAGTGCTCTCTCCTCTAAGAAATTTAACGATACAGCCTATATTTTTCGCGCAATACCACGTAACGTGCTCAGACAATCTTGGACAAAATGTGTTGACAAAATTTAGCACCTATTGTGAATTCACTCTCGTTGCCGTACAAGAGCTTTAAGCAGACATTTCTCCCCCTGCCCCCAATCAATGTTGGTCCTTTAAGCATAAATTCGTTTGAAGGACCACAGCCAAGAAAACAACCTTGAAAAAGGGTGAGGGGGGATACATTTTAGGCAGTACAACCAGTCCATAGGCATTTGTGACGAAAAATGCCACTTTTTGCCAACAATTTTGTCCAAGATTGTAGCCAATCAAATTCGAGAGGAATTGTGTGACTATTAAGTAATCCTGAATGGGGAGTTTGCAGGTGTTGCGTGACATTTTGAATCTTGATCCTAATAAAATAAAAATCATATTTGAAAAGAGCTTGCCGAAATTATAAAAAGCCCAAAAAAATGGCGCCGGAAGTAGGCTGTTTCTCTAAAGGTTTAATTGTTGTCCACCAATTAAACCTATAGTAAAACAACCAACTTCAGACGCTCATAACAGTAGTATAGTAGGGACCAAATTAGCCGTTTTTTTTTTGTGGCGGAATATATAATGAGCTTGATGACGTCATGATCTATGTTGAGCTTTTTCCGGTCACGTCAGAGTCACGTCAGGAATGTTGAGGCGGAGGTCAGGAATGTGAAGAATGTAGGGTATCAGGTTACCTACAGTGATGTGGATATAGGCTACTAGAGGTATCAGGTTACCTATACTTATGTGGATATACGCCACTAAGAGTATCAGGTTACCTATACTTATGTAGATATACACTACCTATCAGCTGGGCTATAATATACGCCACTAGGGGTATCAGGTTACCGCATCTCCGAATAAGTAATGACGTCATAGGCTATTTTAGTAACACATGATTTATTTCTCTTTATTACCCATTACATTGTCCCTTATTACAGAAGATTCTATTACATAACATACTACCACTAGCGGTAAATAAACGCTTTTTTAAGATTGCTTACAAGTCTAATGTTTGTTCACTAGTATTCTTGACTTGAGGGTAGAGTTCTCCACTCATCTTTTTTCTTGTTGTAATACGATCCCGCAATGCAGTCATAACACCGCAGAAAAGACCCCTTCCAGGCTTTTCCCATGGGTCATTGCTTTTGACAAACTGGGCATTGATAGAGTTTGTCTTTTTCGTAACGTCCAGACATTTTATCTTGCCACAAACACTTTCCACACCCAGCAATATCGATGCGATAAGAATTGTTTCCTTCACAATGACTGCATAAACCAGCGACTTTCTTTTCAATGTCATCCAAGACTCCACCGCCTTCTTGACTATTTTCGTTGTCACTAGATTGCTCAGTTTCCTCGTCACTGGATTGTTCCTCTTCTTCATCGTCGCTAGATTGGTCAGTTTCTTCAACACTGTCATTATTACCGTCAGTTTCATCATCGCTAGACTGCTCGCTTTGTGTCTCCCTGCTTTCATAGGTAACCACACTGTTCAAAGCTGCCTTATTACGGATCAATCTTTTATCAACTCCTAATTGTGCCAGTCCCTCGAGAAAAGACTTTAAAACCTCTTGGAGGCGAAATGTCTTCGTTGAAAGGAAGTAATACGAACTCTACAAGATCAGCAATAACTGTGTTTGGTATTCTTCGCTTACGACGAAACATTTCCCCGTTAGGCGACCAAACAAAATATCTTTAGAGACGGCTATACTGTGTAGTAGATCTCGGACATCTTGATAGGAGAACAGCATTTCAAATCTGACTCAACACGTCTTTGATTCGAGGTTCATCTTTTGTCTCATGGTGCTGACCCTCGTCATCGCTAGACAAATCGCTATCCGAGTCCAGTGAACGTTTCATGGTGAAAGCTAACAACAAATGTTTTCATCCTCAAACATGACTTGTATTTATACCCTCAGAGCAGCAATGCTAAAACAGGGATAAGCAGGTCTTGGACAAACCCATCCCTTCTATGCTATAAAACATAGACTACAATTGTAGCTGCATAGACTAGTATAGTATAACATAGTCTAGCTACATAGTCTAACATTTTCTAAGCTACATAGTCTAGCTACATAGTTTAACATAGTCTAACATAGACTAACATTTTCTAGCTACATAGTCTAACATAGACTAACATTTGCTAGCTACATAGTCTAACATACTCTAACATAGTCTAACATAGACTAACATTTTCTAGCTACATAGTGTAACATATAGTCTAGCTACATAGTCTAAAATAGACTAACATTTTCTAAGCTACATAGTCTAACATAGTCTAGCTATATAGTCTAACATAAGCTAACATAGACTAACATAGTCTAACATAGACTAACATTTTCTAGCTACATAGTCTAACATAGACTAACATTTTCTAGCTACATAGTCTAACATAGACTACACTATCTACACAGGCTAACATAGACTAGCCTGTGCCTATAAAAGAGGGTCCCGAGTGCAGATTGATTCAGTTAAGGGCAGGTACCGTCATGGGAAGGTCATGCCCTTTATGTGTGAAGGACCAAAAGAATATTTCAACTCATCTTAACAGGTTTCACGGAATGGATGGGGTCGACAGAAAGTATTGGCTACAACAGGAAATCAATCAGCGAGGCATTCCCTCTTTTCCTGGGATACAGAATACAATGGAGAAGTATGAATTGTGTGGTCCCTTTCAAGTCCAGCATCCTTTTACCTGTATGGTGGCGGGAATGACCGGAAGTGAAAAACTGTTTGGGTCCAGAAACTCCTTGAGCATGGGCAAAAAACGATATCGCCCCCACCCCAACGCATAGTCTGGTGCTATGCTCAGTGGCAACCAGCCTACACTGCCTAAGCCAAGTCTATGCCACAAATAGAATTCGTAACAGGAATCCCAAATAACATTGAGCAAGACTTGTACTTTGACGTCAATCTGCGGAACCTCATTGTCATCGACGATCAGGTGATTGAAACCGGAATGACAACAGGATTGCAAACTTATTCACAAAGGGATCGCATCACAGAAATCTGTCAGTGATTTATATCCTACAAAACCTATTTCACCAAGGGAAAGTCAATCGTAACATATCCTTAACAGTCACTTCCTGGTCCTATTCAATAACCCAAGAGACCAATTACAAGTGATGACGTTGGCCAAACAAATGTATCCACGCAACACGCATTATTTTCTTGACAAGCATGAAGAGGCCGTCAGGAAACCTTTTGGCTACCTGTTTGTTGACTTAAAACCAACAACCAGCGACAGCTGCAGACTCCGAACAGATGTCCTTCCTGGGGACGTGTCAACCAATGAGAAAAAGGATGACGCCGTTGGGAAAGAGCTTCTTAAATTTTTTAGTTATCAAAATATGGATATTTCCCTAGAGAAGTGGCGCATGACAGAACTACACGACAAAACTGATGACATCCTTCACAGTCAAACTATGAGTGAAGGTGAAAGGTCATACGATATACGCAGCTTCAAAGCGATTTGTTGCGAATGAAGCACCGAGCAAGTCACAACCCTCCAATAGTTGTAGAACCTCCAGTAACAGCACCTACCTACACTACGCCCAAGTATCCCGTTATCATCACCCTAGCCAGCCACGATACCCTATTCGGCAAAGGTGGTAGAATCTCCCAAGACATCCTTTGTTCCGCCGATACCGACGGTTCAAGAACCGTCCTTGACACCTCCACCTTCAGTGGCTATTACCCCAAAGAAGCCAAAATTAAAAAAAATATCTTAAAAAATTATTTGGATGATGATGCCGATAAAGACGGTTCGTATCTAAAGTCCACGCTGAGATGCTATCGGTTGCGTTCTCACCGTTCTTAAATTAAACAAAAAAATTCTAGTGAACAAACATTAGACTTGTAAGCAATCTTTAAAAAAGCGTTTATTTACCGCTAGTGGTAGTATGCTATGTAATAGAATCTTCTGCAATAAGGCACAATGTAATGGGTAATAAAGAGAAATAAATTATGTGTTACTAAAATAGCCTCTGACGTCATTACTTATTCGGAGATGCGGTAACCTGATACTCCTAGTGGCGTATATTATAGCCCAGCTGATACGTAGCGTATATCTACATAACTATAGGTAACCTGATACTCTTAGTAGCGTATATCCACATAAGTATAGGTAACCTGATACCCCTAGTAGCGTATATCCACATAAGTATAGGTAACCTGATACCCCTAGTAAAGTAGTAGCGTATATCCACATAACTATAGGTAACCTGATACCCCTAGTAGCGTATATCCACATAAGTATAGGTAACCTGATACCCCTAGTAAAGTAGTAGCGTATATCCACATAAGTATAGGTAACCTGATACCACTAGTAGCGTATATCCACATCACTGTAGGTAGCCTGATACCCTACATTCTTCACATTCCTGACCTCCGCCTCAACATTCCTGACGTGACTCAGAAGTGACCGGAAAAAGCTAACGTCATCAAGCTCATTATATATTCCGCCACAAAATTGGTATTCCGCCACAAAGAAACGGCATATTCGGTCCCTACTATACTACTTATAACTTCTGTGTTGTTTATCCAAACCACCTCAAATTTTAGGATTTCACATATTTCGGTGGGCAAATACGGTATTTTTATTTTGCTAATCAAAATAAAAAATGTCACGCAACACCTGCAAGCTCCCCATTAGTTCGGCTCCTGATCGGCTGGACTGGAAACCCTTTAACAGCAAGTTGTAATCACTCTTGTTTCTGATCGGCTAGTGATTACAGGATTGCGTTTACTTTTACGAGGGTCATCTGAAATTCGCTCTAGTGTCCCTAATTAGCTCCAACGAGCTAGGTAAGCCGACACTTAAATAAAGTTATTTATTTACTATCTATATATTAATACCGTAAAGAAAATCGTGTCGACACTCGCTCCGCTCAGCCCTGAAGCTGTGCCGCCAAAAGAAGTTCGCAAACCCGAAGGAAAGGTGGAAATCTGGACCATGAGCGTGTTTTTGTTGGAAAAGATTCACCTCGGGCTAAGTTCTAATTCAAGCGATTTCTTAAGCGAGGGACAAAGCCGCTATCGCCGCCATGTTGAATTCTCCCACAGAAACTAAAAAAGAACTCGGTTCGCGCAGCCGAAAGCACCATTGACATTCAAACCTAAATGGTTCTCTTACAGATTACATACAGGAATGTGCAGGGATAATTCTAACTTGAAAGATTTGAGCTGAGAAAAATTTTCATTCAAGTTTCGACAAACGTACACACTACATTGCTTCCCTCGGAGCACGCGAAGTCGAAATGACACATTTACAAAACAAAGTCCGTGAAAGTCATGAATAATATTCTCTAAGTATAAATCCTGACGGCCCTATCGCAAAACGAAGGACACAATCCCGGAGAGAAAGAGGAAATCCCTCCAGTGGGCATGTTTTTGTTGGAAAAGATTCACTTTGGGCTAAGTTCTAATTCAAGCATTTTTTTAAGCGAGGGATAAAGCCGAAAAAATATAAATAATATAAACTAAAAAAAATTATTAGTCCTTGGACCATGTTTACTTGACCTGTTTCTTCTCTCCCCTCGCTGAGATATGATAAACATAGAAACAATTCCGAAGTCAAATTGCGCTTTCGATTTTCACAGGTTCTTTGACCGATTTGAGAGACTGACACACGCGTGATTTTGTCAAACCAAGCAGGGAGACCAGTTCAAAAAAAATCATTTTGGGCTCACTTCATTTATTTCGGCATGGTGGGACGGGGTACTCATGCTGATGGGAGGTTATTAGTAATGTAAATCCAGCAGTTTATGGAGGGGGGAAATCATGAACCCCTCCCCACATCCATATGGCCATTGTGATTTTTTCCCCGTTTTTGAAGCTATTTGCTGTATGCAAATAGCTTCTTAGTCGTCACCCTCGGACTATGTATGTATCCATTTCCGGTTCAATAGATGGTTCTCCATGAAGGTCACCGTTGATGTATCTAACATCCCTCCCCTCCCTGCTTATTAGTGCTCTCCCACTTATTTCATGTGAGTGCTGCAGTGTATTTGGAATGGACCCTTTCCAGTTGACTTTTATGACTTTTCTACTGACAGGGGGGATCGCCAAACCATTGTTTTCGGGTCCATGCAGACTTTGCTACTGACAGGGGGGGATCGCCAAACCATTGTTTTCGGGTCCATGCAACGACCTTTGAACCCTAAACCCTAAACCATCCTCCCCCTGGCTACGGGCATGACTTACCCTCCCCTCTCGGTATATCTCCCCACCACCCCATCCCTTGGCAGCCACTTGTTTATTATATTTTTATTTTGACAATGACATGTTTCATGACGTGGCTATTTTGAGAAAGTCCAAATATAGCTATTACATCAAAATTATTGTCAATGCGCCATTCATGTTCAAACCCCAAGCGTGTGCTCTCAAACTTGTATATCAATGTTTTTGTTTGTTTCTTCTTTGCAAAGGGTCTTATTCCGTACGAGAGCCCGTACGCACTACAACCAGGAGAGCAGCAAAGGAAGTCCATCCCAAAGTATCACATCAGGGATGGAGAAAATCGTTTAGTGCAGGTAGGATATTATTCCACCTTTCAAATGAACGTTAGTTCTGTGACCATCGGTATCATGAACCATGCCTCAAATTGTTGGAAATGATAAGTCGTACGTAAATCGCAGCAATTCATATCAAATTCGTATTAGTTACTTTATCTCAAAGTATTAATGCCGCTGAGTGTAGTTTGGTTTGCGCAATTCATTATATATAGATTTAGGCAATGCCTAAAAGCGGAGCTCTAATCATTACTGACATACCAGCATTACTGTCATCGCGGTATCGACTTTTCTAGTTTTGATGACGTCATCGATGACGCAATCCCACGTGATCTTGGTGGTGCATCCCCTTGCCTCCAAAAAACTTAATCCAAGTTTGGTCTCCTAGCAATGTTCCCCTCTCGAGATAATGACTTTTCTAGTTTTGATGACGTCATCGATGACGTCATCCCACTTGGTGCTCCCCCTTTCCACCAAGATAACTTTACCCAAGTTTGGTCACCTAGCGATGTCATCTTCTTGAAATATTGACTTCTCTAGTTTTGATGACGTCATCGATGACGTCATGCCACTTGACCTTGGTGGTCAACCCCCTTACCTCTAAGATGACTTTACCCAAGTTTGGTCACCTAGCGATGTTGCCTTCTTGAGATATTGACTTCTCTAGTTTTGATGGCGTCATCGATGACGTCATGCCACGTGACCTTGGTGGTGCACCCCCCTTGCCTCCAAGATAACTTTACCCAAGTTTGGTCACCTAGCGATGTTACCTTCTTGAAATATTGACTTCTCTAGTTTTGATGGCGTCATCGATGACGTCATGCCACTTGACCTTGGTGGTGCACCCCCCTTGCCTCCAAGATAACTTTACCTAAGTTTGGTCACCTAGCGATGTTACCTTCTTGAAATATTGACTTCTCTAGTTTTGATGACGTCATCGATGACGTCATCCCACTTGACCTTGCTGGTGCACCCCCTTACCTCCAAGATAACTTTACCCAAGTTTGGTCACCTAGCGATGTTGCCTTCTTGAGATATTGACTTTTCTAGTTTCGATGACGTCATCGATGACGTCATGCCGTGTGACATAAGTGGTACACCCCCTTGCTTCTAACATAACTTTAATTAACCCAATGTTGGTCAACTAGCGCCTGGCCGTAGCTCCGTTAAAACTAAACACGAAGGCGACAAAAATAGAAGCGCGCGGTGCGTTCTTGCCTATTTTCCCGCCTGAAATTGGGATGCCTGTGTGCCGAGCGGACGGACACACACACACACGGAATTACACTATACGTTTTATTCAGAAATGAAAGGAAAAAATCATATCTCCAGTGGGAAAGCTCCAATGACGACCAAACTTGGCAAAAGTTGTCTTTAGGTTCATACCTGTCTATTGTCAAAGTCACGTGACATGACGTCACTGTTTACGTCATTGAAATTGACAAAAACATCTGAAACCACTCAAAAGCGACTTGATGGTTATACGTCTGAATTCTGATACCACTTTTCCTTATATATGGTGCTCCGCTCAGGAGCTCCGCTAAAAAGAGAGAAAAGAGCGTTACACGGGGTATCTCACGGCAAAGTGAAATCAGTGAGGTAAGAAGAATTGAGCGCTACTAAATAATGCGAAAATTACCTTACAGAGAGAAAGTTGTCTTTGTGTGCCTTTCGCTGGCCTTTTGTTACCTGAAAAGAACTTCTCCAGTGTTGGTTGTGTTTTACCGAGCCTTCTGAAAGTGTTTGGCTATTCTAGCAGCCGAGCAGTTTACAGATTTGTGTCGATCGATATTAGGACTCGAGAGATTAAGCTGGTTAGAACTTCAGAACTAGAACTAAATCCATATCATTTTACGAACCAAGCTCAACCCGAACAAAATAAAATTTTCATACC
The DNA here is from genome assembly GCA_033964015.1 of Scolanthus callimorphus. Taxonomy (NCBI): domain Eukaryota; kingdom Metazoa; phylum Cnidaria; class Anthozoa; order Actiniaria; family Edwardsiidae; genus Scolanthus; species Scolanthus callimorphus. The sequence goes on along the minus strand of CM066925.1, from coordinate 22,015,758 downwards.
TGTCAACCGAGGAAGTTCTGAAATCTGGAGAATCCGTCGGAACGCCTTGTTTCCCTGAGTCTTTCCTGAAACTTTTCCGAAAACGTCCGAATTCTCTCCGAATCTCTCCCGATGGCGTGGACTTCGGTTGAGTTTTTGATGCTTTAACCGGAGACTGGAAGATTTGATAAAAAGCCTGGAGACTCCCGGGAAAACCTGGAGAGTATGCAGATATGCCTTTTCCTGAGTCCGAGCCTATGGCAACGCGTATTAAATTGTACAGATTGTTGAAACTAACTATTAGAAAAATATAGGCAATTTTCTATAATGGCATCTGTATTGTTTTTTTCTTATCCTGCTATAGATAAAAAGGCACATCAGTATCTTTCCGGCCGAGGAAATCCACTATGGGCGGGCGGATGCCCCCAACCGAAAATACCTTAATTCAGATTTGAGTGTAAGGCGGTAAAGAGATATGGCACTTGAAATAGGTTCGATCGATTTTGGGAAGGGCAGGATGCGATTGTTTTGCTTTGTCTATTATCAAAATTACTTCAATGACGAAAACTATTTCTTTTCAGAATGTATACACTTTATCTCCAGCAGCACGAACCATTAGTGTTCCGAAGCCTCCAGGCTCGCATCGATGCCATAATGCATAAAAAGTATGTTGTTTAAAATATTTTAATTTCTAGGATATAAAACCTGAGTGCTTTATCTGCCAGAGTACAGAGCTTATGTATTCATCGTGAATGATGAAGTTGTAAATTGCTATGTTGTCTGCTTGTTGTCTTATAGAGAACCGCCAGCGCGCCTCCGTCCCGAAGGTTCACTAGACAAATAAGTACATTTCGCCAACTGACAGTAAGTACGGAACACATACAGCAGAAATCACATGTAAACCGAATGGGAGTGTGAGTGTATGCAATAGAGAAGGCAAATATCTCCTAGCCACTCAAGGTATTTTCATAAAGGGGCTCCCGTTTGTATTGCCAAGCTCAAACATACCGAGCAGTACTAAAATGACCCATAAACATTAAATACCAGAATCTTTATACGGTGCTTGGACGAACATTGCTCCAGAACTAGTCTATTTAGATCAAAATGCGCGATATATGGAGGTTCCCCTAAAGCATATACTAGTCTGATAATATTTTGTTTCAGAGTGAATAACAGGTAACAAACATGACACAAACCTATTTGTTAAGCTTCAAGGCTGCGGCGGAGGAAACGTATAAAACGCCCGTCCACACAACAGAAGGAAAAACCTAATGTAATTATTTTACAAGGCTTGATAGAGTATTTCCAAATCCTGCTATGTGTCCTATGTGCATCTCGTGACCCACGTCTAACATAATCACAGCTGTTGAATAACAACAGATCCAACTGAAAACTAAGCGCAAAGGTTCCCGGTTGACTATGGGCCTTTAAGAGTAAAAGGCCTTCCCTTTTCTTTTCAGGTTGCAGATCTCAAAAGGCCCATGTGCAAATACCTCAAGGCACTTTTACATGTCTCTAGAAGCACACAGCGTCGATGAATAAACGGTAAGCTACTTTCTAATTATAAGTTCAGATAAATCCCCACCCGTCATGCCTTGCGAGTGGCGTACCGCAAATGTTCCTCATTTATAGTGATTGCGCAGATTTCGCATGACTGTGAAAAGTGTCGCGAAAGAGTTGTGCCGAGCCGCGACCGTGACCGTACCGCGACTACGCGATTTCATTCGGTATTTGCAACAGGCCAGGTTCCGCACCGTCACCGCGATAATACGGCACGCCGTGTCACGGCACTTTTCACAGTCATACGAAAGCTGCTCTACTCGACAATATTCAAGATATAGCCCTTCAAAACAAAAACAGAAGCTTCCAAAGGATTGACGGTTTGGCCCATGAGCTCATTCGGACGATTGCTCTTAAGGTGACTCCACGAAAAGTCCAAGCGCATTTTCTGTAAATATAAAGTTTGGTCATAATTTTTAATAAGACTGCTAAAAGGTACCCCCTACTGTCCTCCACGTTTGACATCCGTCATTAAAATCTTATAAAATTATGAACGAATTTATACTTACAGAATCGCCTTAAAGTGCTACTAATGCTTTTTGAGAGACTTTTTGAGCAAAATCCTCTAATCAAGTAGTGAACTTCTGTGAAAAAAAATTTCGAATCGGTTAAATCCTGAATTTTTTCCTGAGAAAGTGTTCCAGAAGTCAAAAACCGGGGTTGTCAGATTTGGATAAAAATTGGTACATATCAATCTTCAACCTTTATTGTTATTTTTGGCCTAAATTAAAAACGCACACTACCTGCAAATAGCGGAGCTAATCAACGCAGGCAGTGTGTGGACGCTAAATACAATTACTTTTTTACATTAGAATACCAAAATTACAGAATAACACAGAACACGATAACAATAAACTAATAACATATATTCTTATCAAAGGAAATAAATATAGACAAAAGCTTTTCCTTTTACTTTGTAATTTTGCTAATACTGTTCATAATGCTTTGTATGTCAGCATAACCGTCCTGAACACAAAGAGTTTCGAATAAAATCGTTGTCATTTGCTTCTTAAATATATGTTTTGGTAATTTAGTCTTAGTGAAACTAAGAATGCCTGTTTGATTTGGTTCTTGGCAATTTCCTTTGTGAGTTACAAGGGGGGTTCCAATTTTGTCCTTGAGACCTTCAATATTAAAGGTCTTACAAGGCACAATAAGAAGCTTTCTTTATAGAAACATAACAAAGCCAAGCACATTTAACTTGTATCATGTGAATCTAGTATCAATACTCTTTCACAACATAGGTGTTGTTTGCAGCTAAAGCGTTCTGGTGGGGAGGAGCATGGCACTAGATTAACCCATTTTTTTAAGGCTGGATTTTTGTGAACATTGACATATTTCAAAAATATGTTATATTTACCTGCCATGATGATAGCAAATGACACCCATACAGGCTGTTACTATAGACTATGTACTTTGAAAATCGGGTGAGAAAAAAATGGCTCAGTAATTTTTTTTAGAAATTTTAACACTTTTCTGTACCCATGTGAGACATAAAATCAAACATAAAAATTCATATATTTGGCAACTTTTATCAATATTAACACCTTGCAGGTCATATAATTTGTTGATATCTGATAAGGTAAATATTATATATTTTTTAAATATGTCAATGTTCACAAAAATCCATCCTTAAAAAAATGGGTTAATCTAGTGCCATGCTCCTCCCCACCAGAACGCTTTAGCTTCAAACAACACCTATGTTGTGAAAGAGTATTCACATGATACAAGTTAAATGTGCTTGGCTTTGTTATGTTTCTATAAAGAAAGCCTCTTGTTGTGCCTTGCAAGACCTTCAATATTGAAGGTCTCAAGGTCAAAATCGGAACCCCCCTTGTAACTAACAAAGGAAATTGCCAAGAACCAAACCAAACAGGCATTCTTAGTTTCTCTCTAAGACTAACTTATGTACAAATTTTTTTCCAAATCTGAGGCCCCAGTTTTTGACTTCTGGAACACTCTCTCAGGAAACCCCTTTTAAGTACCCCCTTAACTTTTTACTTGGAATCCACTTCAAAACTCCAAAATGTCACAACCATCATCACAAAGGAATTCCTTTCTTGGTTCATTGGTTGGCTCTTACGTTTGATCTAATTGATAATTCGTTTATTTTTCTGATCTTAGGTCAGAAGTTCCTGTCGCGGTCGTCGATGTCTAGTAACTATTTTCTTTTGAATTTGAACACATTGATTAGAATTTACAAATAAAATGCTATAGAAAATTGCACAAAGCGCAAACCGGCAAATGTGATATCGTTTTTCAAATGAAATTTACCATGGAATTTCACGAGTCGAGTGACAAGTTTTTCAGGAATCCCATAGCAAAGATCTCTGATATTATTTTACTGAAATGATTCGAGCTTTTAAACGTTCTTTTTGCGCACGGGTAAGCTGTGTTTTTGTCGAATTGAGCTTTCAACCATTGAATTACACGTTACCACTGTATGCATTGCTACGCGACCACAAAATTCAATGTTGCGATGGGCGATTGGCGCTTTTTAGCCGTCAATAAAACCGTCAATCTTGCATAAAATCGCCAATCGCAACAGTGAATTTTGAGGTCGCGTAGCAATGCATACGGTGGTAAATCTCACTCGTTTTTAGCCAATCAACATGCCTGTAAGAATTGAGCTATGGGATCGCAATCTCGGACTTGCACACGGAAATTGTGGGGTAAAAAATTCTAATGAGCAACAACAACAATATACTAATATTAATAAAAGAGGGTCAAAATATAGCCTGTGTGCAGTCCTTTATTTCTTAAAAGTTCGTAAATATCAGAGAAATGTTGGCCCTCGTTTGTGTTTGGAGCCACACTGACACTGAGGCCACCACGGTGTCTTTGCTACTCGCGGTTTTACTGAAGGGGGAAGGTGAGTGTGGAGTTTTCTGTGCAATATTTATTTGGTCTTCGCACACATTTTCGTGTGCAGGAATTTTTTTCGCCCCTTATCGGAAGATGCAGGATTGTTTTGAAAATTACTCCCCTCCCCTTCAAAAGTAATAAAAGCGATTTTCCCCTCGTCTGCTCGCAGGGGGCTCTTGGGTTGGAGAAAATGCCTTGCTTGGGAATTCAGTCACGCTCAGTGCACAGTTCGTGACGTCAAACTCTAGACAAAACGTAAGCCAAAGTGTGAATTCCTGTCCAGTATCAAGCACCAGACCATTGCTCCGGCTTTGCGAAATTTAGTAGGGTGGCTTAGCGACAAAAAAGGGTCATTTTGTGCAATTTCGCAGAAAAGGCACCAAATTTGGCATGAATGTTCCTTGGGTCATCCCGAACAAAACTGGAAGGGGTGCCAGACGATTTGCACTGTGTAGGGGTGGGGAGGGGCAGTTTTGTCACCAAAATGTAATCCTGTTTTTCTAATCCAAATATGACTGAATTCTTGTATTGAATAAATGTATGTGTTTCCTGATAAGCTTTGAACAATTCCAGAAAGATGACATGTTTTGAAATGAAGGGGGAGGGGAGGGGAATTTTATCAAATTATCATGACAGATTCAATTTGACACGTCAGTTTAAGTGGGCAACTGATCAAATTCGGCACACATGTTATATGGATCACCCCTAACAGATTCAGAAGGGGTGCCTTCCGAATTTTTGACAAAATTCCCCTCCCCTCCCCCCTTAATTTCAAAATGTGACACCTTTCTGGAAGTGTTCAAAACTTACCAGGGAACACGAAGATTTATTAAATACACGAATTCAGTCATATTTGGGTTAGAAAAACATTTTGGTGGTACATTTTGGTGACAAAACTGCCCCTACCCACCCCTACACAGTGTGAATCGTCTGGCACCCCTTCCAGTTTTGTTCGGAATGACCCAAGGAACATTCATGCCAAATTTGGTGCTTTTACACGAAATTGCACAAAAAAGTCACTAAGCCACCCTACCATTTGAAGTTTTAGAGTAGCGCGTTTTATTCAGCAAATTGTGCACACAAACTATGCCCAGCACATCTCTTGTCACACATGTTGGTCTTTGTCACATATAAACGGTAAGTCCTGAAACGCGAGCAAAAACACCAACAGAGCAGTAAATGCAAATATGTACTTTTCAAAATTCAGATAAGCTGAAATGCGGTTTACTACTCCAGTGAAATATTCGCCTAGTACCTCTTATATGAATTAGTTTTGCTATGAATCCCTTTGCAGGCCATTACCCTTTATAACAGTATAAAGGATAATCCGAATAACGTCAAGGACATGATAGTGAGTTTCACTATTAGGTTGCAATATTTCGGTTATTTACTTTAAACCATCTTCAGGCAATTGAAGGCAAATTACAAACAGAGCGTTAAATAGCAGGCAAATTACAATAGCGATTAGCTAAACAAAGCAAGTTCACGGCTAGCTCTTAAGCCGGTGTTTAGACAAGGACGCCTATTTTTTATATTGTACGCTTCTTTAAATAAAAGAACATTCCAGTTAGAGTCCATGTCAATGACGCTTGTATTGTCTCTAACTGTGCTAAGGTAAAAGTCTTTAATGTTCACATTTTCACTAGGATGGCGAATAACTGAATTCTATGTTTTCCAAAGAGTTTCAAAGTTTGATTGACAGAAGCCAGAAAGCGGTTTGACGGTTGGAAATCGATCTCGAGAGTTCGCAGAATACTCAAAACAGCTGTAAAGTACAGTAAATAACCAAAATATTGCAACCTAATAGTGAAACTCACTATCATGTCCTTGACGTTATTCGGATTATCCTTTATACTGTTGTATTACCTGTAGCTGATACAAAATACTAGAATTACAGATCAAATCATATTCTGTATGAAACTCCTAACCATGTTGTATATGGGGGTACAAGTAGTGTCACCTGATCTGAATTCTGGCAGAGATTGGACAAGCATCCTATGAACACTATCACACAAATAATTCAAATAAAGTGAAAAACCACATCTGGATCAAAATACATCATCAGCATGAGAGGTTTGGCTTTAGCATGCAGTCACCTCTTTCAGTCACCTCGTTTTTGACTATAGTGCTTAGTGGCTTCAACTTTTGCCGGCTACAAAACAAGAATAGCCCTGCCTCAAATGCCCTGCTGAAAATCAATGCCCTTCCATGTGAAACCCTTCACTGAAACACATCAGTCCTTCCACTACTTGACCCATTACTGTGTTTTAAAGTGCCACTAGCACCTATATAATTTGCAGTTACCTGAAATTCCATCAAATTCAGCACACAAGTAGTAGACATCATGATCTTAAGCACAACTCTGTTTATATTGCCAGAGGTTGAAAAAATATAGCTTATTTTTGCCCCAAGCTTCGATCCTAATGGGATAGAGAATGTCCTCAAATTCATACAAATTCAGCCCAGCACAGGAAGCCTGAACTGAAGATCTTAAATGTGTCTTTTTCCCCTCTTTCCAGTGCGGTTCTCCAAAAACTTAACCGTACTGTAATATGTGGAAGGATCAAAATTTGCATGACAGATACAGCCAAGTCAAACCAACAAATTGTGAACTACTGCAGAGAAGCACAACCAACAGAGAACTTTGGAAAGTTTTTGAGCATCTTTAAAATACTTGTATTGACCAGCGTTTGGATTGGCCTTTGCAAATGACATGATCTCCAATCCAACAGAAATCAAGCAAAATTGTCAAAATTAATTTGGATCAATTGATTTACTTACCTGCTAACTTTGTTCCTTTTACAGATTTTTTCAGATGGCAGTTTTGTGGCCACTGAAGGAGAAATTCTTCTGACTCTTTAATAAAAAACAACTCAAAACAGGGCCCTCAAAACTCACATGAAAAGGAGAAAACTTTTGCAAACATAATCCTACTATTTATTAGTCATCAGATATCCCAAACTACATAAATCCATCTACTGTAAAACAGGTTCAATTTGAGGGCGTCATCTATCTTATTAGGATTGATCCTTTCAATCTCTGGCAAAATAAATGGAGCAGTGCTAAAGATCATGATGTCTTGTACTTGTATGCTGAATTTGGTGGAATTTTTTGGGTAAGTGACAAATTAGGTACTTATCAATAATATTAGGTACTTATCAATAATATTTCTCCCGCCAACCCAATCTATCCACTTATCCACCAACGTAAAAGCGTAATTCGATCTACTTATTCGCTTAGATCAAGAACTACCTCTCGCCCCTTGCCTTCCAGGACAGATCGTTTTGCCAATTTTGTAACTGTAAAGTTTCAGCCAATTTAATGTAAATAAGTGTAAATTTGTCATATATATATAGCCTTAACTTGCACATTTGTATTTACCTATAATTCAGTGTTTCACTGTAAAAGGAATTAATAAACCATATTATCATATTATTATGATTATTATTACTTGCACTAGTGCCATTCAACCAATATCTCACTTGATCATTTGTCTAAAGGTAAAGTTAATCCGAGGGGAAATCAATCTTTTCCTAACTGGCAAGGAGTGATACCAGTAAACATTGGTTGGATGATTCATCATCAACAGGCTACCATTTTCCAGTTCTATCTTCACTGGATCAATATTTCTTGTCGACCCACTACCCCTGGTATCCTTGTGTCTAAACACAAAATCCCTTGCTTGCCCTAGTGATAATGATGCAATAGGACTTCCCCTGAGAAGTTCTTTCTCATCATCTCTGTGCTCCCCCATGTGGTCATTGCCATCCTTATAGCGATTTACCAGTACAAAATTAAACCTGTAACCTGTGATGTCTGACAAGACGTCTCGGAGCTCCTCAAGGAATGGAGCATCTCTCCACTGCTTAGGTGTAACTGTAACACCCGAAAATGTATAACTCAAACCATCATCTCCATATGAAACTTGTTTTCGAGGAACATTGTGGAATTTTCCAAATACAAACACCTTACTTGATTTTTCATAAGTAATAACTCTCTCGGCCAGTTGAAATAGAAAATCCGATTCCTTCTTGTTAAAAAGCTGAGTGTAATCGAGATCTAAATTCTCTGACCTGATTTTCCTCCATTTCAGTTCTTTTGAAGGTAGATGATTCGCTTTCCATGTTTGGCTAGGATGATCTTCTCTATTACTAGGCAAGTTATCGACAGTATCCAGTTGCTTGAGCCTTTTTGAAGTCTCTGTCTGGCATGGTTCCGGGTTGTCTCTTTCCCGTTTTTTATTTGCCGTTTTACTGAAGTACGACTCGATCATATTTATGGCAAGTTTGCTGACACGGTGACCAACGAACTCCTCAAGCACACTTCAAAGTCTTTTCAAGTTAATATTTGTAAACATTACCCTGCTATCATGAGGAGATAACACAAAATGTGAGGCCAAAAATGTTCAAAGATCTTTCAGCGCTGGACGCCGCCATTCTGGATTGCATTTTCTGACATGGTATCGCTGTGGTGACTTGGTTCCATTCCCCCACGCCAGAGAATCCATGGCCCTTGACCACACCACAGGGAGCTCACCTTTACAGTAAATCAAGAAAAATAACGCTTTGCACAGACTCGCCCCCACTAGGCAGGGCCTCATTACGAAATGGCCGTCTGGCGGCAGACGGAAGTCATTTCGTGGTGAGGCCCTAGTGGGCGAGTCTGGGCAAAGCATAATTAGCCAACCAGAAAAGACCAGAACGCAGGGCAAAGAAAATAGATTTCCTTTCGTTTTATTCAGCGAAAAATGGAAATATTTTTCTTGATTTAAACTGTAAAGGTGAGCTCCCTGTGTCTTTGCTAGTCATGTGGGCGGCACCTACAAAACCTGGATCACGGATCGTCGGATCATCGGATCGGATCATCGGATCGGATCATTTTCCCTTATATGTAGTAATCAATATAAAATTCGATACATCTTCATCGATGACGTCATCAAAACTAGAAAATTTCATATCTACACAAGGGAACATTCCAGCTTGGAGAGTTGTCTCCAAGCCAAGGGGAACAACCCCCTATCATGTGATATGACGTCGTCAAAAACTAGAAAATCAGATATCTTGACAACAATCAAACGTTGTTTAACGACTAATAGAAGTTCTAAAATTGGAGAGATTTTAGTTTTGGCTTGGAGACAACTTCCCCCAAGCCGCAAATATCATGTCAGATACTGTTGTTTTTTGTTTTAAGGTTGTTATGATACATGACATCATATCACGTGACAAGCGTTTGTAGCCCCTTGGCTTGGAAACAACTTTCCCTAGTTTGGACTTCTGTTAGAATGTTTCCTTGTCGAGATATTACATTATCTAGTTTATATGACGTCATCAATAACGGTCATTGGTGACGTCATACAACGTTTCCCATCCCTTGATCATCGACGATCCGATCCGACGATCCGATGATCCGATCCGATGATCCGATCCGATCGGACGATCCGTGATCCAGGTTTTGTAGGTGCCGTCATGTGGGGTACTGTGAAAGAAACTTGCACCGTTGTCGCTGTAAAAATTATACGTAAATGTAAATATTGAAATAAAATAATGTGACATCTCCTCCAATGTCGTTGTTGTCAAATAAAGTGGTCCCGATTGTATTGCATTTTGGGTGTTTTTTGTGCCCCGTGCGACCGTGACCCAATAGTACAGGAAAATGGTGCAGAATTGTGCAAATTAGGGAAACAAGCATGAAATTTGGCAGACTGATAGAGTTTCATATGCTGAACATTTCTAGAAGTGGAGCCACGCCCCAAAATGGATACTTCCAGTTTTATAGCCATGGAATTAATTATCGTAAATAATTTTTAAAACAACAGTTAATGTTTCTTAAAAGCCGTGAAACTAAGGACGGTGATAAAACAAAGGACGATCAATCATCGAACCTCGCCCTTTGATGGATACTTCCAGAGATAGTAGTGCTTTATCGAGTTATTATAAAATGACCACAGAGACGGTATATCGCTAGACTATTTTGATACTTGGTGCAGAGAATGTCTTGACCATTACAAGTAGCATGAGAGGTGAAGCCACGCCCTATAATTATTACTTCCAGTTTTGCAGTCATGGAATTTTTATCAGTGATATATGTATTAAGAAACAACACTTAACGTCTTTTAAAAGTCTTGAAACTTAGAAGAGAGAAAGAGGAAAGGACAATCAATAATTTAACATATCAAGCCACGCCCTTTGAACGATACTTCCAGAGATAGAAGTGCTTTATCGAATTATTAGTAAAATGACCACAGAGAAACGATATGTGGCTAGACTATTTTGAAATTGGGCCTCTAGAATGTATTTATAGTTGCAAATAACTTGAGAGGTGGGGCCACGCCCCAAGGGGTACTTCCAGTTTTATAACCATGGATTTTATATTATCTAAAAAATTATTTTAGAAACAACGCCTAAAGTCTCTCAAATGTCTTGAAACTTAGGACCATGACAAAGCAAAGTACATTCTGTCGATATACACCTAGAGCCACGCCCTTTGATGGATACTTGCAGAGATAATAGTGCCGATCTAAACTGACCACTGAGAAACTATGTCAGGCCGGTCTATTTTGAAATTGAATCTTGAGAAGAGGAAACACGCCACAAAATTGAAACGTCTAGTTTTTTAGCCGTACTACATATACACACTACAAATTTCAATGAAAACTTAAACAACCTTTAACAGTCACACCTCATTAAAAACAAACATAAATTTTAAAATAAAATTCAGACACAAGTATGTTTTCCTTGCTTCATTGAATATGAGTTTGACTGATAGAAAAGATCATGTTTTGCAGAGAATATGAAAATTGCTTATAAATTATATAATTTAATAGCAGCTGACCGTCAAGTGTCAAAATACCCAAAATAACTCATTTTAGATCAGGGTAGCACTTAAATCGCACTTAGGGACGGACCATTATTTTTCTGAATAAATGCACACATTTATTTTTAAGAGGATGTAGCTGCAAACATTTTTTTAGGGTAGCGGTCTTTCTGCAATCAATTTTTTTTTACATAATTTCAATACTTTTTTACTTTATTGAAACGTGGCTTCAAAAACGTTTATTTTAAGCCTGCGAGTATCAGGCACAAAGCAATCATAAAATTGCCTGCTTGAATCGAGACTGTTTTAAGCCTTATAAATATCGCCAGCCCAAAATCCAATTTGCGCCGGCAGCATGGGCGTGAGGCCTACGTGCGTGGCATTCCCATGACTACCCTTTCTTTGATTTTCTGCTACACCGAGGGATATATGAATAAGGAAGCAACCCAAACAAAGAAATATTATTCAAATGAATGCAACATGATCCGAAATGAGGAATTGTGAAATGTAAGTATTGACTATCTCCAATCAGTGTTTCCTTGTTTTTTTTGAGAAACAAACAATTTATTTCTTATGTTACAAACAATTATTTTCTGTTTATTACGATTGCAAACAATTTATTTCAGTGATTTTGGCTCTGCAAACAATTTATTTCCAAATTTTCCGACCCCCCCTTCAGTAAAATAATGGTCCGTCCCTTTAGACAAGAAAAAAGTTGAAACTTTGGTCCAATAATTAACAAAAATTGGGCAGTTATAAAAAAAAGTGTTCAATAGACCTCAGTTTACAAGTGGCATCAGTGACAAAGCGGAGTGTCACAAATTTAAAATCTAAAAAGCACGTCATTAGTGAACAATATTCGGTCAACGCTGACGGGGATCATCGAAAGGACATACAGAAGACTAAGTATTAAAACTGGCCAATGAGAAACTGTATGTGGCCATACTATTTGAAATTGGTATAAAGAATACATTTTGTGTTCCACGTAATTAAAGACTTCGAGCCACGCCCGACAATGGGTACATAACCTTAGTATGTATGAATCGTCCCCTTATCAGGTGGCAGGCCTTAGCTAGGGAATAAACAGACATCCTTTTTCAACACAATCCAACACTGAAGAGAAGTGGCTAATTACTCGAGACACCATGTTTGACCTGACTTGGTACTATAACTTGCTTTTAGAAACTATGTAGTCTCAAATCGGGACATGTCAAGAATAATCGGATATTGTTTCAGCAGGGAGGGCAAAGGAAAGTCTCAATCATTGAATCAGCATCGGCTTTCACGCAAAAACGAAGAAAGGGAGTAAAGGAAAATACTACTGTTCGGGACTTAAAGACCCATCATCAACTTTCCCTTGTCACTGTTTTAAGTTTCATGACTTTTGAAAAACGTTAAGACTTGTTTCAAAAGATCTTGAAAATGAATTCCATGGTTGAAAAGCTAGAAGATCCATTTTGGGGCGTGGCTCCACCTTTCAAGGCACTTGCAGTCGTGAATACATCCTATGTACTAAATTTCAAAATAGTCTTGCCACATGCAGTTTATCTGTGGTCGTTTTATATAAAATTATATCCCTCACTATTATCTCTGCAAGTATACATCAAAGGGCGTGGCCCTTGTGCATATTGACCGAATGTCAATTGCTTTATCATGGTCCTAAGTTTCAAGACTTTCGAGAGACGTTCAGTGTTGTTTCTAAAAATACATATTTCAGATATTTAAATTCCATTGTTGCAAAGCTGGAAGTATCCATTTTAGGGCGTGGCTCCACCTCTTATGTTTCTTGCATTGCTTAAGACATTCTTTGTGCCAAATTTCAAAATCATCTAGCCTCAAACAGTTTCTCTGTGGTAATTTTACGTATAATTGGATAACGCACTACTATCTCTGGAAGTATCCATCAAAGGGCGTGGTTCTGTATGTGTGATGATTGACCGTCCCCTGCTTAATCACTGTCCTAAGTTTCACGGCTTTTGGTAAACGTTAACTATTGTTGTAAAAATTATTTACGATAATTAATTCCATGGCTATAAAACTTGAAGTATCCATTTTGGGGCGTGGCTCCACTTCTAGAAATGTTCAGCTTATGAAACTCTATCAGTCTGCCAAATTTCATGCTTGTTTCCCTAATTTGCACAATTGACCATAAATCATGCACCATTTTCCTGTAGTCTTGGAGGACAGGGAAATCTGTGGACTTTTGAGACCTCGCACTTCTCTCAGGTAGGTTGCACATTCAAATAATGCACCAGTCAAAGTAAACACCCCCCCCCCCCCCCCTCCCCGGGATGTGTGGGCTTTGGGGGGTAGGGATCAGAAGCTCAGAAGTAGGAGCTTCTGTCGGGATTTAGATCCTTTTTAGTGGCTCTCTTTGTCCCGTGTAGGTGGGGCATTAGCTCATTTTGCCAACGCTCACCAAGGGATGTGGGGCTTTAGTTGGGGATTAGCTCAGAAAAACAAAATGGTGGCCAGTTTTCTTGCCGGGAGGTGTCCAAAAAATGCAGAGAGAAAACTGCATGACCGGAAATGTGATAATTGCTAGTATATCAATTAATAACAACATTGACAAACTGCGGTAAAAGGCAGTTATGTGCAGTTAACAAAGAATCTTGACTGTCAAGCATGCCATTGCTATAGGCGGTTGTTTTATCTTTTCTCATCTCAAGGGGGTATTTTCTCAGATCTTAACGCAAATTTAAGGAATTTCCAAAAGAACGATTTGATTTTTTTTAGCACTATTTTAGCTTAGATTCGCCCTTTGCATTAACAGAAGAAAGCTCCAACTACGATCAATATGTCATAGGTGTGCTTTTGATACAAAATATCAATATCTATCGGGAATACAGCAGCGCTGTCAAAACAAGCCGGCGACTGCCGGAGCTCCGGTGGCTACTTCTTGTTTAAGGTGGATCGACCCAGTAATTTTGTACCCATGCCAACCAATTTTGAACCTCTAATACAAAAACAGTTTGATTTCTATAGCGCAGCCAAAATAACACACATACTACCCATAGACTGAAATACATGTTAGTACAAAATTTGGGGAGATCGGAGTTAGTATCACGTGACAATCAGGCCACGCCTAATTTAACTCTCACCCCAGTTTCAGGCTGTAACGATATTTTTTCAATAAATGCTCTATGGTACCTCGAGATGGACTGATTGCCTACGTGTAACCGAAGTTTGACTAAATTCTACAAGCCCTGGATTTGAGGATATTTTAGGATTTCTAAATCAGGGCTATAATTTATGTAAAATTCAGTGTAGTGAATTAACATGGCAGAGTTTGGTACTTCTTGGTTATATATTGAAGGTTTTTATAGCTCATTATATTTGAATATGTTTAAGGAAGGTCATGCTTTTTATAAGAATTACATATTTATTTGCGATTTCGAAAAGGATACAAATGTAATTATCAACATAATTGCCCCACGCATCAGCTCGCCGCGAAATTTGGGCCTACTTTCAACAAATTTAGTCTGATTTAAAAAATCGTAGTTTTTTTTCGCATCCAATTTTTGGACTTCACAAATGAATCAATGTAAAGTTTGTCTCCGAAGTTTCATAGCGGAGCTCCTTTGCGGCCGAAGGTATCGCGTATGAAGAATTCAATAGCTCAAGTAAGAACTCAGGTATACTATCGACTTAATTTTTCAACGTTCAGCGGTATTCCCATTATGGTATCGCTGGCGCGTCCGTGTCTGCCTGTCTGCGCGCTTACACAGCGGTCAAACCGACGCGTACGCGCAGTACGTTCCAGCACCCATGCCTAAAATTAGTACTGTAAACGACTGTGAACATTTTGCCCGTTTTTAAGGATTTGTCTGAATATTTAAGCTCAGAAATTCGTGAGTTTGTTTACTGAATAGTCATCCGTGTTATGTTAGTTTCTAGATTTTTTTCCTTTTTTCTAGATCGTGCTTTAGAGCTTTGAAGTCGCTGGTTGTCTGTTTTCGCTGGCAGGCCTATGTGTAATCTCGGCAGCGGATGTTTAGTTGAGCAAAAAACTCGAAAAACAAGACTTTGACAACAGTGTGTTTTTCTGGTAAGGGCAAATAAAAAGGCTTTCATGAGCTGGAAACGTATTCGACATCGAGACATCTCATCCGGAAACACGACAAGAAATAGTCGGTTCCCTCTCAAGGATATTCTGCTGCACAGAAAATTATTCATCTGCCACAAAATGTTGCACGAATTGCCGTGAAAATGAAAAACTGATGGGAAACTACTGCAATCTCACATCAAGGAGTTTTATCAGGTCGTAAGTGCATATTTTTCAACTGGAACTGGAATAGTATTACTGGAAGTAATATCACATTTTCAGTAATAAATTAATTGAGCATAAATGTTTTGTAGTCATGTGCACCAGTAATTTTAAAGCCCCAGACCCCATACTGGGGGATATCCAAGGCTTTCACTTTTACCTTCAGTGAAAGCCCTGCCTCTCGGGGCAAAAAATACCCTTTTTGGAAAACTTATTACCAACAGGGGGGGGGGACTCCCCTATTTTTGGGGCGTGGGTGCTTGTCAGGAACTTAAGGTACCTAAAATGGCGTCGCTTAGTTGATTTTGACTCCTAACACTGTGCAAAATCAAGCGTACCGTGGCCCTGACACGCCCTGGATCGGACCCATATTCGCGGCAGATCATGGAATTTACAGGCGTGTCAGGGCCAATATTCCCCGCATAGCCATGGCGTGTCACGATCCAGAAATTCCCGGTCTTCGGACTAGTGTCCGTATCACGGAATTTCCGGGTTCGTTACACCTCCTTGACACGCCGAGTGTAAAGACCCGGAAACTTCTTTTCTCGTCCGGGCACGCAGATTTTATGTGTAATGGAATCTTGTGCAAACTCCATTACTCGCCGTGTGAAAGGATATATTTCATTTGAAATTACACACGACACTGCCTGACACGCAAAGTACCACCCTGATTTAATGAACACGAAACAGGCTGACATGCACTCGAAGTATCACCAAGTTTCATGAACATGAACATGAACATGAAACTGTCTGACACGCAAAATACCACCCTGGTTTAATGAACACGAAACAGCCTGACACTCGAAGTATCACCAAGTTTCATGAACATGAAACTGTCTGACACACAAAGTACCACCCTCGTTTAATAAACACACGAAACTGCCTGACACGCAAAGTATCGCCAAGATGAACATGAAACTGTCTGACACGCAAAGTATACCAAGTTTCATGAACATGAAACAGTACCACCCTCGTTTAATGAACACGAACTGACGCGCAAATTATCGCCAAGCATCATGAAACATGAAACTTCCTGGCACGCAAAGTATCACCAAGTTTCACGAACATAAAAACTTGGCGATACTAGGTGTCACCCGTGTCCCAATGCGCATGAACGTGGCTTATTACGCAATGTGGCAGTCTACACCTCTGACCTGACTATTCTAGCTTCACTTGACTGTGAAGATGACTTTCGCTCAGGTTGTCGAAACGTCAGTCTACATCCACCCGGATGATCATATAACAAATATTGTTACTTCGACAAACATTTATACACCTGGGTTCAGACCATTCATAGTAATGCGCATGAAATTATCGGACAGCGCAGAGTATGATCAGGATCTATGTCATACAACTGTCTGTGATGAAAAGAACCACGC
The DNA here is from genome assembly GCA_033964015.1 of Scolanthus callimorphus. Lineage (NCBI taxonomy): Eukaryota > Metazoa > Cnidaria > Anthozoa > Actiniaria > Edwardsiidae > Scolanthus > Scolanthus callimorphus. The sequence goes on along the minus strand of CM066925.1, from coordinate 21,998,895 downwards.
GAACATGGTCTTAAAACTATCTGACAATACAAACATAGTATCGCATATATAATCTTAAGGTTTAATGCAATTTTATTTTACATAAGACGAGAAATATTGTTACAACACTTACAAGGAAAGTGCAAACTGTCGGTCTAAATATCGCGGTGACTCATAATTAGGCCTTTGGAAGTGCGATTGCTTTAGGTATAGGGTACACCAGTTTGACGGCATTAATTAAAGCATACTGCCTGACAATCCAAATAGAAAGTTGAAAGACGTCTCCTGGCCCTTAAACGATAGAATACGACTGCTGATCTGTTGGTAGTCCATAGCAGTATTAGCCATATGTGACAAATCTTGCTCTTGATGAACTCTCCTGTACTGAAAGGTAATAACAGACAACATTATGCATGACAAAATCAATTGTAAGTTTAGAATTTTGACGAGCTAGTGATTGCATTTATAACCAGAAAGTAAAGTACATAGAGGATCTTGCCATATAACATGACTTACACAACAACACTAGAGTGTACGTGCACGACTGAGGCCAACAGCCGCGGGCTATGACGAGTTTGAAAAGCGCACGGTGTTTGAGATTTCATGGTGAAATAAATTGCTGTTGTTTAAAAAACAAATAGATCTACTTTTTCGGTCACTGACCCGATATGCGATTAAACATGAGGAACAGTTCATCTAAAACTCTTGTAGAAGACTTGAAAAATAGCTAAAACATCAATTTTCTCTAGTAAAATAATTAGAATAAATATAGTCTAGAATTCGCGACGGCAAAAACCACAAAATGGTTTTCTGTCGCGACGGCAAAATGAGGTTCGTCTATACAAAAACGCAATCGTTTTTAGCTGAGGAAACATAATTTTTTCTTTATTTGGATGTTTAGGTGGATGATAAATAAATAATCGGGCAAATTTGGTTTGATTCTGCGAAATATCAGAGCTCGTTTGGTCTCGCCATGGGTATTTTGGCTCGACCGGCTCGACCAAACTCGCCTGATATTTTGCCGATCAAACCAAATTTAAAAGGTATTCTTGTTTTTAAATAGATTTGAAAACACTAACAGCGATGGATCTGGATCCAAATTGGATGCAATGTCCCAATAAAATCGAATATAAATAGAGAGAAAGGACAAAACAGATAAGATTTGTGCCGACGTTTCGGACTCTTTACTTTCAGTCCTTCATCAGGGCGGTTACAGAAATCAGTTACATATGCATACGCGTATATACAAACGTACCCTGCGCGCGCAGACAAATTCTGAGTGCGCGCGCTCAAAGAGGAGAAAACGAAACTGAATACAATGGTACGCTGACGCTAATCCTGTCGCGGCACACTTCAATTCAAGCAATGGGCACACAATATCAGACCTCACCATCAAGTGCATTAAAAAGGTGGCTAAACAGGAGGATCTGACTTCTGTCGAGGGCCTTTGGATCGACAAGTTAAGAACCATGAGCCCTGATGGACTTAACCTTAGAGAAGAAATTTAGAACTCTTTAGACTTAGCTTATTACTAAATTGTACCATTGTATTCAGTTTCGTTTTCTCCTCTCTGAGCGCGCGCACTCAGAATTTGTCTGCGCGCGCAGGGTACGTTTGTATATACGCGTATGCATATGTAACTGATTTCTGTAACCGCCCTGATGAAGGACTGAAAGTAAAGAGTCCGAAACGTCGGCACAAATCTTATCTGTTTTGTCCTTTCTCTCTATTTATATCTTGTTTTTAAATAGTAACAAATGAAATAAATGTAGTGCAGGGAAATGATGGAATTAACATCACTAACTCCTCCACATTTTGCATCAGGCATAAATATTGAACTTTAAACGTTAAAGTCCCCTAACGTGCTAACTGGCCTCATCATGTCAAGGCACTAAGTTGAAATGGGTCTCACTTTGGCTCTGAAAGTGCTGAAAGCTAGAGTTAGTGCTTGAGTGACTTGGAAGTGCAAGCCCTGAGATGACTGAGAAACAAAGTGCAAAAATTAAGAAGGGGATCTGGTGTAAAATGTAGTTGCTCTAAGTGCATCTCGCATAGCCCACATGTAGCCCACTAGACCCAAGGGACTTGCTACCACACAGTCTGGACTTTGAAAGGGGTTGCCATTATTTAGGAGAAGGCCTAAGGGGCTCTACCCCAGTGTAAGAACCTGCGTATCGTTCACGAGTTGCGTTACAAAGCTTCTTTTGTTTGGTAGAACGAATTATGATGAAATATGAACTGAACACAAGGGGGTTCTCTGGGAATGGTTCTTACACTGGGGTAAACCCACCTTAAGGGGATGCCCTAATTCAGGACAAGGGCTACTGGTAAGCAGAGGCCTGTCAGAGAAGTGCAAACATGCCAGCTATCTGCCTCTGGCAGATAGAATGGGCAATTCCAGAAAATAAAGGTACCCCCAACGGGCGGCATTTGGAAATTCTGATGGGATGGGGGGGTTTAAGAGCTCGGAATTCTGATTGCAAGGGGGGTTTTCGAAGCTGGATTTCTTTAACCTGCCCGGAATTCTATATGCATGGGGGGTAAACCATTTTGGAAATTCTGGATGCATGGGGGGGTCAAAAACTAGTGCCGCCCATGGTGAGGGTACCCTTATTTTCTGGAATTGCCCAAGAACAGCTCTCATAATAGCTACACAAATCATCAAAGCTGACAAAGAGCTTAGCGCATTATATTTTGTTTTGATGATTATCATATAGACTAAAGTTAGCTGCTCAAAACTATATGAGGTGCTTCTCTACAATGAATGCTAATTCCAACAATTTTTGAAATATATTATTTTGTTTGCATTTTTAACAGGATGGCCCTTTCTCGTGTTTCCTCCTTGGCATTTTTATGATTACTTTGAAAAATAATGCTGATTATATGGGAATGCTTTGCCCGAAAGGGGTTATCTTTGTTCTGTACTCACTTTCTGATTGGCTGACTTCTTAAAAAATGCCCCTGTTTACAAAGTCGCACAGTTTGACATTGATTCAGGAACATAATAAAATTTGTTAAAAGAGAAAAGTTGCTAATATTTCCTATCTGACAATTGCTACATCCAATTTAACTGCTATCTGTTAGGGAACATTTTTTGTTGGCCACAGCCAATTTTGTCTATATCTTAGAATGAAATCCATTTGCCTGAAAACAGCCCTGTTTAGTTTTATGGGAAGTCTGCCCCAGGCCACCTGGCAATTTTGTTTTGTGTCAAGCGAACTTACCTGATTTGAATTGTTTACTTGGTAAACCTAGAGTCATTTCCAGAGACCACCCAAATCCAAAGAAAGATGGGCATGCAGATGGAGCCACACCTTGCAAAAACTATCCATTGCCACACCTAGAAAGAGGCAGTTCAAGCTTAGTAAAATTCCATAGTTAGCACAAAATACATGATTAAGAGCTTCCTTACACTACAGCTTGTTTGGGTTGGGGTTTGCAAAATCCTTCCATGCAAGGGTATAGGTAATATCTACTCATTCAAGATTTTTCAAAAATGCTAATATTACATCACTCAGCAACTATTGAGCAAACTTGCACAAAATAGACATGATATCCTGGGGGGGGGGGGGGGGGGGGGGGTATAGGAAAATAGGGTATATTTTCTGATGTCCTCACGAGGACCCCTATCACGACGAGAACCCCCGGGCATTCTATAGAACAAGGAACAAAACCGATGATGATGTTTTTGACACAGATCAAAGAATCAGATATTTGGCTATTGAATGATTTACATTACTCACTAAGTTACATAATTGCATTACTGTGCTATTAGGTCAACCACTGGCCATCCCGTAAAAAGTTTGTCAAAAGCGAATGTAAGCCAGAAAAAGACTTTCTGCAAAGCCAAAGCCTGTTGGCTCCTGGACTATTTTAAACAATTGCCTAGGTAATCAATGACACAAGACAATTGGGGGTGAGGATTATTGTGGTCATTCAACATATTGAATTTTGAAAATCGCTTGTCAATAATTTTTCACAAACTCATTCTTGTGTTATTACCCCAGAGATCACATAATTGACACTGTTGTGTCAAAATAAGGGGTTTCTTTGGGAATTCGAGTTAATTTTAGAATGAGTGTTCTTCTGACTTATATACCACTGTGAAAATCCAGTCTTTCCCTACAGGTATCCCCCTATCGCCAATAATTTTAACCCCTAATATGACAGTCATACCTACCATCAGAATAGGGAATAACCCACCCAACCCACCCGGTGTGTATCCTGCAATTCACCGATCCCGCATTCATTGTTATACCCCTAGTTACTGTTGCTACGTCGGACAAGCCAAATTTTATCTTTGGCATAGAGCGCGGAAAAGACACCAATTGCAGGGAGGTGTTGGAAGTTGTTGCATGCAATTTGGATTTTATATTTTTATCTTGAAAAGCTGAATAATTATTGAACAATCTTCAATATTCAAGTTTGTTGCTCAGACATTTTGAATTCCGTAGGGAAAACTTCCTATTGTTTGCTATGAGTGGGCGGAGCTATCGTCAGGATCGGTCTATTTGGACAGGGGGTGCTCTATCTTGTAAAGTTGTTGTTTGAAAACAGTGAATACAGCAGCTGATATTTCGAGATACTTTTTTGTTTCTGGCTCGGATTTTAAACTGCCAGTCTCGCTGTTTTGGATTTACCATTCACTACCCCTAATGATCTGAAAACCCTAAATTTCGGCAGCGAGCAACTCATCTCTGAGTTTTTTTCTTGTTTTTCTCTTTGTGCGCACTTGAATGGCTTCCCTAGGCACATCCGTGCGAAGAAACATGGAGTTCAATTAGCAAGATCACTTTTTGCTAAAGAAAGCCTAAGACAACAACATTTGCCTGGGTTTGAGCTACAAATTGTAAAAACAAGACTAATTCAACTTAAATGGACAGCTCTCGTTAAATGAAATGTTCTATATTTCTTTTATTTCAAGCTTTCATTCACAGAAATTTTATCTTTGTTTGTAAAGCCATTGCCAAATGTGATGGCGGACAGCATCTCCCCGGTAAAGAAAATGCCTCAATGGCAGCTTCTCTCGCATAGATTTCGAAAAAACTATAAACACCAGCTTGCAGCCCTGGGAGTGATATGCATCGCATCAATTGTGCTGGTTAGCTCGACAGGCTTAAGATGTTATAATATAGATTAAAATTATAATATAGATTAAGAATCTCCAATATATATTTTTCCATCTAAAAATTGTTTTTGAAGTGTGGGGGAGGGGGACAGGTTTCCTTGAAAACAGAAAATTGATATTAATTGATGAAATCGATAAAATCGATAGCCTTGATCGAAAATTGATAATCGATAATCTACAGATTTTCTTCGCGGTCGGAGATTATACATGCGAAAACTGTACTTAAAGTTGCGTTATAAGGCCTTTACAATTATGGCACTAGCTCTGCACTATATGAACACTAAGAGCAACTGAGCCTCGGATGAAACTGTATACTGCTATAAACTTACTGAAACCGAAGCTGAACCTAAAGCTCGAATTACCTATTTTAAGTTTATCTAAAAATATCTCGATTACTCACAGCGATTTTCCTTATCCACGATTTATATCAATTTCTGATATATAATTTGCTAATTTTATCAAGTGGTATTGATTATCGATTTTAACAATTGAACACGCCAGGTTTTATGCAATCTCAATAACTTCTGTCAAATTTTATGGAATTCGGAATTACCCCTCCTGTCTAATTTTATGCAAGCCCCCCTCCCCCTACAATTTGGCTGTTCCTCCGTATAGAACACGGAACAACTCATAAGCTGCGTCACAAAAGCTTCCTCTGCTTAGTAGAACGAATCATGATGAAAGGAGAGCTGAACACAAAGGTGTCCTCTGGGGATGGTTCTTACACGGTGGAATACCCCAGGATTTGCATCTCCAAGCGGCCATGAAAATATAAATAAATTTGATGGGACTCACTGTTTGGATGTCAGGTACTCTTAAACCCACTGCAGTAACTAGATTAAGTTGTAGTTCAACGAATTGGTTGTCTTGTCTGCTGAAGTCTGCTGGCGAGAATAAGTAAAGAGAAGTAAAGATATTAAAATTTGCCTCGTTCATCCGCCATTTTGATATTGATTACCCAGCTCTCTTGGTTTTAGTCCTCCTCGGTCAATCGGTGTCGTCTTGGTGTTTTTGCAAATAATTACATTTCATTTCCATTACTTATAGGTTATCGATAAAATGTAATAAAATCAACATCAGCGCACGAACTCTAGTCTGTCGTTTAGGTCGATGTTTTATATTTATTGTGTCCCGTTTTCGCAAAATGTCACAGCGTAAAAATTCAAGTTGAATGCATGAAATAACTTAAGTATCAATGAATTACGAATTTAAGTTGGAAATAAGATAGATATTCTGGTTTATTAGCTTACCTTTTCGGTCTTCCTTGGAACCTTCTTCCTTTCTTATATTCTAACATTTATTGTGTGCTCTTCATTCATGTACTCTTTTTGTCTGTGTGTACAGTTCGAGAACTCATCTCATTGGTATGGAAGCCACATGTCATAGTAGTATTTGGAAAACCACAACACAGTATCATTACGATGGTTGATTATATTTTACCAGAGCCGGATATATCATCAGGGTACAACGCTGGTGACAACACTATCAGTATTTCAAACCATAACCTGTTGTGTGTCGTCTACTGTTACAATGGATAATGCCTACGGGACATTATTGTAACTATAAAATGGCAATAAGTCTAGATTTTTTCCACTTATTACTTTAATGCCGCAACAGGTGTACGGTTGTCCCCCTCCCCCGTGGGGTGGACTTAACATATCATATGACCTGCATCTGATCTCCGACACAAAGGTCAATATCCTATTACTAAACATTACTAAACACACCCCACTCACTATATACACATAGACGCATAGTATATAATGGGTATGCACCATACAGAACAAATATAAAAGGATTCCTGTGCTTTTGGGACTCCTGTGGTTTTCATACTGCCTGGCTACAAAGATAAGATGGCGAGTGCTAAATGAGACAAATGACGAAATAACTTTCAAAAGATGTCCATCCCTAAAAAAATTGGTGCAGTTATATTGCAGGCTTATCAACTGTAAACTCTCCTTCAGTCATGCTATAGGTAATTCTGCAATCATCGATGTTTATCATGGTTTTGTAGGTAGCAAGCCGTTTTGTCATAATCATTGTACCTTTTTCTCACTGTAATTTTAGTTCACATCTCCTGCTAAACAAGTAACATTTTTATCCACCGTAAAGTTTATCCTCCGAAAATTTCATCCTCTGAATTTTACTCTATATTGAATTTTGACTTCAACATTGCCCTTTAGTTAAATTGATCCTCTAAAGAACTTGCCTTGTTGCATTTACGCGTTGGGTTGGGCTTTGGTACCAAAGCAGAAACGCGTGACCATCTCAGGAGTCAGACCTGGGATTAATGGTCTTTCAGCCTTCCCAATTCCTGATGACGAAGGTTGATTGAAATGCACAGTTGCCGTAAACAATTCTTTAGAAACCCCATGCATGGATTTTTGTAGATAGAACTATCCATAAATCTATACCAGACTATAGATCTGTTCAAACTAAAAACAACAAGAGGCAGTTACCCAGTTCTACTGAAGTTTCATTTTGTGCATTATACTGTATGGCTTTAATTTATTTTACACATAAATTTCAACTGTGTGAATATATAGAATTTATGGCACTCAAGAAATTAAGCATAAATTCCTTTAGGCATAAATTTCTTTTGGGCATAAATTCCTTTTGTGCATATATATTTCTTTTTGTGCATATTAAAATAAATTTCTTTTTGTGCATATAAAATTTCTTTTTGTGCATATAAAATTTCTTTTTGTGCATATAAAATTTAATCCTGTGTATTCATACAATTTTAGAAAACATTTTTAGAATACATACACCAATCATTCGTAACATAACACCTAGAAACCTAGAATGGAACCAAGCATAAACAAGCTTACACAAAATGAAGGGCACACATCAAGTATATACATACTAAAATAAACATTTCCTGCCTTTTAAAGGCAAGATAATTGGCATATTCATGTTTTGAGAGTAGATGGTGGTTCACCACCGGTAGCCGCCCTCTATCGAAACCCCTGCAGGGGGGTACTCAGATATAAAAATGACAGGGGTTCCAATGGAGCTCCAAATTTCATACCCCCAAAAATACCAGAGCTATAAATTTTATACCCCCCAAAATACCTGCTCCCAAAATTGATACCCCCAAAAATACCCAACTACTACAACTTTCAAGACTGCAATTCTGAATATTTCTTTGAGAATAATCTTTCAATCTAAACACTAATTAATGACCAAAATGGTTCCAACACCTGCTCTTACATGGAAATTATTTTGGCAAATACAATGGAAATAGTGCAGCCTTGATTTGCAGAAACATGATTGTGACAGAATTTGAGGTTAACCGCACGACACCTTTGTGTTCAGCTCTCACTTGACCATGATTCATTCTTCTAAACAAAAGAAGCTTTGATACCCCAAAAAGTACCCAACTGTTTTATCCTAAAAAGAATAACTACTCCAACATTCTAGACTGCAATTCTGAATATTTCTTTGAGAATAATCTTTCAATCTAAACACTAATTAATGACCAAAATGGTTCCAACACCTGCTCAAGGAAATAGTGCAGCCTTGATTTGCAAAAACTTGATTGTGACAGAATTTGAGGTTAACCGCACAAAACCTTTCTGTTCAGCTCTCACTAGACCATGATTCGTTCTACTAAACAAAAGAAGCTTTAACATACAACTTGTGAACAATACACAGGTTCTTACACCGGGGTAGAGCCAGATTTTTAGCCCAAAGTAGAGACTCACGGTCTATCTAAAATAATAATTTCAAAGTTAAGATCATTTCAAAGTTAAACCAACAGTCACCAGTTTGAAGAGTATCTTTTTTTATAATTCACATGGAAATAGTGTTCATCACATGTTCTGTATGCAGTACAGTACAGTTCTCCTTTGTGACAATAGTTACCCAGTGGCCTGCTAAATTCTCATTTGTACTGCGTAGCTCACTTTGCCCGGTGTTACCATCAACAAGTTTGCTTCTTCACCCAGATCTCTATAATACATTCTTGAGGGAAGGGCAAACAGTATCTTTTTCATGAGTCTCATGCTGTGACCTCTGCACAGGTGGGCAATCCAGTGGAGGTGCTGAATAATGACCTGGTCTTTGTTTTTGTTATTCTCCTGATATCTTCATTGGAGTATACAAATCATGCAGTCATGCAGCAGTTGTAATAATCAATAACTTGTTTGCATGTTTCCCCTGAACACAATCTTCTCCTTTTTATTTGTATGGATTTTTTGGTACCCTTGTTGGCAAAGCTTATTATCCATCCCATGCTTGTAAATAATTCAGTCAGCAATTGGCTGTAAGGATAAAGTACAGGTAGTGAAAATTTTTCAAAACAATATGGAGAGAAAGATGAAGGCAGAAGGCTTGGAATGGATGATGTTAGGAAGGGCAAAGCTATACATATGTTAATAAGATCATGGATCGTAGAAAAGACTTTTCTACGATCCATGATAAGATTAAGCTTATGCACCGCTAGATTGCTCAGCTAAAGTTAAATTTTCTATTTGAATGAAAGCATAGTATCACCAGGTTTTGTGTAAGCTCTCTTCTTGGCGTGTTCAATACAGTAGTAATAGCGTTTTTTGTAAATACGATTCTATGAGAAAAGAGTCGTGCTTGAAATGGTTAAGGAGTTCAGCAACAGTTAGCTTGTGAGTGGCGTAACGTAAGCTTACCTTTTAAGAAATAGGGAAATATCCGCTGAACTCTGAGTTTGGCAGCCAATAACAAAGTCGCCGACGCACAGATCGACAAAATAAAAATATAAACATGTACAGCAATCCTCTAATGTCCAAAGTTGTTCTTCTTTGAGAAGGTGAACAGAAGTCAGTGGCTAGAAAAGTACAATTTTCTCCTTCGTTTCATGATTCCCATCTCATTCTTGAGCATGCGCAGTGTTTGACCGCTGTGTACTGCGCGCCCCACCACAGGCAACCCCGGAACTGTCTGTCATTTTTCTGCAGGACTCTCTGTCGTCTGTTCTTCCGTACAGAGTTCTTTTTCCTAACTGATAAAAAATCGATGACAAGACGAGAAAAATTAAAGAGAGAATTTTGATAGAAGAACCGGAAGAAATTATTCGAGGAGAGAGCTAGAAACAGCGACGGGAAGAAGCCGGGCAAAGCATGAACCACCGCCAAAGAGAGTGCAAAGTGAACAAACGAAACAACGCGCGACGGTTTTTACTCTTCATCAAAAACTCTTGAAAACAAGCTGACAAATCATGATTTTAGAAAATGAGTTACCAGCGGGAAGAAGAGTGACCGATGTCATGATTATAGAAAAAACGTTTGTCGAGGGAAAGAAGCAAAGCGAGTAGAGAAGAATACCAGTGAATGGTGAAGTCGAAAAAGACAAAAGAAGACGGACGAACGAAGAGCTAGCGTAGAAACCCATTTTCAAGGTAGGTACTTGAACTTTGTAGCTAGAGTATAAAATGAGCATTCAGTAGTAATCAGATTTTATCTACCGCAAACTTCAAACTTCCAACTTCCATTCGTGTTTTTCCCGAACTTTTGCGGCTGTTTTCTCTACTCGTTTGAAAAAGATGAAAGTTGAATGCGACGATAGTGGCCGCTCGTGAGATTAGTCGTTTTTACACGCTCAACATTGTGGGTTAAGCTTTTTTCTGGATTGCAATCAGAATACCGTATTTTCTAGTGATATACAGTATAAGTTATACGTAGTGGAGCTGACAACTGCCGTGGCTGTGTTTACTTTTGGCGGGGAGACTCGGGAGAAAGTAATGAAAAAACTTGTCACGCATCGGCATGGCTGCCATCTTTAGCTCGCGAGCTTTTGGTCATCATAGGACTCCAAACTTCAGGTTTAGATAATGGTACAATGATTCTTGAATTTTCTAATGTATCTAAGCTATTTATTCTTCAAATTGAGACATTTTCGACTTCTCAATTTGGTTCGGCTACAACGAGTAAGTTAACTTTTGTGCGCTTATATTTAATTTTGTAGAAATTCCCTAAGATGTAAGATTCCTGGCTGCGGGGAAGCTTCACAGAGTATTTCACATAGAATCCTATGATATCTCTTTTTTTGTGTAAATTGAGGACGAGATATCATAGGATTCAAGTATATTCAAAGCGTCCAGTCGGTAGATTCCGCCGAAAATAGCACTCAAAAAGTCGATATCGCCCTCGTCGCTGCGCGACTCGTGCGATATCGCTTTTTTCGTGCTATTTTCTTAGCGGAATCTAGCCTCCTGAAGCTTTGAATAATCCTATAGAATCCCATGCTATGACTCTATCTCGCGCGCTGATTGGCTGAAATCGAGGGGAGATTTTTGTGGAATAGTAGAATCTAATGAAAACACAGGACGCCCACGAAATTAATTTTCTACGAAATTAAATTTCGTCGCTGCGCGACTCGGGCGATATCGATTTTTCGCGTGAGATTTAGTGTGGAATTCCCTCGTCGGGTAATGGATTTACCTATAGAAGTTATCTACGATAAAAGCAGGGGAAATGTATTTATCTCCATTTTTCGTATCACAGTTTTTCGCGCGCTTTGTGAAACGTGTGGGCACACACGCGCCTCAACAAGACACAAAACTCTCGTCTGGTCAACACAACAAGTTTTGGAAACAAAATCTCTCTGGTTCCTCCAGCCTTTCGGGTATTTCTACCCTGGGTATGCAAGGCAATGTCCATATATTTACTTTACAAGATAATTTCAACGAGAAGCTGTTGGCTAGTTCTGTCATCGATTGAAAAGTTCTGTCAAATGTTAGAGGTGGAAAGCACATGCAAAACGAAAAACACTACAGGAGCTGCACTTTTTACCAAGAATAAAGGAGATAGAAAGCCGTAAGGGAACAAGAAATCAAACAAGTAAGCTTAAAAGTTAAAACATTTTCGATCAGTAAGATAATTCTACTAATAACAACTTTGCATTTTAAAATGGAAACTGGCAGTTTAGAAAGGAACTTGAAACTCTTTGTAGTCTCGATCGCTTTCATAGTCAAATTGGCTTCAGTCACTTCAGTGTGTTGACACTGAACTGAATGAACACTGAACACTGAACTGAATGAATTTTCTCTCATCTAAACATTTATGTATTGTAATTTCATGTTTTAAAGATTCGCTATTGCAGCAAAGCCTAATTTCAAGGGACTTTCGTTTTGAGATTCAGAAAATTCCATCGCTTTCGCACTAGCGCGGCTTTCAAGCACTCGATATCCACTGTCAATTCCCTTAAATTTAGACTTATTCTCTAAAAATGTCCGGCATGGGATTCAAAGAAAATCCATTACCTGACTCGGGAATTCCACGCTAAATTTCACTTGAAAACCGATATCGCTCGAGTCGCGCGTTTTTCGCGTGAAATTTAGCGTGGAATTCCCTCGTCAGGCAATGGATTTACCTATAGAAGTTAGTTACGATAAAAGCAGGGGAAATGTATTTATCTCCATTTTTCGTATGACAGTTTTTCGCGCGCTTTGTGAAACGTGGGCACACGCGCCTCCACAAAACACAAAACGCTCAAACTCTCGTCTGGTCAACACAACAAGTTTTGGAAACAAAATCTCTCTGGTTCCTCCAAAGTTTCGGGTATTTCTACCCTGGGTATGCAAGGCAATGTCCAGATATTTACTTTACAAGATAATTTTAAGCAATTATTGGATGAGGTTTTTGTGATCTCCAGAATAAACAATGTCGAGACAGGTGGAATCAGGCGAGGCCGTGAGGCCGAGCCTGATTCCACTTGGCGAGACATTGTTTATTCTGGAGATCACAAAAACCGAATTCAATAATTGTTTTATTATACATTGATTCAGTAAAAATACTTTTCTTTCTGTCAAGCAATTTATTTTACACAAGCGCCTTGTTAAAATAGGGAAAGCGCTCTAGTCCCATGATGCATTGCGCGCGTATCAAGAATCAGCTAGCTGATTCTTGAAGAATCAGCATGCTGATTCTTGAAGACCCTCAAAGTGCGTGATTCCCAAAGTAAAGCGCCCGCTCTTAGCCAATCAGAATCGATATAGCGAGTACAATGTATAATAACAACGAGAAGCTGTTGGCTCGTTCGATGAAAGTTATGTTATCGATGAAAAGTTCTGTCAAATGTTAGAGGTGGAAAACACATGCAAAACGAAAAACACCACAGGAGCTGTGGTATTTACCAAGAATAAAGGAGATAGAAAGCCGTAAGGGAACAAGAAATCAAACAAGTAAGCTTTAAAAGTTAAAACATTTTCGATCAGTAAGATCAATTTACTAATTCAAATCATTTGAAACTTTTGTAGACTCGATCGCTTTTTTTCAAATTGGCCAGTCACTTCAGTGTGTCGACAATCTTAAAACTATACCTAAGCTTACTTTAGACTTGTAACACTGAACTGAATGGATTTTCTCTCATCTAAACATTTATATATTGTAATTTCTTGTTTTACAGATTCGCTATTGCAGCAAAGCCTAATTTCAAGGGACTTTCGTTTTGAGATTCAGAAAATTCCATCGCTTTCGCATTAGCGTGGCTTTCAAGCGCACGAAATCCACTATCAATTCTCTTAAATTTAAACTTAATTTTCTAAAAATGTCCGGTATGGGATTCAAAGAAAATCCATTACCTAACTCGGGAATTCCACGCTAAATTTCACTTGAAAAACCGATATCGCTCTCGTCGCTGCGCGACTCGAGCGATATCGGTTTTTCAAGTGAAATTTAGCGTGGAATTCCCTCGTCAGGCAATGGATTTACCTATATAACAGGCAAGTGGAAATCTATCTAGGAATAATTATTGCTGTCTATCAGTGCCTATATGCACTGACATTTACTTTTAATTTATTGTTTGATTCATTGTTTCTCTGTCCGATAGTGTCAGGCATAAAGTTAGAAGTCATGGAAATGTATACATTTTGCACAACATAGATGTAAATTTTCCTCAACATAAACACAATAATTCATAGACTATAGTTTAAAAATATTGACAGCCCTGAAATCGATTTCATAAGGGATGGACAATTAGAAATTTTAGGAGGGGGGGGGGGGGGGGGCAAAGAGGTTTTTGGTTATGCAGGATTTTTTTTCCGGGTTAGAATTTGTGTAGGAATGTCATGGCTTTGCAGGAGTTTTTTCTGTATTTTTTCACATGATTTTTTTTGTCTTACCGAATTTCCCCATGAAGATACTAGTAGCGGTTTCTAGTCATTTAATTAATAATATTGCTGTGTAGATGGTGAAAAATATTGCTCTGTAGGTGTGCAGACCTATTCCAGGGCTGTTCCTTTTACAAAAGCAATCGTATTCTTATATGTTAAAAATAAAAAAATCAATTAGTTTTGACATAGTAGAAGACATTTTACAGGTAGTCGAGGGGGATCACACTTTTCGTTCGTTGCGCGTGAATCGGGCCCATGGTTTTGATAAACACTTGCAGGTTTTGTCTTCGAGGCTCATCAGACTTATTGGTTATTTTCTTTAAATTTCAGTGACAACAGCAGCCAGAGGTTGCTTTTGCCAGAGGCGGCTTTCGGAAAGACCATACCATGACACAAGTAAAACATAATTGAGCAGTTTCCACATGACTGTCATGAGTAATTACAAATAACTTGCTAATTGTGATTGGTTTGGGTTGTGATTGGTCAAGAGCATGGTCTTTGATCCTTATGCCAATCAGATTGTGTAGAGAAAATAATTACAGAATTATACGTCTAATTAAATTGCTGACAAAAAAGAGAGATTGTGAATCACCTCGCTCTGTGATTGGTTAATTGTCGAATTTCTATGCGTTTGATAGGATAGTGAATTACTCATGAATTGTTTTCACAGAAGTTATGTGAAAGCCGCTCTACAGTGTATATTTACTATAAATAGTTGTCAATTGTTGCAAATGTTTTAAACTACTTAAAAAATGGAGAAGACATCCTCCCTTCTAGTGTCGTCTGTTTTAAAAAATTTGGAAGCGAAACTTGATATGTTTCATTAAAGTTGCTATGCAAATTAGCTGCAACCACTAGTGGTTGTATCAGATTTACAACATGCTACAGTATGCCCAGGGGGGACTCCCCTATTTTTGGGGCAGGGTGCTCGTCAGGAACTTTCAATTTCATCCCTAAAAGGTACCATACATGGCATCGCTTAGTTGACTTGGGCTCCTAAAAAGGTACCAGCAAGACATATATTCATGTTTTTTTACGAGGGAGAATACGTCTGAAATTCAGGCAACTAACAAGTGTAATATTGATTTGCTAGAATGGACCTCTAATGGGTACCTATCTGGAATTTTTTTTTGCAAGTTTTCTAATTTTACCAGAGGCCTGATTTTAAACCCTAAAAGGTATGACAAGTACCTGCACCCAAAAACAGGGGGAGCCCGCCTCACCCGGGATGCTACGGTCCTGTGATTCTTAGTGTGTTTCTATTGTATTGTTCTTATAAACTATTCATGATTTTTTAAACATGAAATATAAACTTCTTGTCTTACTCATTGGCTGATTGCATTTTTAAACCGAACCGGGAGGTTGAGGACCTATGAAAATTTTTCCAGGGGGGCTGTATTAAACTCTGAAAATTCCAGGAGAGGGGGCGTGTCTGGAGACTGGAAATTCCAAGGGGGAGGGGTAAAAAAGGTGATTTTCCAGGGACATTTTATCCAAAAAGAGATTTCCCAGGGGTATTTTGCCAGAAAAAATGGAAATTCCAGGGGTGGGGGTCATTTATGGGGTTGGAAATTCCAGGGGAGGGGGTCTGTTTCACGAGTGGAAATTCCAGGGGAGGGGGTCTTTTAAAGGGAGGTCCTCAACCCCTGGTGGGGTTTATAAATGCAGTCAGCCATTGTATAATAGGTTTGGTTAAAGTGCACCTCAAGGCTGAAATTTTAATGGCTTATTGGATTGCACATTCAAAATACGAAAGACTGTTTTTTTCGTGTTCATAGCTCTTTTGGTTCATAGCTCTTTTGATACTAAGATGTTTTACTAATGCAAATTAGCAAAAAATGACGTCACAACAAGACTTGGGCAAAGAGGCCAAACAATGTTTCATGTATAATTCTGTTTTGGATATTTCGATTCAATTCAAACTTGGTAACAACAAAGAATGACCAAGACCTCATAAACCCATATGCTAATTAGTGTTTCCATGGTAACCCACTTGGCTCTGGAAGTGATTCCTTGAAAAATAAGTAAAAATTTTGCTAATGTGTAAAAGGTTCTAAAATAAACTGTCTTTATCACTAAGTGCTGGTAGCCATACTGTAATACATACCCTATCAGAGACAAGAAAAAAACTTTACCCTATGGCAGACCTACCTGTTACCTATCCTCCTCATGCCTATGGCAGACCTCAGGAGCCTCCAAAAAAAAAAAACTAGCATATCCATCTACCATATACGATGGAGTGCCCCACCCCATGCCAATTGGGCAGTTGGGCAATTCCTCAGAATTCCAGGGTGGGTGGAAGTAGAGCTTGGAATTTCAGGGCGGGCACCCTTAAATACGACATTCCAGGGTGCTTACCTAAGCACAATTTCCAGGGTGGTCATGATAAAATCACTGAAACTGCAGGGTGGTTGGTTCAAATTAAAAAAAATCTAGGGTGGGTAGCTTTTGTTGCGACTGCTGCCCATTCCTTCTTACCCAATAAATATATTTCTTATTGACTGTTCAAGTTTTCGCTCACATGCAATCCTGCTCTAAAATACATATAAGTTTTGTGCTTGTAATCTAATTGTAGGATCCCAGATTTTGGAATGACACATTAACTCATGTGAAATAACGTATTGCGTTACCAGGAGCTCCGCTTTTAGCCAGTTGCTAAATCTATATATTATCAATTGAAATCCTCTAAGGCGCTCAACTGGGAACGCAGAGATCGATAAACATTGGATGTATTTCTGTAGTTTCTGCTCTGGGATTTGCTATTGTTTCCCGTTCGGCACAAAATCGAATTCCAATAGAGGGCACGTGGGCTTGTCATTGCTTGGCTACTCTCCGACGTATTATAATTTTCTTACGCTTTTCGGTCTTTTGTTATGCATTTATAAATTAAAATTACCATATGTCGGGGACGATTCGTTGAGCAGTCAGCCGCGAATATCTACGTGTGCTGCACTGGAATTCGATTTTATGCCGAACAAAGAACAATAGCTAGTCCCAGGGCAGAAACTACATAAATCCATCCAATATTTATCGACTTTTGCGTCCACATTTGATAACCATAGAGGATTTCAATTGATATGAAACTTCGGAGACAAACTTTACATTGATCAATCGGAGTCGTCCAAAAATTTGAAGTGAAAAAACTACGATTTTTAAATCAAAACAAACTTTGTGAAAGAAGGCCAAAATTTCGCTGTGAGCCGATGCGCGGGGCAATTATGTTGATACTTACATTTGTATCCTTTTCGAAATCGTAAATAAATATGTAATTCCTATAGAGGCATCAACATATTCAAATAGAATGAGCTATAAAAACCTTCATTTTATAATCTATGAAATGTCAAACTCTATGTTAATTCACTACACTGAATTTTACATAAATTATAGCTCTGATTTAGAAATCCTAAAATATCTTCAAATCGGGCTTGTAGAATTTAGACAAACTTCGGTTACACGTAGGCAATCATTCAATCTCGAGATACCATAGAGCATTTATTGAAAAAATATCGTTACAGCCTTAAACTGGGGTGAGAGTAAAATTAGGCGTGGCCTGATTGTCACGTGATACTAACTCCGATCTCCCCAAATTTTGTACTAACATGTATTTCAGTCTATGTGTAGTAGGTATGTTATATTGGCTGCACGTTAGAAATCAACATGTTTTTATATGAGAGGTTCAAAATTGGCTGGCATGGGTGCAAAATTACTGGGTCGATCCACCTTAATCGCGACTACTTTTTGCCGAGTTTTTGTGAGAGTTTTTCATTGATATTTTTGGCTAGCTTTTTATTGTCTGTTATTTTCTTCTGCAGTTATGTCGCAGGTGCCCAGAGGGGGGGGGGGGGGGGACTTCGACGATCATCCACGACTTTTGTCGGGGATGATCGTCGAAAATTTTCAGTTTCACCCATAAAAGATACCAAACATGGCGGGCCATGGCGTGGCCCAAAACAATTATTACCCTAAAAGATACCCTAAAAGATGACGTCTTATAAGAACTCATAAATGACATAAATGTACCAAGTAGGCGCGAAGGACACGGGTAACAGGTGAAAGATACCCATCAAGAAATTTCCGTGTTTGTTTCTAATTTATCGTCTTCTCGAATCGAATAATCCCTCTTTCTTCACGGTTTTTAGAAGCACCATCATAAGAAAACACAATTTGGACACAGTTTCGGCCCTAAAAGATACCAATCTCCCTAAAATTTATTGAAAATCACGATCACCCCTAAAAGAGACCAAACCATCGTGATTTTAACCCCTAAAAGATACGACGATTATCCCCGACAAAAAAAAAGGGAGTCCCCCCCCCCCGGGCGCAGGTGTTAGCTAGCTCTAGCCAGCCACTTATAGTAGAATGATGAAGAGGCATCTCTGATCTCCCATATATCATCGTGTGGATTCCTCATTAGTACAGGTCTTTGGCTTTGAATACACTTACAACTCTCTGCATTGTGTATTGAACGTTCTTTCATTGACCCTTTTTGAGTATGTAGCTATCTCATGGTACATAACAGCAACTTTAATTTTGAATATTAGTCTGGTGGCAGATAGGGGTTCCGTTCAACCCACCGATTAGAAAAGGTTTGATAGCGGATATTGGTAGAACTTGACCTCCTGAACAATGCCTGCTAGTTAGTTAGTAGCAGCCTCATTTCTGACAAGTGATGAAAAAGTCTGTCGGGAAGCATTGGGAACGATCTGGTTTCCCGACCATCTCCGTCAATCCCAGTCTTATGAAAACGGATATCAGGAATTGCTGTCGACATCGGAGGTTGACTGGGATGCGATCGAGAAAATAGAAACCGGTTCTATTTTCCCAATCTCATCTCAGACGATCGTTGACGTCGCTGACCATCCACTAACCGTGTTTTCATAAGACTGGGATTGACGGGGATGCTCGGGAAATAAACTATCCCCGTTCATTCCCTGACGGTTTCCGACGTATGAAAACCAGCCGTCATCGGATAAACAGGGATAGTTTATTTCTCGAGCATCCTAGTCTTCGGGAAACCATAGATCTCCGATTTTTCCCGATGCTTCCCGACATCGGTACTATCTCTTGGTTCTGTAGGTTTTTATTGTTCATGCACGCCGCAAATGACGAAAATGTTATTATCGCAACCAAATGATGAATTGCTATGCTTGTAATGGCGATTTCTTTCCAACATAGTGATTGCCCGCCAGGCCTATCACTATAAAGGCTTTTCGTGATCCCCCTATTTGAACTAATGGGATATATTTTACATGAATTTCTCTTCTGGTGCGCGTGCCTTGTTTTAATTGATAAACGAATTTCATCAAGCCACAGAAAAAAGGTAGATGAACATTGCATTTTTTGTGTGTCTGTAGTTTGTATTCTTCGTGCACGACGCAAATGACGAAATCGTCATATTTGCGGCCCAACTGATGAATTTCTATGTTTGTAACGTCGATCTCACACTTACGGGCTTCTTTCGAACATAGTAGTTGCCTGCCAGGCCGATCACTGGAAGACTTTTCGCGGGGAGTTTATTTTTCCATGCCAAGATACAAATGTTCTTGTAACGGGCATTCCATTTAAACGGCACGAGCATATTCATGTCTTCGTTTGCGGGAGATCTCAAACGCAATATTACATGTTTCTTCCTTATGCGAAATTTTTAACGTATTGAAAGAAGAGAACTGATATAGAAATTGCTGGAATAACTCCACAGGAAATTTCTTGTGATCCCAGAGCTTCAGGCTTCGCGAGCTCCCCCTTTCGCTCACCCCAAAATGAAATGATCCTTTGCCCGTATATATATCATACGATTCTATTCAAAAAGTGGTTCCGCCGTTTTGAAAATGCCTATGCCAAGTTATCAAACCGTTGACCAATACCTCGCAGATTCCGAGGGACCAAAAAGAGCAAAACGAGGGCCTTAATTTAGAAGGGGCGAGAAGTGAAATTCTATTTACAGGTAGCCTGCTGTTAGGATACTCTAAACAGTCTTAAAATGCGAAAAATGGTATAAATTGACGATTTTTATTAGGATATACAAGGAGAGATTTGAAAAATCTCGTTCCCGTTGAAGCATCTTGATTCCCATTCCCGGTAGACAAATCTCGTTCCCGGTAACCCAAATCCCGTTTTCCCGGCCTAAAAAAAGGCGAATCCCGGCTCCCGTTTTACCCCTTCAGGACCCTGTGTATATCACCTGGGATTTTTTCATACTGTATTTTTTTGCCACCATGAGGGAGAAGTTGGGCTGACATGTTCTTGGGCTCTCCCCTGGAGGTACGGAATTTAATTCCTGCTATTTAGCCCATAAAACCTGTCCCACAGGGTGGGGAATTTGGAAGTTTTAGTACCAATTTAATTCTACTGCCCCCGCATATCCCGGGGTGGGGGGTCTCGGGTTTACTTTGACTGGTGCATAACTGCTAAAAACAGTGCTTTGGTTCATTTCACATTGGCTGGGTGGTTTGGTTTGATGACCAAGCTTTAGTGAAATAAATCGAGCTAGAAAAAAGTGTTTTTGAATGCTCGTTTCGTACCTTGTCAATCTATTATAACATACGGTAGGGGTATTAAGAAAAAGGCACAAAAAACACCCAAAATGCAATAAAATCGCTCCAGGAGCACAGGCAGTTTTGGAGGCCGAAATAGGATTTTGGAGTCGTTCCACTATCGCATAGTGTACTACGTTAAGAAAGTAAATAAAACATGTTTAATTTATTTTATTCGCGTTTTTATTTTCGCATTTCTTACGCAATTTAAACACCTGGATAGAGGGTCGATTTATACGTCCATATACGGCCGGAGGGAGGCGTTAAGAAAACCTACATGAGAAAAGCTCAACAACCATCAAAAATGCTAAACAGGCATCAAAAATGCTAAACAGCCATTAAAAATGCATATTAAACAAGAGCCCAGGGGCACTATGGTCGGGCGAAAGCTCAGGGGAGCATTTTAAGGGAGCGCCATTTTTTGTGCATTACAGTGGGGAATATAGGGGGTCCCCCCGCTTCAAGGTTAAAATTTCTAAGAAATATGCATTTTTAATGGCTGTTTAGCATAAAGGATGGACGTATAAATGGACCCTCTATTCGCACTGGGTCCCAGTAGTACGCATATAAGAGATCAACTCATTAGCATATGTCTCAGTCTCAGTTGGTTTGAGAACGCCGCGCCGTCGACGTCTCTCTGGTCCGACTAAAAGTTCTATACTCTGCACAAGACTTCACAGCCATTCTACAATTACTGCGGTTTTCATAATTCTGCGAACTCTCGCTAACGATTTCCAAACGTCAAACCGCCTTCTGGCTTCCGTCAATCAAACTCCTGAGTCTTTTCGTCGTTACTCTTTCTGCTTTTTGATTGGCCAGCACGTAACGTTGCTGTCGCGACAGGAAGCCATTTTAGCACTGCTTAGGCGCTGGCCAATCAAAAAGCACAAAGAGTAACGACGAAAAGACTCGGGAGTTTGATTGACGGAAGCCAGAAGGCGGTTTTACGGTTGGAAATCAATAGCGAGAGTTCGCAGAATTACGAAAACCGCAGTAAAGTCTACAAGTTTTCATCGTCTCCACTTATTTCCTCTTCCTGCCAGCAGTCTACTATTCGCTCGGTGGCGTCTGCAATTTCGGTTTGAATTCAAATGTTGTGCTTTATAATATCCTGTCATTTGCCTCCATGCCGTTTCACTCAAGGGCGAACTGTTTCATTTATATTTACAGGTCCACAGCCGTACCGGGTTCCGCGGGAGCTCTTCTACCGGCGTTTTCCTTCGTAAATAAATACGCGAACCCCGAAGCCGACTTGGCCGCGTGTTGGAGCATACTTTGTCATACTTCTATCGGCCATTCTTCTCTACCGCCATCTCGTCACGCTCCCTCTGTAGTAAGCTGGCTTTCAGTATCCCTAGCTTGTCTGCCACTTAGTTGTTGCCATTACAATTTTTGCTTATGTGTTCGCTGAGTACAGCACAATTTGTAGCTATTATCTTCCCGCTCCCTGTTAGTCTGGCAGAGTTAGTTCGCTTACCACGGATTTATATGGTAATTGCCTCGCCATTTGTCTTGTTTCCGTCATTGCTTTCTGCACATGGGCGACTGGGTGAACCTCGCCGTAAATTTTTCACTCTATTTTTTATGCACATGGGCGACTGGGTGAACCTCGCCGTAATATATATATTTTTTTCACTCCATTTTCTGTGCATGTGGGCGACTGGGTGAGCCTCGCCGTAAATTTTTTCACTCCATTTTCTGTGCATGTGGGCGACTGGGTGAGCCTCGCCATATACTTTTTCTCTCTATTTTTTATGCACATAGGCGACTGGGTGAACCTCGCCATATAATTTTTCACTCACTTTTTATGCACATGGGCGACTGGGTGAACCTCGCCATACAATTTTTCACTCAACTTTTTATGCACGTGGGCGACTGGGTTAACCTCGCCGTTATATGTTTTTTTTTTCTCACTCCATTTTCTGTGCATGTGGGCGACTGGGTGAGCCTCGCCGTAAATTTTTTCACTCCATTTTCTGTGCATGTGGGCGACTGGGTGAGCCTCGCCATATAATTTTTCTCTCTATTTTTATGCACATAGGCGACTGGCTGAACCTCGCCATATAATTTTTCACTCAATTTTTATGCACATGGGCGACGGGGTGAACCTCGCCATACAATTTTTCACTCAATTTTTTATGCACATGGGCGACTGGGTGAGCCTCGCCGTAAATTTTTTCACTCCATTTTCTGTGCATGTGTGCGACTGGGTGAGCCTCGCCATATAATTTTTCTCTCTATTTTTATGCACATAGGCGACTCGGTGAACCTCGCCTTAAACGTTTTTTTTTTCACTCCATTTTCTGTGCATGTGGGCGACTGGGTGAACCTCGCCGCAAATTTTTTCCACTTCATGTTCTGCGCATGTGGGCGACTGGGTGAACCTCGCCGTAAAATTTTCTCCATTTTCTGTGTATGTGAGCGACTGGGTGAACCTCGCCGTAAAATGTTTCCCTCTATTTTTATGCCCATAGGCGACCGGGTGAACCTCGCCATATAATTTTTCACTCCATTTTCTCGCCATATACTTATATTTATATTTTCATGGGTCGCATCCCCCTTCTCAGCACTCCTGGAGAGGCTATCTAATGTCCTCTGGGCAATGTCGGTTCCTTTTGTCCCTTGGGACATCTGGAATCCGTCCAGTGCCCTGTCCTCGGACGGGGCATTCTGGGTTTGCTGGGTTTGGGGCTGTTCCCTTTTGCCTCAGCGTATAGCCATTTCAGTACATAGACGTATATTTATGGGCAGGGGTGCAGCCCCAAACCCAGTAAACCCCTTGTACTTAGCCTAGTGGTGCAGTTATATACACAATGTTAGTTGCATGCGATATTCCCTACATAACGAGCTTGAGGGTTGAGTTTTGGGGAGACTATTGGTTGTTCTGGGTCTTATATTTCATGTCTTGCTTGTGCCCCTTTTGTTTAGCCACATATGGCGAGTTTTATGTTGGTACGCCTTAACCTATAACTCCTCAATCTGTCTATCGTCTATTTTGCCTTAGAACTTCGCTCGACCTCGGTTCGACCCAACCCTATAAAGTGTGTTACTGTGATTGCAAGTGTTTTCCCTGAGTTATGGGGTAGTTCTAGTTACGGTATAATTCTGAGTTTCGGGTAGTTTTGTGTGGGCCTAGAGGATAGTCATGAATTATGCCAGGATATGTCTGAGTTGTGGGATGGTTCTGAGTTGTGGCTAGTTCTGAGTTATGGGTAATTCAGAATTATGGAGAGGACTAGTAGAAAGTAGTTTTGTGTAAGCCTAGAGGAAAGACATGAATTATGCCAGGATATGTCTGCGTTGTGGGATAGTTCTGAGTTGTGGGATAGTTCTGAGTTGTGGGCTAGTTCTGAGTTGTGGGTAATTCAGAATTATGAGAAGAACTAGTAGGTAGTAGTTTTGTGTCAGCCTAGAGGATAGTCATGAATTATGCCAGGATATGTCTGAGTTGCAGGATAGTTCTGAGTTGTGGGCTAGTTCTGAGTTATGGGTTATTCAGAATTATGGAAAGAACTAGTAGGTAGTAGTTTTGTGTAAGCCTAGAGGATAGTCATCAATTATGCCAGGATATGTCTGAGTTGCCGGATAGTTCTGAGTTATGGGCTAGTTCTGAGTTATGGGTAATTCAGAATTATAGATAGGACTAGTAGGTAGTGAAGTGGTGCTTAAACCTGCTTGCAGAGTGTCAGATCAGCGTAGCCAGGCCTACTTTCCCATAACTTATATAGTACAATGGGATCCAGTGCAAATATAGTACTATTCGCACTGGGTCCCAGTAGTACGCATATAAGAGATCAACTCATTAGCATATGTCTCAGTCTCAGTTGGTTTGAGAACAAGCGCCGGAATGGCGTCCATGGGGGACGCCATGTGTCGGTGGCGGCTGTGGATCCCATTGTGCTCACCCTTAGGCTTGGTGGCGCCTTCTCACTTTTATTCACCCACCCTCCCTCCCTTTGCCTTTGCCATTTTGTGCTCCGCCAGGCCTACTTTCCCATAACTTATATAGTACAATGGGATCCAGTGCGAATATAGTACTATCCAGGTGTTTAAATTGCGTAAGAAATGCGAAAAAGAAAACGCGAATAAAATAAATTAAACATGTTTTATTTACTTTCTTAACGTAGTACACTATTTCAGCCTCCATAACTGCCTGTTATAGCGGAGCCCAAGGCCCAAGGCCCGCGCAAGCGGAGCACCATACCTAAGGGAAAAACGTATAGTATACTATCGAGTTGATTTTTGAACGTCACGGGCATCATGGATCATTTTGATGACGTCATTGATGACGTAAGGGCACGTTCCTCTTATGGTCTTTGAAACTTTCCAAGTTTGGCTTCTATAGAAGCTACCCTTCGGGAGATATGATTTTTTCTTTATTTTTCTGGTAATATATAGATTTAGCCACTGGCTAAAAGCGGAGCTCCTGGTTATAAATTTTCTATGTGAATAAAAGGGATTCCCATATGTACATGGTTTATATGGTTGCTTTAGAGTCTTCCCTTCACGAGATATTAATTTTTCAAGCATAGATGACGTCATCGATGACGTCGTGTCACGTGACCACTTCATTTCGCTCATCTGGTGGCCTAGACTACACTACCCAAGCAGATTCTTTTAGATTTCGCTAATTGGCCTGCTGGCATCAGCAGTAAGCGCTCGCTGTACGTTTTGGTGAAGTTTTCATGCTGTGGATCTCGCTTGGGTAGTGTAGTGAAGTTTTCATGCTGTGGATCTCGCTTGTCGCCGCTTTCATGCCTATTTCAATCTATGTTATTTTCCCTGGAAATACACACGAACGCTTGCTACGCTTGCTAACACGAAGATGGTTTACCAGGACCTACCGAAACTGAAAGCAATCTCGTCAAAACAATCAACACACAATTCCGTAGATGATCCTGCCGTGTTTGAGTTTACTAGTTTACTAGTTTGAGTTTGAAAGAAAAGTTCGGTGTATCTGACAAGAACAAGTGAAATCGACAGAAAATATATTTCTACCACCCAGAAGAGAGAAAAGACTGGGATAAATTCGTGCATGCAAGGAATCTGTGTAATTTGAATATCATTTTGTAAATTCTGTGCCGTGGAAGAATCAGAATAGAGTGTTCAGGTTTAGCGTGAATTTCAGCCGCCTCTTCGCTCTCGATCGTAGCTCACTTTGCAGAGTCACTCGACAGCGAGTCAATCAACGGCTGAAATTTAGCTTACAGAAGATTCTGGTTCACTGTAATGTTTCCTTATGTTTGGTGTTTTAATCATACAGACTTTTTGACCAAGCCGTGTAAGGCTAAGAAAACGGAAACAGGAGAATTGATCGGAAATATGTTTGTTTGTGAAGACTGCTTCGACAACAAGTCAAAATATTCGAAAGTGCAAAGACAAAATTAAGCTTTCATTTATTAAGCTTATTAAACGTTTCGATTTTTTGTACTTTGGCTTTTTCATCTTCTGAGATTCATCTTCCACGATATACGCTCAACTGACCGTCTTAGTCGCTCGAGAGCGCGTCCAAAATTCAGCGCTTCGAGCCCCTTCTTCGCTATTCAAAATAAAAGGGCTTTCACCGTTGGCAAAATTGCAAGTATGTATCTCCTTTCAATAAGGCAATCGATTGCTAAGCATGAAATAGTCAGGAATAGCTTTCTCGACTTAATAAACCCGTTGTTTTCCTTCAATGCCCCGTGGTGAATAAACTCACATCTGATGAATGTTGACACATTTCTGACAGCTCATATGAGTTGGCCAATCAGCGGCCTCCGTTCGTCAGCGAACGGGAAGCATGAAAAAAGGTGGGCCTTTCCTGCCGGCTCTCCTTTCCGTGACACAGGAATCCCGCGCGCCAAAAAAAATCGAATATCCAAAAAAACCCACCGGAGAGCCGGCTCGCAGGCTACAAGTATGGTTGTCTTAAGGCCGATTTAGACTGTACGATTTTCGCCTACAACCATCGCATGCGACACGCTTGCGACATGACTTAGCTCGTAATCGCATGTCGTAGAGGAGTTGTAGGGCTGATTTAGACTTTGCGATTCGAGTCGTATGCTGATACGAGCATGTCGCATGCGATGGTTGTAGGCGAAAATCGTACAGTCTAAATCGGCCTTAGCGTGTTCCCTTGAGGAGATATAATTTTTTCTTTGCATATCACAGGGTTCCCATGTGTACATGGACGGACGGACGGACGGCGTACGCTATAGGTTTAATACCAGAAAAATAAAGAAAAAATCATATCTCCCGAAGGGTAGCTTCTATAGAAGCCAAACTTGGACAAACTTTCAAAGACCATAAGAGGAACTCTATACCAAAGTCACGTGCCCTTACGTTATCAATGACGTCATCAAAAAGATCCATAATGCCCGTGACGTTCAAAAATCAACTCGATAGTATACTATACGTTTTTCTCTTAGGTATGGTGCTCCGCTAGCGCGGGCCTTCGGCCCGCGCTGGAGCTCCGCTATTAAACCTATAGCGTACGCCGTCCGTCCGTCGTCCGTCCGTCCGTCCGTCCGTCCGTCCGTGTACACATGGGAACCCTGTGGTATTCAAAGAAAAAATTATATCTCCTCAAGGGAACATGCTAAGACAACCATACTTGGGATATTTTGTCTATGCCACAAGGGGGGTGCTGTAACACGGACACGTGATGTGATGTCATCGATGACGTCATCTATGCTTGAAAAATCAATATATCTCGTGAAGGGAAGACTCTAAAACAACCAAACTTGGGTAGTGTAGTCTAGGCCACCAGATGAGCGAAATGAGATGGTCACGTGATATAACGTCATCGATGACGTCATCTACGCTTGAAAAATGAATATCTCATGAAATTAAGACTCTAAACCAACCAAACTTGGGTAATGTCACTATCATTATTTATGCGCAGGAAAGAACTAGTTGTCTATACACATAGCCTCGTTCTATAAATGCGCTTGACAGAATTAGTTCTCTATACATATAGCCTCGTTCTATAAATGCGCTTGAAAGAACTGGTTCTCTATACACAGTCTCGTTCTACAAATGCGCAGGCAAGAACTAGTTCTCTACACACATACCCGCATTCTACAAATGCGCAGGAAAGAACTAGTTCACTAATAGTGAACTACACAAAACGTCGTTCTATAAATGCGCTTGACAGAATTAGTTCTCTATACACATAGCCTCGTTCTATAAATGCGCTTGACAGAATTAGTTCTCTATACACATAGCCTCGTTCTATAAATGCGCTTGAAAGAACTAGTTCTCTATACACATACCCGCGTTCTACAAATGCGCAGGGAAGAACTAGTTCACTATACACATAGCCTCGTTCTATAAATGCGCTTGACAGAACTAGTTCTCTATACACATAGCCTCGTTCTACAAATGCGCAAGAAAGAACTAGTTCTCTATACACATAACCTCGTTCTACAAATGCGCAGGAAAGAACTAGTTCTCTGTACACATACCCGCATTCAACAAATGCGCAGGAAAGAACTAGTTCACTATACACATAGCCTCGTTCTATAAATGCGCTTGACAGAACTAGTTCTCTATACACATAGCCTCGTTCTATAAATGCGCTTGAAAGAACTAGTTCTCTATACACAGTCTCGTTCTACAAATGCGCAGGCAAGAACTACTAGTTCTCTATACACATACCCGCATTCTACAAATGCGCAAGAAAGAACTAGTTCACTATACACATAGCCTCGTTCTATAAATGCGCTTGACGGAACTAGTTCTCTACACACATAACCTACTTCTACAAATGCGCAGGAAAGAACTAGTTCTCTATACACATAGCCTCGTTCTACAATGCGCACGAAAGAACACACATAGCCCTGTTCTACAAATGCGCAGGAAAGAACTAGTTCTCTATACACACAGTCTCGCTCTACAAGTGTGCAGGCAAGAACTAGTTCTCTACACACATTGCCTCCTTCTACAAATGCACAGGAAAGAACTAGTTCTCAGTTCTCTACACACATAGCCTCATTCTACAAATGCGCAGGAGAGAACTATAGGAAAAAAAGCTCACTATTGCACATTGCCTCGTTCTACAAATGCGCAGGAAAGAACCTCTATGCTCATAGCATTTTTCTACAAATCCACAGGAGAAAAATAGTTGGCTGTTTCTTCTGGGTTAATTCTCTATACACATAGCCTCGTTCTACAAATGCGCAAGAGAGAACTAGTTCTCTATACACATAGCCTCGTTCTATAAATGCGCTTGAAAGAACTAGTTCTCTATACACATACCCGCATTCTACAAATGCGCAGGGAAGAACTAGTTCACTATACACATAGCCTCGTTCTATAAATGCGCTTGACAGAACTAGTTCTCTATACACATAGCCTCGTTCTACAAATGCGCAAGAAAGAACTAGTTCTCTATACACATAACCTCGTTCTACAAATGCGCAGGAAAGAACTAGTTCTCTGTACACATACACAGGAGAAAAATAGTTGGCTGTTTCTTCTGGGTTAATTGGAGTCAGAATGTGAAGCCTTATAACCAAGGTATTAATTACCGTGCTCATATCCTTGGCTAATGGAAGTCAGAATGTGAAGCCTTATAACCAAGGTACTACCGTATTTATTTATTTATCTAGTTCTCATTAAATAGAAGAAAATTAACCTCATTAAACATTTTGATAATATCATGATATATCACTCTCTCAAAGCCCTAGGAAGAAAAAGTGACCTCATTAAGTATTCTGATAATATCATGATATATCACTCTCTCAAAGCCCTAGGAAGAAAAAGTGACCTCATTAAATATTCCGATAATATCATGATATATCACTCTCTCAAGGCCCTTGGAAGAAAATTGACCTCATTACATATTCTGAAAATATCATGATATATCACTCTCTCAAAGCCCTAGGAAGAAAAAGTGACCTCATTAAATATTCTGATAATATCATGATATATCACTCTCTCAAAGCCCTAGGAAGAAAAAGTGACCTCATTAAATATTCCGATAATATCATGATATATCACTCTCTCAAGGCCCTTGGAAGAAAATTGACCTCATTACATATTCTGAAAATATCATGATATATCACTCTCTCTAAGGCCCTAGGAAGAAAATTGACCTCATTACATATTCTGATAATATCATGATATATCACTCTCAAGGCCCTAAGGAAGAAAATTCACTTCATTATATATTCTGATAATATCAATGATAATATATCACTATATGATAAAACTCATTGTGGAATATCATAATATCAAGCCCTAAGGAGATAATGATATATCATGATATTTTTGCCCTTAAATACAAGAAACATATAAGAAATATCATGATATTTGATAATTGATATTTAAGCCTGATATATTGATAAACGCAGTACTGCACCTCACTCTGAATTTTGGACGCGCTCTCAAGCGAAGACAGTCAGTTGAGCGTATTATCGTGGAAGATGAAAATGCCAAAGTACAAAAAATCGAAACGTTTAATAAGCTTAATAAATGAAAGCTTAATTTTGTCTTTGCACTTTCGAATGTTTTGACTTGTTGTCGAAGCAATCTTCACAAACAAACATATTTCCGAGCAATTCTTCTGTTTCCGTTTTCTTAGCCTTACACGGCTTGGTCAAAAAGTCTGTGTGGTTAAAACACCAAACATAAGGAAACATTACAGTGATTTAGTAAGAACCAGAATCTTCTGTTAGCTAAATTTCAGCCGTCCCTTGGCTGTCGATTGACTCTGCAAAGTGAGCTACGATCGAGAGCGAAGAGGCGGCTGAAATTCACGCTAAACCCTCTGGCTGAACACACTGAACACTATCTTCTGATTCTTCCACAAAATTTACAAAATGATATTCAAATTACACAGATTCCTTGCATGCACGAATTTCTCCGAGTCTTTCTCTCTTCTGGGTGGTAGAAATATATTTTCTGTCGAGGTCACTTGTTCTTTGCCAGATACACCGAAATTTTCTTTCAAACTCAAACTAGTAAACTCAAGCACGGCAGGATCATCTACGGAATTGTGTGTTGATTGTTTTGACGAGATTGCTTTCAGTTTCGGTAGGTCCCGGTAAACCATCTTCGTGTTAGCAAGCGTAGCAAGCGTTCGTGTGTATTTCCAGGGAAAATAACATAGATTAGGCATGAAAGCGGCGAGAAATTCGAAGAGCGAGATCCCCAGCATGAACTTCACCAAAACGCACAGCGAGCGCTTACTGCTGATGCCAGCAGGCTAATTAGCAAGCGTTCGCGTGTATTTCCAGGAAAAAGAAACAGAGAAACAGTGAAGAAAGGGGCGAGAAATTCGACGAGCATGTTAGCTCCACGAGAGCGCTAAAATTACCGACTTGATGTTACAACTGTAAATAGGAAAGCTGTCATTTTGTGTTTGCATGTTCCGAGCGCTTATTGGCTAGATTTGACAGGTATTGTGCATGTTATTCGATGCGAAGCGTTGAGCCGTGACAGGGGCGGGCTCGACAAAACATGGGCCTTTCCTGCCGGCTCTCCTTTCTTCTCTCTCCCCCGCGACACAGGAATCCCGACGCCACACGAACCCCGCGCGCGCCCTAACTCCAGCTCGTTTTGTAAACTTTACATAAATATCACGTTGTCATAAATATCACGTTTTTGTCCCCCCCCCTAAGCAACCAAACTTTTTTAACCCCCCCCCCCGCCATCACATTTACCAACACCCCCCATAAACAATGACCACTCCCTTAGATTCTGTTGAACATGATTCCACTTAAAAAGGATTTAGTACACTTCAATCAAACAAGGCGCAGGCAAATGATATGTTAAAAATTGCTAAATTTCTTTATAATTGGTGCTGGTTTTGTTTTCCTGTAGCTTTGATGCGCTCCCAGGCTTCGTGGGTCCCGTGTTCAGGCCCGTAGCTCGCATTCTTGGAGGAGTTCGTTGTCCTCAGTTTTTCAGAAAAAACCCTGTATAAACCAAATTTATAGCTGCATTTTGTCGTGTTTCCTACCTGTTTTGTGACCAAAACCCCGATTTTTCTGGCCCCAAGCCAAGGGGGTTCGTTCGAACCCTTCGAAACCCCCTCCCGCGGGCCTAGTGTTTCCCTATCCGTATCCTCGCGCGCAATTGTAAACTCGGTTAGTTGCCCTTCAAAATTCCGCCTAGATTTTCTTCATAACTTCTTTCGCCCTGAGGATTTTGCTATTAGCTTGTTTTTCTTTCTACGTTCTTGTCAGTGTTTGAAATGAAAGACCTGACTTTCACGCTCGGCCAGCACGTATTATCAGTTTTACAGATTGCTTCAGTCGCACCTTATTTTCATTTTTCAAACGAACACAAGTGAAGCTCCCAAAATCAGCCTTTCGAAGGTTGCCTGTGAAGTGTACACATTTCATTTTAGTCTAAAACGAATTTTTGAAAATGATAAATTGGTTGTCGGCGCTTTTTATATTGTGGAATATAGCCGCGGAATATAGTATTTTTATTCCACTAAATCGGAAAGGTCTAGTTTGGAAAGCAGATAGTTGAATTCAATTTTGAATTTCACCCCACAGAGATGTGAGATGGGCTCACTCCGACTTTTATAGTGGAACCTCGTGTTTAAATCCTACATGCAAACATCGGCCACATGAGGTTCATTTCGCCGTCCTTACGACTTTCCGAGCCAGAAGAATGGGAGATGGAATGGAGCGTTGGATACTTCCTCAACTAAGCTAAACCAATTACTAAACAAGAGGAACAACGAAAAGTTGCAAACATTTTAACAAAAGCGTGAATCGCTCGCTTAACGACGAGGCCCGGGATGATCGGGTCATCTCCAGTGTAAGAACCATTCCCTGAGGACACCTTTTTGTTTAGTTACTCTCATTTACCAGTACTTTAATTCTGGTAATCATTTAGGTCTTTTAGACGTTAAAGTCCAAGTTATTGACTATCGCACCTCAGGGCCTAAACGTAGATTATTTCTCTAACATGTAAAGTGCATATATCTTTTCGAGCACGCGCTTATTGTTAATGTTCTCTTTTAGTCGCGCGCGCTGTTATCTTACGTAGCGTAACGGTTTTTGCATCCTTCATCAGTTGCCATTAAACAAGGCCGAAAATTCGGCAAAACAAAGAATTGTGTACAGTTTCAGTATTTATGATATATTCCGATTTTTTAGGTATGGTGCTCCGCTTGCGCGGGCCTTCCGCAGGAGCTCCGCTAATAAGTACCGGACTCCCTGTGTTATTGTGACCTGAATTTCTGGCTCCCTGTGGTAACGTCACGTGATGCGAGCGTGTTCAAGCAAGTTAGTTGGCTCAAGTTTGGGTGAAGTTTTCGGCGGTTGTTGAGTGTTGTTGCAAAAAGCCGTGATTTTGTGTCAAAATGAAGGCTATTTCGACATTGTTAAGGTAAGAACATCATACTTAACGCATTTAGGTTGTTTTTTTTTGGCTGATATTTTACGTAAAAGGTTTTTGAATTCGATTTTATTCACGAGAAGAGTTTAGCACGTTCGACAGACCTCGAAAAGAAACGACGCTTTTAGCAGCGGGTTTATGCGAATTTATACTTGTTATGTCGATTTTTTAAGGTAAATACATCGTCAAAAAGTATCGAAGGGTTGCTTTAATGTTATATGTGGTCAACATAAACTGATATCTTCCGATACGTCGTTTCGGAAGTACACTTCTCGTTCGATCATAGAGCGACATTTTGTTATCACGTGACCTCCAGGCACGTTTCATTGAAATACGGACTGATACCCCGACCCACTACACCGTTTTCAAACGAAAACGGATACTTTTTGCTCCGTTTTCAAAAACATTTCCGTCCACACTTATTGTTTTCGTATTGTTCTCGCCAGTCCACACTACAACGCGTTTCCGTTAGAAAACGCTCTTATGCATTCAGTGGGCATGCTCAAACAAGCTCAATGCATGCACATTTTGATCTGTTGTCCTGCAAAACTGGTCGGGTTTACTAGCTTACTGCTAGTGTTCAATTTCACTCAAGAATCAAAGGGAGACTTGGCCAATAATCGACAGACATTGTTCAATAGCGATCCGCCCAGGTGACGTCATAAAATATTTGCATATCTGCTGGCGTTGCATTGTGGGATCGAAATGCGGACAACTAAATTCAAAATGGCGGCGTTGCAAGCACCAGCTCCTGCGATTCCTGTACTCATTGGAGATAATTGTCGAGTTTTACTCACAGAAGATGAAGTCCCAGGCGCAAAATTAGCAAACCACCAGATGATTGCAATGTTCTAGAGCTAAAACGTTGGTTAGAGTGCCACGGTGAGAAGAAAAGTGGAAAAAAAGAAGATTTAGTCGACCGTGTGAAACGATGCATTACTCAGAAAATCAAGGTTGACCCAAAGGTTGATGGAGGTAAATGGTACGATATTAAGGCCAAATCATCTACTAGTACGGACACGGAACACTCTTTGAAGTTCCCAGAATCAGGTTGGCGAAATTTTCCGTCACGAAATATCCCAGTGATGTTTAATTACGGATATGTTACCACCACCTGGTCGAATCAGTTGTTTATCTATTACCTGAGGAAAATATTGAGGACGATGAACCTGTTGATGTTGGGGATACTGTAACAGCGAAACCACTTAGGAAAGGAAGAGGTCTTTTGAAAAGCGGTTTTGT
Source organism: Scolanthus callimorphus (assembly GCA_033964015.1). Taxonomy (NCBI): domain Eukaryota; kingdom Metazoa; phylum Cnidaria; class Anthozoa; order Actiniaria; family Edwardsiidae; genus Scolanthus; species Scolanthus callimorphus. Next base: position 21,964,586 of record CM066925.1, on the reverse strand, counting down.
TGAGAACTGTCAGGACAATGACAATGATGATAGTTATTTTTTAAGATGCCATGTCCATCATTCAATGAAATCAGACTTACCTCTGCAAGTATTTGTTCGTATTGGAAAGGTTAGTGGCTTTATCCAACATGCATCATGTAATTGTAAAGCTCAGGCATTAAACCGTTGCTGTCACATTGCAGCAGTATTATTGATGCTTTCAGACTATGTGTCAGACAATAGCCATGTTGTAGTAGAGCCCTCAACATCGCAGCCATGTAAATGGAATAAGGGCAAAAAGAGAAAGAAAGAACCCAAAGCCCTCCATAATATATCATACAAGTCATGTAAAAAGAGTAGCCCTAGTGCACTGTATAATTGGGATCCTCGACCTGCAGCATTCCAAAATAAAGTTGACCAGGTTGGTGTGCATACATTCCTGCAAAATTTACAAGCATACAGTGCTACCCGAGGAACTTTATCCATGTGGGAAACGTTGCTTGAAATAAATTACCAGGATTTCAAGCTTGATGATGCAGACGCAGTTCACTATAGGTCCCTTGTGACAGAATTTGAAACAGCATTGGCTGATAGTTTGTCCTCAATATCTGATAAGTTTACTGTAGGTCAAATACCAAACACTGAAAGTCAGAGTAAGAGTGAGGAATGGTGCCATGCACGATGGTGTCGTATAACAGCATCTACATGCAAAGTTGTTGTTGGCTTGGGAGAGCAAGTGCAGAGTAATACAGTTTCTCTACAGAGGTGTTATAATTGGGTGAGGAACAAGTTATGGTACCCTGACAATGTTACAACATTTGACATGCAATATGGTATCAAAGAAGAGCCTTCTGCCAGAATAGCATATACTCAAAAAACAGGAAATAGTGTAACAGAAACTGGTATTTGGGTTAACAAAAAATATCCACATTTGGGTGCAAGTCCAGATGGCATCGTAAAATCCCAAGATATGTTTGGGATTGTTGAAATCAAATGCTTGAAAGTACTGAAGAACCAAACAGTTACAGAATTAATAAATTCTGTTGACAGTGGCAAACCAAGCACAGTTTTAAACAGACAGTGTTTTTCAGTTGTAAATGGAAAATTGGTTCTGAAAAAAGGACATGCCTACTACTTCCAAATCCAAATGCAACTATTGGTAACAGAGGCAGACTACTGTGATTTTATTCTTCATACTCCAAAGGGTGAGCCACACGTCGAACGCATTTTTCATGATAAAGGGATACAAGACAAGATTGTGAAATTTACAAAGATATTTTGGAGCAAAGTTCTTATCCCAGAGTATTTCCTGATGAAAATCCCTCGCAGACTTCTTCCATTTGTACTATAACTAACATCTGTACAATATGACATTGGGACTGTATAATTTTTATTTTCAATATTGAGTGCATCCCTTTTGTATGGGTTCACCAGAAAATAGGAAACATTGTTATAATTCCATGTGAAACACTGTGGACTTTGCCATCTTTTAATACCCATAGCTTTCACTCCACAGGATATGGATAATATATGTTTGTGCCAGTCAATGGCAGATTGCGTTTTTAACTCGCACTGGGTGGAGGGGGGGACTGGGTGGGGGGGGGGGGGGGGGTTAAGGATCTATGGAAAATTTTCCAGGAGAGGGGATGTGTCTGTCATTTGGATATTCCAAAGGGGATGGCAAACAAGTTACATTTCCAGGGACATAGATTTTCCAGGGGTATTTTGAAAGACAAAATGGAAATTCCAGGGGATGGGTTCTCATTCACAAGTGGAAATTCCAGTGGAGGGGGTCTTTTTAAGGGAGGTCCTCAACCCCCCAGTGTGGTTTAAAATTGCAATCAACCAATGAAAATTGCGTCCAATTATGTTTCTTTCAAAGTTGTTTTTCTGCTATCCATTTATGTACATGGATGGTACATAAATATATTATGGTTTGTTAAAAGGCTCATTTCAGAAATTTTTGCCTTGTGCAAGAAAAACGAGTTTGCCATGTACCCATTTATACATGTACAGTATTGTGTGTTTCCAGGCAATATTCATCAGGGGCGTAGCCAGCCCATCCCCCCCCCCCCTTCCCTTTGCCAGATTTGTTTAACATGATTTTTTAGCCATTATTCTCTCTTTTGGATGGCAGAAATTAACAATTTCTAGCAAGAGCTCATAATTATGTCGATTTTGAAACCAATGACGGACCCCACCCCCCCAACCAAAATTCCTGGCTACGCCCCTGTTCATAACTACCAATGGGGGGGGGGGATTGGGAATCCCTGAGGGATGGGGGGTTAAATTGCCTTCCTAGCCTTTTCTGATTTTGACCCTGTTTTTCATACAAATCACTACATTTTCTATTTGTGAATTTTTTTTGGAATCTCACATTTCTCAAGTAAGCAAATGTCATGATATTTCCATGTTTTATTGTAAACTCAATTATTCTCTCACGACCCAGACTTGGTGGTTTACATAGTCAACATGTTTACATTTTTTCTGAAACATCTGCAACCATATAAATGAATGCCCTCAAATGATACTTGAAAATAGTGTCATAACCAATTTCAAGGCTTCTTAACACAATGGTCCAGCCTCCCTAATGTGCTTATGAAAATTGTTAGAAGTTAGAGTGATTTCAAAAAACATGTGAAACAATAATATAGCTGTTATATCTAATCTGCAATAAAAAAAAAAAACAACGAATTCACACTTGACGGTGTATATATATTACATCTAAGCTAATTATTTATTTCACAGGCTTTGTAAAATCACTCTAAATGATTTCCTGGTAATGATGGTTGTTCACTAAAACAAAAATTACTAGTAAATTATTTTGTCCTTTTTACTCGATCCATTATCCTCTCCTAGATGTGTTTATTTTTTGACAAATACACTGGATCTCAGTTAATGGAATGATGATATTCGAATTCATCTCATTTGCATAGACATTCCTGGAAGTTGACCAAACATGATGCAACATAAACAAGTTGAGATGCAACATGGCTCAGGTTCAGTGGAATTGTTCTATCTAACAGTCTAAATTTCTTTAGCCTTTCATTGAATCGTTCTACATGTATCCTAGCCTTTGCAATTCGTTTAGTTGCCAGAAGTTCTTCCTTTGTGAATTTGTCTCGCTTCCCAAGAAATGCTGGTATCTCTATTGTAGCTTGTTTTGCCAACAACAGGTGCTGAACTGTAAACCTTTGTCAACCAAGAGGAGATCACCAGGATTAATGTGCTCAAGTATGCCACACTGCCTAAATATTTCAACATCATCTATACTGCCTTCATATAAATCAGATACAAAACATGCTGCCCATTAGGATTGACTGCAATTAGGCATTTCATAGTGGTATGATGCTTATACGATGAATATGTGTTTCCCTGCTGTCCATAGTCTCTAGGCATTTGACAAAAAAATTCAGTGCAATCTACAGAGCATCTGACATTCTTAAATCGCCTGAAAACTTTTGGGAGGTGTGGCAAAAATACCTGCCTTTCTGGGAACATCAAATATTTGTGATCTTTAAAGTGGTGGTACATATACATAACCCAGGTTAGAAAAATTTCCCTCACAGACTTTTCAGTGACATTGTAAAAATGTGCAATGGTAAAAATGTTGAACCCCCTACGCAATCTCAACAAGGTGACAAACAGCTGCTCCTTTAAGGTAAGTTTCGATTTATCATCAGTAGATGTTGAGCTGGTCTTCGATGTTTTGGGCGTTGTCTTGGGCCCTCTCCAGTAGACCAAATTAAATTTTGCTTTTCCAAGGAATTCGTATAGCATGTGAAATTGCTGGGGATATAAACCAATAAAGTATTTTGACTTCTTTTCATTTGAAAGTATAACATCTGGACTCATAGAGTTTCCACTCGGGGATGGTGACGAATCAAGAGGAATATCAGTCAAGGCATTGCTATTCTTAAGCAAAATTGCTTCGATCTTTGCCCCAAGAATGTATTTATCATAAACTGTCTGTGTTTCTTTGTTAACTTGATTTGGACGAGATTCTGTTTCACCATCATCCAAAGCAACAAATAGATCGCTACTCAAATTCGGCTCCCCAAGAGACGTTTCACACACTGCAGAAGGCTCACATGAAGCCAGCTCTAGCTCGGTTTTTACCGCCTCGGTTGGGGCCTCAGTTATTTTAGGCCGACGTTTTGGCGGCAAAACTCTTTGCGCTGGAAGTTTTCTTTTCTTTAGTCTCCGGGCTAGTTCTTCCTCTGTAAGATGTGCTGGTAATGGGTCAGGATTTTCATATGTCGGTCCTTTTCCCCCAACAAAATGCAAGGAACAAATATAAGTGTCCTTCGTGATGTTTTCGATTGTAAAAGTCCTTCGACCACAGGCGTGAATCCAATCTTTTGCCTTGGTCGTTTTTTGTATTTCTTGCTGTTTTTCCCAATCAGTCATGGATTCTTTGACTTCCCCGGGCTTAGGAAACCTTATAAAGAAGGTCTCTGGCGGTAGTTTATCAGCATATCGTGAATCAGAAGGACAAATTCCCCAACAACAGTGCTTCGTTGCACCTGCGCTTTTCTTAGCTTCCTGCATTTTTGTACGCATTTCAATCCCATAATGCTTTGCGCCAATTACGAGCATTCTATTTTTAGAGTCTGGGCGGAATGCTATTTATTGACTAACAGTGAAGTTCTTCCCAGGTTCAATTGTTTCTTTTTGTTCTTTATTCTCTAACCTGCCTGGAAAGTGCCATGAAATGGGCGTAATAAAAAAATGCCCGCCCTGGTATGATTGGTACAAATTGATCCAAATTACTAAATTGAGAAGCACGGTTGGCTTGGCATTACGGTGTTAGGTCTCTCACCACTGTGTTCCGGGTTTGACTCCTGGCTGGGACAGAGGAAATTTTCTTTCTGTTCTGGTCTTGGTCGAAATTGGTTCATATTGTGAGTTGAACGTTGTTCTACTGTGTTTCACGTCTTTTGAATGAGACAATAAACCAAGGTCCCGTCTCACCTCTCTACTCTACTCAGTATCAAGGGGAACGTTAAAGAACCACTGGGGACGTAATAACTCTCTGGCAGTGACCACCCTCAGTGTATGTGCTTATGATCGCTTGGCTGCCAGTGGTGGCGTTGGGACTCAGCTTACACTACTGGCCCCGGTTGTTCAAAAGCCGATTAACATTAACCCAGAGTTAGGATTTAACCCTTGGTTATCTTCTCTAATCCAGGAATAACTAACTCGGGGTTAAAATGCTGTTTCTCGAAAGAAGGTTAAGTTAAAATTAATCCTGGGTTAGCTAAACCAGATACAACTCAATTTAACTCGGTAAATCCAGTTTTACTGCCCCAAAAAACTGGAAAAACACACCTGCTCCTGCTGAATAGTTTTAGTGTAATTACAAGTTTTTCACAGTGATCATTTCATCTTAGATATTTTGCATAAACAAAGTAGTTTTTTTGAAAGCCTGGCAATAAGACTTGCGTTGAATGGAGAAGTATTCCTTTTTGAAAACATGGTAAATAATTTAGGAAGCCTAGCCTTTTCATTATTGTTGTTTAGATTTCCTTATTTTCACTAAGACAAAGTCCATTTAGTTCTTTAGTAAATCGACTGTTTCAGTGAAGAAAAGAGACCAAAAGCTCACATTTTGTTTTGTTGCTGTATGCTTCATATGCTGCCACAACACAACATTTTATTTCGAAATCTCAACTTTGTTTACAAAAAAATCGACTGATTTTATTCATACAAAACTTATCAATGACATGACTGATTCTCGACTTACGATCTGCAAGAGGACCTCTGTTTTCATGTAGTTTACCTTGGCTTTTGAGTTTCCAACCCGCCAACTTGTTTTACAGAAGATCCTTCTTCGCCACTTTTTTGGTACGAGAAATGCTGGCAAAACATAGCTAAATATATATACATATAGTTGTCACCACCAGTTGAAGCTACACACTACTGGAGAGGAACCTGTGATTTTCCTGTGAAAAATCACAGGATCTTCACAGGAAAACCACAGGAAAATCACAGGTTTGTAAATTTTGGAAACCTGTGATGATGGTCGTGTGAAAAAACCTGTGAAAAAATCTGTGAAAAAACCTGTGAAACTAGGGAGAAAATGCTGTGGAAATTCACATGGATTCACAGTTTTTTTACAGATCAGAAACTGCAGGTGGTCCCTGACTTACCCCAACTGAGTTCCTTTAGTTAGTTAATCCCAGGTTAAATGTCCAAACTTTATCATGGAAGTTCTGGTTGTACTGGGATTGTATGGAATGTCACATAATATTAGTTAGGAATAGATGGAAATTATGGAATCTACCTGGGATATCAAATAAACATAATAATAATAATAATAGACATTTTTATAGCGCTTATATCAGCGTTCTAAGCGCTTTACAATAATGCATTAAAAGAAATATTTATAAGGGGTAAATACCAAAATGGCTTGAATCCCACCTTCTACCTGGCATTCCATCTTGAAAATATTTGAGATACTAGCTACAGTTAAGAGATACAAATCCTGAGAATAACATAAGTATCCCAGACCCGGAGGGGGTGGCCCGACTCCCTATATTTGAATGCTAGGGGTGACCGTCTTATTTTTTAGGGGTTGAAATTGGCGATCTGGTATTTTTTTAGGGGTTCGAAAATACATAAAGGTATGGTAAGAAAAAGAATTTACCTGTATTTACCGGTATATATTATGCGCACTTTTTTCAGTCCAAAATGAGCCTCAAAAACGTGATGCGTATTATACACGGAACATCGCTTTTGGGAATTTGCATAACAACAAATACAAAAGATCCTTTACAAATTAGCTGATTCATGGTTGTGTGGTTCGGTTTCCAATAATAAAGCTAGGATTTCGATCTGTGAAACCTGCCAGGAGGCGTTGGAGGCTGTTTTTATTGCAAAAATCTCGGAGTTCGTAAGTCGCGAGCGCCATTTTGGATTTTGTGACTCGGCCCAGGACGCACGTCCAAAATCCAAGATGGCGCTCGTCGGCACTCGCGACTACAAACTCAGCCTGTAAACGCTTGCTAGAAGGCTACAATGCATATAAATATTAGTAAAATATTTAAATTTATGTGAAAGCACTTGTGGCACAAGATTTCTCTCAAACAAACAATTAAAATGAAGAAACCGTCGGAAAATTTCACTCATCTGTTCATGGCGAGTACACTAAATCAAGAGATAATTGCATTTGTTTGTTGATGATTTTTCTCCAAGCCTTATGGTTGTTGGAGGTTCGAAGTTTATTTTCACATTCTATTGTCAAACTTTATTTTTCGAAATTGACCTTCAAAATTGGGGTGCGTATTGTACATGGGTGCGCATACATGGGTAAATATGGTATAGTTATTTTTTAGGGGGTTCTTACGCAAATAAGGGACATAGGTCAAAATATTTGAAAGAATGATAGTGTATTTGAAACTTGAGAGGATACATGTGATGTATATCAAATAAACAGCCCAGAATAAAATTTAATCTGTCAAAATTGTTGGTATTTTTAGGGTTCTTTTCAGACTTAGGGGTATTTTTAAGGGTGGAAATTTTTCCGACCAGGTATTTTTTTAGGGTCAAAATTCGAGTCTCCTGATGGTCACCCCTAGCATTTTAACCTCAGAGTCTTTTTTTAGGGTCAAAATTCGAGTTTCCCGATGGTTACCCCTGGCATTTTAACCTCAGAGTCCCCCCCCCCCCCAGGATGCCAGATCCCTGACCAAATGCATAGGCAGAAATAATTTTTCTTTCCCATACAGAAATGGCAGTTTGCAGGTTTTGTTTATCGAAATGGCTATCCTAACAGTAACAAATAGAGACAATGTGAAAAAAGGCAGGATTTGTGTTGCTATCTTCTATATAATATATTGGGAATTTTTCCAATGTTTCCATTATTTTAGGTTTCAAAGAGAGGGCCCCAGGCCCTCTGGCTACACCCCTATCATTTTGCTCATGTCACCTCATAATTTTGCTCATTAAACATAAGTTAAACCTTTTTCACAGCACACCTTTGTCATGAATTTTGAATGGTTCAACGTCAATAGCAAGAACACTGTGTTCAATATGATTCAAAAGTTGTGTTCTAGGTTAGACATTGTTTAACATGCATTGAAGCATTGAGTCTCTTAGGGTTCTTCTTAGGGTTTTTCTCTCCAATTGAAGATTCAAGAAGGTTTACTAGCTGGAGATATGATGAGCTGCTTGCCAAACCAGTGTCCAGGTATCCCCCACCTCGCTAAACAGAGTTTTCTTTTTCTGGATGCACTAGTTTGTTTATTGTTTTGTTTTGTAAAGACGGCAATATGGCCAGTGTAGTTGCTTTTCAGTTTGTAGAAACAAAAGTATAACAACAATCGTGCTTGAGTCTTGAGCTTGAGCTTGTTTTCTTGCACTAAAGATGCTTGAGTATATGGTTCTTTGCATAACTCACGCCAGTGCTTTGTACTCATTTGCCCCCTGGCTATAGATTCTTGATTGGTTCCCATTCCAGCACCATCTGATCTAGCAGCTAGAGCAGCCAAGAGTTTTGTTGATTGCAGTTGCATTCAGGAACTTTGTAACTTGATTAAACTGTGTGGATGCAAGCAATGGACATACCTTGCTTCAGCAATAGTAGAAATTGGTTTAACAATCACAGTCTTGGTAGACGGCTAGCTTTCCAGGCACCTACACTGTACGTTTAAGCTAAGTAAATGTAGACCAGTATGCACATGTCTACATTTCCTGGCGGCAAATGATACATGGTTCAGAAATCAAAAGCTCTGCTTACTTCTATGACATCCGTACTTGTAAAAAAATTCCTGGCTATGTGCCTTAACAACGTTAAACATTTACCACACGTTCAGGGATGTCAACCCCTATAATCTTTGGAGACCGCTTTTAAATGGCGAAATTTCCTGAAATTCTCCCGAGAGAAAATTCAGTAAATGTATGGCAGTTTTCTTGATGTTTTCCCGGTAAACTAAGCGAAAAATCTTGACACTCCTGACCAAACCGGGGGAGTTGACATCCCTGCACCTTTCGTCTGGTTCTAGAGCTTGTTCATGAAGAAATTATTGAAAAAACTCACAAAATGCAGAACGGTTTCTTTTACTTGCTGTTTACTTGACCTTTGGCTTTCGCTAGTTTGCGAGTTTGAAACAAAATACACTTTGAAATGCACTTTGGTCCATAGAGATTAAACAAGTAAGCTTACAACGTTTAATATGAAACTTAGCTGTGACAGAGATGGCAGACACTGTACGGGTTTTTACACGATGAAGTTTCAAACGTAACAACAAAACATATTAAACTTAATCATATATTAAAATAAACAAATACTTGCCTATCTACGTTGTAGCTTTAAAGTTTCTTTTCAATGTCGACACAGCAGAGGCACGGCTGAAAACCATAGTTTTCCCCACTGTTTCTGGAGGCGAAAACGAGCGATTTCACCCCTCTGCCGCGGATGCCTCGATTTTCCCGCCTTTTTTTAGTAACCAATGAAAATAGAGTACTGGTGTCACGTGATCACACGCTCGGGATGCCTGTGTTGTGGTGAAAGGAATCAAACATGGCGCCCACACAGTCTTTCAGTCTTCTTCTTTCAGTTGCTCAATGGGATGGGATGAACTGCTAAACGACTGAAGCTTTTGAAGGTGTGAAAGTTTTTTTTTTGTCACGTTTATGCCTGTCTTTGATGGTCTGGGAAAAGACCCGTTTTTCGTTAACTTCGAGCTCAAGCACACAATTTCATGTTACATTTTTTCACAGTACCCAAATTTTAGTTTACCTAGAAGTGCATTCCACCTGTCAGCCCGAAAATTTCTGAAATCTGGAGAACTCGTCGGACCTGATCTCGTTCCCCCGAGTCTTTCCCGAAACCTTTCTGAATCCCTTCAAAAAACGTCCGAACGCTTGCCGAATCTTTACCGAAGGCGCGGACTTCCGTTAACTTTTTTGTACCCTTATATATGAATGAAAATCCTGGAGATTTGATGCTGGAAAATGGAAAATTTGTTAAAGATCCTGGAGAATCCCGGAAAGATCTAGAGAGCTGGCAGGCCTATGAAAGTGGTTGAATTTTTTGATTTTTTATATTTTAGCAAATATCAAATTTGTCAGAATATTGTGTGGTCAAAAAAAAAGAGAGGGGGGAGGTCTGTCTGTCCTTCCGTCGGTAGGATGTTTATTGTTTTTTGTATTTTAGAGCTGAGCAGTATTTTTAGGGTGTCAATTTTTTTCTAACAGGTATTATTTTAGGGTGAAAATTCTGGCTTCCAGACGCTCATCCCTACCATTTTAACCTTCAAGGACCCTCCGGGGGTTATTGTCATGGAAAAAGGATGCAGATGACAGGGATTTCAGGATTTTGTGCAAAAAATTGTGACAATGGTCAGGATCAGATGGCTTCCATATTGCTCCTAATACTGTATAGCTTCTTAAATTTCATTCAAATAATTAAATAATTAATTTATTAATTGACAATTGAATGCAAATTTTTAAGGCACAAAAAAGATGCAGCCTGCAATTTTAATGCATGTTCAAAAACAAACAAATTCTTATAATGCAGATAATAATGCTAGTGAGTTGGCCAATGGTCCAGTGCTGTAATTGAAACTCCATGAATTTAGAGTGGTGTTCATATGAGTGTCGTGAAACCAATCGCAATACCATTTCGATCGATTGATTTTGAAATCACACGTATGATTTCAAACCAAATTGCAGTCCACTTGGTCCAATGACCATTATAAATCAGTTGTGGAGAAATGATAAGTAAGAACATGTTGCTAATATTCTGTAATTGTCTTGTGGGGTATAGCTGATAACAAATCATTCAAGAGAAATTGCTTGCATGCATTCAACCAAATTTTTTGCTTTACTTCGCTGTATATACTTGTCATCAGAATCCCTTTAATACTTCCTTATTTTAGTAGAACAACTATACGGAAAATCATTAACTGCTTTTTATTTGTGGTAATCTGTGAGTTTTTATAGTAAAACTTGCTAGTAAAGGAATGGTATTTAAGGTGGCGTACACCTATTCAAAGGCAAAACAACAGGAAAGTTTAGACACCGAGTTTAGTCATAAAACGTTCCCCGACTAGTGTCATTTTTGGCCAGCCAATAAAACAACTATTCAGCTTTCTACTTGGTATCGTTTTCTTTCAATAAATTTAACCGATTTCCTGAAATCAGTGAATGGACAAAGTGGGGTAAAATTAAACATGGCCTCCTATTTCTATAAAAACACGGCTAAGTCCCACTTTTTTGGCTTATAACGTCAGCTCTAGTACCCTTTTATGTGCCTGTGAAAGCAAATCGGAATCGAGTTCTTGGCAGGCGCACGATGACCTCGACTAAATCTAGATGGCTCAGATGCTTACATTTATTGCAGGGCGTAATATTGGGGCTATATTTAGACATGAGTACTTGTACTCTTCTTATCTTACCTGGCATTTGAAAGCTTGATGTCATAAGAGGTTTTTGCAAGGAAATACGTTAAGCTCGACTCGACTGCGTCTCGTTGCGTGACTGTTGCTCATGACATTCTGTGACGTCTTCTGTGTATCTATTACAGTAGATACGCACAAAAAACGAGATCTATTTGTTTTATACAACAACAAAAGCGATTTTTCTAAAGAAGAATTAGCTCAAACAGTGCGCGCATTTCAAACTCGGTTTTGCTCGCATGCGCGCGCTATGACGTCAATCGTGCGTGTGTACTAAAATAACACAGCCTGTCAGCCAACCAGAGCGCGCGTTTTACTAGTGTTGTTGTATAAATCCAATTAGCAAGCATATAGTTCATATAGCACGATGGTAGCATAAGAGATTCTCGAGCGGCAGGCAAGATAATCTCTAGCAACCAGAGTGCTTTATGAACTATCTAAGTGCTCCACAACTGGATTTATATGCACTCTATGATTGGCTTAGAGCCATGTTTGCATTTTCCTGTGCAAAACATGGTTGTGACGTAATCGCTTTACATCTTCCTTTAGCAAACAACATGCTCAAAGTTTGGCTGGCAGATTTAAATACTGATAGGCTTGATTGTAAAATAATTTGCACACAGTTTTGCATAACACCATAGTGTTTAATCATGCAAAGTTCTATGGCCGAGCTGTCTTTTATAAATAACAACGAGTAGCTTAAAATGAAAAATTGGACATTTTTAGAAGCGACCTGGCAACTGTAGAAAGCACTCATAATTATTTAACCGATTGCTACCACGTAAGAAAATTATTAATATCATATGTTCAAACTTTGATTTCGTATCACGTTTGAGCTATTTTGACGCTTTTCTTGTTGCAAAAATTGCAATCGCTATGAAACCTGACACTGAAAATTACTCTACTAGCCGTTGCTAACACATTTAGCAGGAAAAAGTAATTTACTAATTTTCACACATAGCCACTTGATCACTAGGATAAAAGACATTCTTCATGATCACAAGGTAAAAGCATTTACTTATAGCAATTGGACAGCTGATCCCTTGTGTTTCCACGGAAATTCAAGCACAAAGAACTTTAAAGGGACAGAAAATGAATTAATTTTTGACGTGCTAACAAAAGCGCTTTCCAGATCTCGTAGTACCATTCTTCTGTTGCAGAACACACCGATTCCTTATATAAGTTGTTTTTATGTGTGGATATGTATGTAATTTCAATTGCAGTGATTCTCATTGAAATCGTATTTATATGTTTACTTTTTATTTACTGTGCGACTACTTCAACCGGGCCATCACGTAAAAAGTTTGTCATTTAGAGAATCAAACCATTTTAAGCAAATTTAATACCTGCAATACATCTGACGATGAGTAATTAAGTGTTTTGAAGTTATTTCTGCCCATAACTTCCACAATTTTTACGAGAAAAGCGATATTTCGGTGTCTCAGATCTCAAGAAAGTCGAGATCTTTTGTTCTGTACTCGCTTTCTGATTGGCTAACTTCTTACAAAATGGCCCGGTTGACGTAGTCGCACAGTAAAAAATATTATGTGTTGCCAGTTAATAATGCAAAGCGGGACATTAAAATAACTGTTGCTTTATTCCAATTTTTATGCATTATTATTGTTCGATGACAAATTTATTATCCTTTCTAAGTAAACACATCTCTCAAATATTAGGTGACATGGAGGATACATCAATAGACGTTATTCCCAGAGCGCAAGGAACGAAAACACAAAATATCGTTCTTAGTAGTCTGACGCGGGACACATAAATATTGCATGTTTTAATTGCCAAAATGACTGTCACGGGTAAATAAATAGCAAATACCAACTTTTCCATCCTTGGATATCAAACTTAAGGTCTTTATGGAAACATCTGATATGTTTTTTCTGTTTGGTTTTGCGCGGTGACCAAATACGCGATAAACATTTACCCAAGAACCGGTTTGTACACCAGTTCGCTGCGATGAGTCATAGCGTCTTGGGAGGATAACGCTTGCCATTAGCATTTAGAACGTCTGCTACGAATTTCGTCATCCAAAAATTCAAAGTACTTGGAGACATGTCCTCGAGATTTACAGTGAGGTCCTCAATCTCCTTGACATTATTGCAAATGAAAGCAAATGATTTATTTTTCGCTTCTTTGTTCTTACTAAAATGTGCCATTCTTTGAAAATCTGAACACCCCACTTGGTTGCATTTTTTGTATTACCCGGTATCGTGTCTGATAGCCAAGTCTGTTCTTCTTGAAAGCTTTTTGGCTCTCGAAACGTTCGACGCATTTTCTGTGCGGGGGTCAAAGCACCGAATGAAAAATATTTTACTTTCACTCGATAGCAACTCAAAAAGCAAAAGCAGGTTCATTATCCGTAAGTGAAAATAGACTATATTCCTATTGGATAAAAGTAAAATGGTCTATTCAAATATGCCGCTCTTTGTGAAATCGGCCGCTCATATTGTAAATAGTACATAAAACTTATCAGTATCCACGAGCAAAGGCAACGTGAGAACAAAATGATGGATGCAAGGAGTGGACTTATAAGAGATTTATTACGGAACTTACGAACATAAATGACAAAACCGTTACGATACATGTGAAATTCTATAAGGCGAAACTCTATAAACAATTCTAACCAAAACTACTAAAGGCCGACAAAACTCTTACGAAACTCTAGCGAAATACCGAAAACTCTTCTGAAAAATATATCACATTTCCACAACAACAAAAGTAAACATTCTTACTCAGAAACACTTGCGCACAAAAATCTTGCTGGAAAACTCTATGAAGACTTGGAATCCTAAAGCTAATCTTTCCGAAAATACGGAGAACAGAACACAGCTTACACACAAGACTTCAGCCAGGGGTAAAGCCCCGACTCCTGTTGACTGTCTCTTCTTTGCGACTTCAACTCATCTCACTCAAATCCGTGTATTTATACCAGCTATCACTAAAGCTGCTAATGAGCTTATAATAGAACTTAATTTAATAAAACTTAAAATCGCGTTCCGCCCTTGCTAGATTTCCGGTCAACAAAAGGACTATTTACCTACTCAGCGGCAATTTGCGCAATTAGCGCACACAACGGAAGAAGACAAAAACGCCTACTTCTCCCTTGTGCTGATGCAAAAAAGTAATTATTGAAAAGTCCCCTTTCTAAGTTTTGCGAACTTATGAAATGTAAATCGTGTCGGTTAATTGTTACTGAAAAGTGATCTGGTCACAACCCAAAAGACTAAAGCCTACAAGCTGTCGGCGCCAAGCCTTGTGAGTCATTTATTGTCCCACGTGCTAAAAATTCAGTTCGATTTGTGTTAAGAACAGCGCGATTTAAATGTATAGTGCACTTCAAATCTCAAATTGGAGAGCGCAAGAACTTTATTCTTAAACGTGAACGTCAGTACTACGTACATCATTCAGCTGTCCATTTTACTTTTAACGCTTTTCCTTTGTGAAGGAGGAAATCAAATACTGACGGGGTATTTTGTGAGATGATTGCATGAGACTCGAACTACTGAAACTCCGCTGGAATATTCTGTAGAACAAATATCTAAAGAAAGAAATATTTCGCAAATCCTATTCTGTTTTCCGTCCGTCCGTTTTTGCTAGTCATCCTACACCTTCGAAGATATAATGAAAGTAAATTATCGGAACGCTCGCGTAGAAATTCAAAACACGCTCTAGTTAATAAATAGTAATACATCTTCAGCTAGGCTAAAGCTTTCTAAGCGCCCAAAATAAACTTTCAATTGAGCATTGGATTTGAACGAAGTACAATTATTACAATTGTAAGTGTCTTTATTTCATTTCTTTGAGAAGCGAACTCTTTGAGCGAAATAAACACAGAATGCTAATTGTATCATGCAAACAATTTTGAGGGAAATAAGATTTTGGGTTTTGACCGTGAAATGTCAAATTTTGCTGAGCTTTTGCTGAAATTTTTAAGAGACATTTGCGGACATGAGTGGAACCAAGCAAGGGCTTTGCCCCTCATTTCAGCTCGTGTCTCGAGTCTCTTTATCAGTATATTGTTGTCGACAGTATCGAAGGCGGCCGAAAGGTCGAGAAGTACAATACTACCATTTGCGTTCAACCCTGAAGCTTGACATTATTTTCGCGTAGGTTTACGTTTCAAACGTCAACGTTTTGTCGAGAAGTTGTCGCGTTTCTCGCTCATTGGCTGCTGTTTTGACCGTTATTTTTCAGCCAATCAGCGAGCGAGAAACGTGACTATTTCTCGGCAAAACGTGCACGTTTGAAACGTAAACCTACGCGAAAAAACTGTCAAGCTTCAGGGTTGAACGCAAATGGTAGTAATGACATTTTTGCCCTCATCTATAGGCCGATCCTTGCTGACGTCATTGTTTACGTTTTCCCGCAATGCATGCTGGGGTCTGGGGCAGAAAGCGGCAAAATATTAGAAAACTTCTAAGAGCGAGTATATGTAATCCGATGTTTATACAGCGTTTGGAGCGAAAATATGGTAAAATCTTGCTGTGTGATCGGATGCACGGCCCGTATGAATCCAGGAGAGACTGGTTTTTACAAAATTCCGACGAAAGAAGAGCCAGATCGACGAAAAGAGTGGCTGAACTCCATCAGACGATCTGACTACGAGGACCGCTCCAAACCTTGGACGCCAAGCGCGGACGATCGAGTTTGCAGCGCTCATTTTCTCACTGGTGAGATTCTGTTTCAAGAAGATATGCTGGCTTTCTGTTATTTGGATATTTGCTGGGCGAAAAAGCGATCTTTCCCGACTTTACATGACTATGTTTACTTGCAATTTTTAGGTACTCCGCACTACAGTTCGCGTCATCCCGATTATAAACCACAACTGAAAATGGGCTATCCTCAACCAGCTGACTTAGAAACGAAACTGTTAAGTTCACTGAAACGATACGAAAGACAGGCACAGAGAGAGCAAGTTAACGTTACAGCGTATGTTATAGGAGAAAGTTCTTCGACCGACACTTCCGGTGTTGAACATGTCGCTGAAACCGTCGAAGAAATGGTGGTACAGGAGTGTTCCACTGACAATCCTCTGGATAAAAACACCCAGACCGACGATCGCGCTTGCTGCGACTCTTCTGAGAGATGTCGGCAGTTGGAAGAAGAGAATAGGCTCCTCAAACAAGAAATAAAGCAACAGAAAGAACGGACTCTTGCATTCAACAATTTATTTGTGAAGGTTTCTGGAGAAAGGGATCAGCTGCAAAAATCTATCAGTAAAACAAAACTGTCTGTGACAAACTTGGATCAAAAGCAGCTGAAATATTTTACTGGTAAGCAAGAGCACAATGTTTATATTAAACAACTTTATTGTGTGACTCCAGGAAGTATTTCATTATACCCCTACCTGTCAGTCAGCTGTCACTACAGTTTATGGCCATTTTCCAGGACATAAAGTATTATGGTTTACTTCTCTGTGCAATCATATGTTACCATAATCACTTCAGTAATTATCCTGTGCACTCTTGGTTTAGGTATTCGGAGCCATCAGCTGTTCACCTGGATTGTGTCTTTGGTATCACGACGGAAGTTTCCAACACTTTGTAAAACATTGGACATACCAGACAAGGTGTTACTTATTTTAATGAAGCTGCGACTTGGCTTACAAAACAAGGACTTAGCTTACAGGTAATTTTACTCAGTAGATGTACTCAACAGGAAACTAGCAACGAGCAATTCTTAAAAACAAGTACCCTTACCACAGGCAGTGTCTTGAAATTCCAAAGGGTATGGGGGTTTTGCTTTTGGAATTCTCTGGATTTGGACTTCACAGAGCACCATGGTGAAATTCTGTAGGGGAAGGAGATTTTAGTCAGCAACCAGAATGCTTTATACACAGGGGGATAGTCATGGGAATTCTGGTTGTATGGGGGGTAAAAAAACAATGAATAATGAATACTGCCATCCATGGTAGTTAGAAAATATATTTTCTGGAATTGCCCAATTTACTTCCATATGTCCAGTACAGTTGCAGCACTGTATTTTCTGTTAAGATGTGTTTATGTTTTTTTTATAGGTTTGGCATCAGTGAAAACCAGGTGACTGGTATATTCCGCCATGGAGTTCAAAGTCTAGCCAAAGCTTTGAGATTCCTCATAGTTTGGCCAGAAAAGGGGGCCATCATCCGGAATGTACCCAAGGCATTTAAGCGTGGAAAGACCTACAGAAACACACGGGTAATCATCGACTGCTCTGAGGTCTTCATTCAGCGTCCAAGTAACCTGCTGGCACGCAACATCACCTATTCAAATTACAAGCATCACAACACCATCAAAGTTCTTGTGGGCATTACACCAACTGGAGCAGTTTCATTCCTGTCGCGTTGCTGGGGAGGGCGAGTATCTGATAAAGAGCTCACAATCAACAGTGGATTTCTAGAAAAACTTGAACATGGTGATCAGGTTAGCAATGTATAGACAAACACTTTCAAAAGGGACAATAACAATTCTCTGGAAAGTATGGTATGAACATTTTGAATGGAATTCCTAAATTCCATTGGTGTACTTATGTGGTGACAGGCTTGCCTGACCATTCACATGACGCTGTCTAATCTGTTCAGTTTTTCATTAAATAAATGAATTACAATCAACCAACTAATATCAATGTTAAATACTCATGATGTCCCATAGACCAATGGTTTCATTTGTGAAAGGCCGATTCAACAGCTGGAAACCCTCATTCCAATACATATTCCCATAGGTCAATAAATATTCCCATAGGTCAAGGCAGATCATCATACATGTGTTCTATTTTTTATGCATTTTTCACAGGTTATGGCAGACAGAGGGTTTCTTATAAAAGAGGAAGTACTTTGCAGAGGTGCAGCTCTGGTAATCCCCTCCTTTACAAAGGGGAAAAACCAGCTCAAACGCACAGAAGTCATCACTTCAAGAAAGATTGCCAATGTCAGAATCCATGTATGTATAATAATGAATTCATTTATTTTTAATTACACATTTGGAGGTCAGCAAAATTTAAACATCCCTGTTGACAACACAATTATGTGTAATGATTATCTGTGAACTCCTTTAATGAACAAAATTCTGTGAATTACTGTTAGTACAACATTGAACTTAAAATGGCTCTAAATATTGATATGCACATGTACAGGAGAGCCCTATCTCATCATGTGATCATAAAATGTTAATACCACTTATTATGGCTTGGTAAAACATATAAATTGCTTTTTGGAAATGCAAGTGTATTTCAAAGAAATCCTTTTTCACACAGGGTTCCGAACAAATCTCTTTGTAAAAAAATTATGTTCTAAAAATAGAATAATTTATTCTCTTTTTCAGGTTGAACGAGCTATTGGCAGAATGAAAAAGTTTCGAATCCTAAACACCACTTGGGATTTAGAACTAGTCAAAAGCTGCAATGACATTTTTGTTATCATTGGTGCACTGGTAAATTTGTTGCCACCCTTAGTTCGCTAGGTTTAGGACAAGAATAACAACACTATAAATTACAAACTTTGCAGGACAACTAGAAACTTTGCCTACCAGAGAAACTTGACCTGGATTTCAAACAATCTGGTCCGAGTGGGATAGCTTGACCCATATTTGAAAAAAAAATATGGGCTGAGTGGGATAGCTCAGTTGGTAGAGCATCAGTCTTTCAAATCAGGGTCAAGTTTTTTTGGTAGGCAAACCTCTAGTTAAAAAAAATATGTTATAAATAATGTTATGCTATTTATTTGTGTTATTCTAGAAAAAAACTGTACCCCCTCTATTGAAAGAATTTGTCTAATGATCCCCCAATGGAATTTTTAATAAATCTATTAGGTAGTGGGTTATTATAAACCTATTATTGTCCCCACCCTTCCAGAATTTCTGATTTTCTCCATGGGGGATATGAATTCTTTCTGGAAGAACACATTAACTGGGAAACATTAGTTGAAGTTGATGTACAGTGCAAACAATTACCTAGTTCATGTTGCTGTCAGCCTAGCCTATTAATTTTTCATTGAAGCAGGAAAATGTGAATTTCCCTGACTGACGTAATGAAGTCAACAATTTGTGTGAATATTGGATTTCAGAAATTTACCTTCAGTCTTAATGTAAGACCAAGCTTAATTTCTCTTTTGTCTGTTAACATATCAACTTTATGGTAGAACAACAAATAAATAATTCTTCATAGTTAACTCAAAAGAAGACTTTTACATTTTAGTCTCTTAAACATTATTGTATATGACTGTGAAAAGTAAACCTAACTTGAATTGGCAGTTTGAAGTTAAGATTACCAAAAACCAAATGTAATTTTAAGCATTCGACAGGCATGTCAAATCTGCTCTATGATTTGTTCATTAAACCATGATAAAATAACTGAGTCACATGTCTCCTTTGATGGCAACATATTTAGGTAAAAAATGACTGTAGAAAAAAGCAGCAAGCTTTTTTGATACTTCTTCCCAAAACTGAATATCGAAAGTAATTCGCTCAATGGCAATGCCAGATTTTGTGTAAATCACAAAGTCACACCATTTGGCACCTGTCATAGCCATTTGCCCTTGAACTTGAAAGTAGTAGTCATGGGTTTTGTCCAGTTCAAGAATGCCATTGGATTCTTTGCTCATGAACTTCTCACTGGTTCTTGCAGCTTCCAATGGTGTTTTGTCACGAGCAGTGTAGGGGCATTTCACCTCCAGCAACCCCCAAGGATGGGTAGCTTTGCAGTCGTACACTAGCCTGTCAGGTGAAGCTGCCAAGAAACTGTCCTCAGGACTAATAAATATCCCACTTTCATAAATGAGGCAATGTTTCTTTTGTTCAAGTCCACTGTAGACTTGGACAGCAATTCCCTCGTGCTCTCTCCCCCATTTCAGATATTTGTCTAAAAATGCAGTAGGCTGCTTTGGCTGCAGCAAATCCCTAGCAACAAGCTGGGGCTTAGCACGTCTGCTATTCATTTTCTTGTAAATCTTACCAAAGTTTGAAGAAGTCAGTCTTGGGTATTTGACTTCAAACCATTTTCGACACTCGGCTTGTTTCTTTGTTTCAGCTTCCAGTTGCCTTCCTTCCTCATATGTCATATCTAGTTTTTTAGCATATACCTCCAGAACTTGTGATGTATTTGTTGGAACTGAGGTATATTTTGGTAAGTTTGCACCAATCAGGGGAAAACTAGGTGGGCTCTCAGGAACTACTGGGTGTGTGCCATTTGTGTCGCCCCTTGCAGTGACCAAGACCTGGTAGCAACCATTATCATCATTATGTGATAAGAAATCCATGCCTCGGAATAAAAGATAGTTCAATGTAGAACACCCACAAAACTTGATAGACATTAATGTTAAGTGCTGTATTTAGGTGAGCACAATTAAAGTATATAAGGCATGTCACAACCATGCGAAAACGAATTTTATGCAAATAAACAAATTGCCTGAATAAAATCTCATCAAACAGGGAAGCTATCATTGTTTGGCTAGTGCAGGGAACATCCCTGGCTAGTGTTTTAACAGATCTAACAACAATGGCAGAAACGTGTAGGGGGAGGGGGGAAGAGCTCTACATTTTATACCCCCAAAATACCTGTGCCATACATTTTGTCCCTCCAAAAATACCTGCTTCCAAAGTTTTATACCCCCCAAGATACCAGGCTTTTCTTTTTTAGATGTTTCTGGAAATAGCTTCAGCATATGGAAGAGACCTTGTGTTGCATGATGGCTAACAAGCCTACTGGAAGTTTTGACCCCAAAAAAACCATACTGAAAATTTTACTCCCAATAGAAACATGACCTCCCTGTCATGCCAATGGTGATTAATAAAACAACAGAAATTTTCAATAAAAAAATAAAATAAAATCAACCCACTTTTCAGACTGCACTGTTATTTTGATGGGTTTCAGGGTCATACAAGTATTTTTCCCCCTCAGTTCACATTGTTCACCCCCATTCATGATGTGAACTAGGGACAGAGAAACTCTGCTTGCATGGCCTGAAACCCATCAAACAACAACACAAGCTGACAACAACAACAACACAAGCTTATTAAATATTGTAATAACAGTTCTTCTCGAGCAACTGTACCATGTTCACTATAATCTGTTTGGCTATTAGCTGTATCTGTTTCTTCTGGGTCCAGACGGGGTAAAGATTTGAAGATGCAGGCGCTCGGACAGATTTCATGAAGAGTTGTTAAGAATCCTGAATAAGCTTCTATGTATGTTTCATCTCCTGCAGTGCAAGCAAGTGGTGACCGAGCTGCTTTGGGTGCAGATCCTCTTTGCATGAGTTCTGTTTTCTTGCCCGGCCTGAAGTCGATTTCTTCAGCAGGTGCAGTCAGGGAGTTGGACCCAAAGACCCTGTTCCACCTGTTGGACAAACAAAAAGGAAGAAATTGTGTCAAAACACAGGTGGACATTTCCCATGAAAAATTTTATATGTGAAGGGGACCTACAATTTATTCATTTACCAATATTTCCACAGGCAAAATATGAACCATAAGGAGAGTCTGATTTACAATATATACCTGCAAGCCTCACTAGTGCATGCTGTAGTTGTCAGGCCAACTCGAACTGCCACCTCGACCTTGAATAACAATGCAGCAACATGGCTGCAGGTTTCTCCGAGGCTATGTATAAAAATACTCAAGTTAAATATACGCATTGTAAACAAACAAGACCACTGCTCGATTCATTGGATGGTGTTGGTTTTACTTACCCAGCTTTGCAATCACAGTGGCCGACTGTAATCTCCCCCGTCGCTGTGCATATCACCCAAGCGAGGTGTGAATTTTTAACGGACTCAGCTTGCCCGGGTCGCACATCTGCCTTCAACAACACGTACCCAGTCGGATTCGGTTTCCCAGTGAAACCAGACACTGGCCCGACTTTCCTTGAGACAAAATAGTCGTATGCCTCTAAGCTTTTGTGGGCCTTCAGCTTTTCTTTCGTGAATGGGCCAGGGGTATCAACCAAGTAGGAATAAATGTCTCCGTATGAAACATTCGGCCAGTTTGCAGGCGAATCGTCCCAAACTCCTTTGACGTCCCAAAGCTCGTACGGACTAGGAAATGCTTCTAAAGTATCACCAACGTGAACGTTGAGCTTTTCTTTGTACCTCTTCCTGTCATCCGGTACCAAACTATCCAAATAACCGTCAGATTTGCCTGAAATCGCGCCTGTTTGTGACGGAGCGCTCAAAGCGTCCGCCATTTTGTTTTTCTTTCTGCCCCAGACATTTCGCGCATGCGCGCTAGTATGTAAACAAGGATCGGCCTATAGATCGAAGAATATCGTTTTGTACACGATTTAGCGCGGTTTCAGTGCTATGGCCTTCCTTGCATGCAGACTGGAAAAGTTCATTAAGGCTGTTATCTTTAGAATGAGTGCATACACGAGACGCCACAATTTTCTCTGTGGACTTTGATATAACTTTAGATGTGCACGGACTTCGTGGTCGAGGGATGCTTTTTTAAGATAGGGCCCCAAGTGCTCCGACTTTGAAAGTTGGCATGATAGCGTTGTCAAGTGAAAGGTTGACAATTCAGACAATTACAGGTAATAAAGTATCATAGCAGTCTTTAAACAGAACTCCCGGTATAGGGTCAAGGATGCATGATTTCTTAACCATGGTGACATAAAAGAGTGTGACATGACAAGTGTGACATGACACACTTGAGTGATTGGCAAGCCAATAATGTCGAATAATGTGTCTAGAAAAAACTATGTTTCAGACAAAATCATGTTGTTACTTGGATAGACATTTGACAAAGCATGAGACTAGTAAGATTGTTTTCGCTTCTTTGCCTGATCTGAGTTCGGCGCACAGTTTGACAGTCACAAGTCAGTTCGGCAGTCTTGTTTTGCAAATCCTGAAAAAAATGCTACCAAAAACTAATACTAGATCCTCAAGTAATGTGTTGAAATTAAGAAATAATCATAATTTTATGCCTTTTACCAACATTAAAGGTGTAATTCATCAAAAATATGGGCATAAATCCACTAGGAGAACTCTGTAGAAACTGAAAACACAGGCAATATTTTAAGCCTAAGTCTAAAAAAGTAAGGCGTAAAAGGAATTTTTTAAAGGCGTAGTTACGCCTGCATCGGTGCAATTTCAAGCCCTGGATGCCAGTTTTTGCTCAGGAGAGATTTTGTTTTGGCTTCATAGACAAAGAAACTCGGCCAACACATGTAAAACAATGGCTTCTGTACTAAACTGTTCTGTTAACTTTCTGTCATGGATGATTATTTTGCATTTTGAATGGACATCCATTTTAAACCACAAATGTCATTTTAAAACCACTTCGCTTGCCGCCATCTCGGAGAGATTAAAGGTTGACAAATCATGTGATAAAAGGAGCACTCTGATTGGCTGATGTAGCTTTTTGATCTGTATGGAGAATTTGGAGTCTCATCTGCTTCCAGGACTTACTATCTATATTTGAAGTGCACTATGAAATGCAGTTCCATTAAAATCTTTTTAAAATTTTATGAAATTTCCCTTACTTTGTTTTTAATGGCCATTATTTTGCATTTAATATTTAAGGACATTTCAATTTACTACAGTAAAAAGTTTTGAAAAGAAACACACGAAAAAGCCATCCTTTAAAATGACTTTAAAGGGGTCCTCGCACGCTTAATATTTGTCCACCATGAACATGAAATAAGTAAATTTTTAACCGCGAAAACACATGTACACTATGAAAGGGCACTATGAAATGCAGTTCCATTAAAATTTTTTAAAACTTTATTAAAATTCCCTTACTTTGTTTTTAATGGCCATTATTTTTGCATTTAATATTTAAGGACATTTCAATTTACTACAGTAAAACGTTTTGAAAAGAAACACACGAAAAAGCCATCCTTTAAAATGACTTTAAAGGGGTCCTCACACGCTTAATATTTGTCCACCATGAACATAAAATAAGTAATTTTTAACCGCGAGTAGTATAGGGTGAGTAAATGGAGCCGCGTTAGTGAAGCATCGTGAAGCATCGTGAAGCACCGCATACTAATTTTTTGGCAACGAAGAAGCACCGCGCATACTAATTTTTGTCAACGGTTTGAATAGGGATTAACCAACAAAGGCTTGCCCAGGCAGGTCTAATCGTTTGATCATTCTGATTGGTCGGTATTGTTTTAAGCGCCTTCTTTGAATTAAAAAGACGCATTAGGTCGTTATTCCTTCCTACTTTCGAAGACGCACAAGGTCGTTTTATTTTATTATTATGTCTAACCCAGCTGTTCACGAGAGACATGGCGAAGTGTTGTACAAGTTAGGGAAAAGGGATCACACGGATTATTTTGCTTCGGTGTGTCTGTTTGCTGGCAAAGCAAGATTTCACATACGCGAGTTTGTCTTAAACTGTTATGGAGAGCCTTTAGTCCCTACACAAAAGGGAATTTGCCTTAACCTGGAAGAACTAGAGACATTGAAAACTTGTATCAACGAACTATGGGAAACTGGAACAGCGCTATCAGCGATTCAATCCGATCCCGGGCATATGGCAAACAACGAACTTGATAAATTTGAAGAGAATCCATCACCGAATATTATTAAAACTCCAGCTCAAAAGAAAACACGATTCCTGGATGAGGACGAAGCAACATTAGCGCCTAAACGAGCGAGAGAAGAGGACTCTGATGTCAGTGCGAAAACACAGTGCAAGAAGCGTCAACCTTTCTTAACTGACGAAAAAACATTCTTTCTTTAAAAAATAAATAAATTTAATTTAGTTAATGGCGCCTGGACAAAACAGAAATTGCTGTTGTGTTTGTTTATAAAATAAGTATTTAAAGTTTTTTTTTTCTACAGAGAATAAAAATAATTAAGAGAAGAGAACTAAAATTATGCGGGTCCTACCTGTCCTATAGTGTCCTTGTTAAACCTTATTTAGACATTTGTTTGCTTATCAAGCGATATATTAATCAAAAACAGTAATCCACGGGGCTGATTCATTTATTTGTTTTTAATAAAGACCAATACGCGTGTTCTTCGTTTCTTTGGCATCTTTTATTTAATAACTTTACAGCACACACATTACAACAAGTATAAACAGGAACTAAGCTAGACATCGTTTTTATAGACAAGCGTAAAAACGTTTATTATACTTTTCAGTCTGAACCACAATTATTTTATTTTATATGGTGATTCTGAACGGTAAGATCGCAATTGTTAGCGCTTTTTCATAGCTTTATAGTAGGGCCCGACTGAATATTGAAACACTCTGTACCCAGTTGCCTATGCCTAATTTTCAGTTTTATTTTTAGAAATGACCAAAATCCCCGGGGGTTGGTCAGGGGGGGGGGGGGGGGGGGGGGCATGGTCACCGCTGGAATTGACTGATACATAAAATCACTATCGAAAGAATTAGGATAACACAAAACAATGCATTTTATCCATGAAAATAGTTCATGCTTTTAAATACCAGTCTCTTGCAACCTGAATTTGTATACCTAAACAAAAACAGGGATGCTGAGTATTACTTTCCTCCCAGTGAGTCCAGTGAGAATCAGAACATGTTGATATTCTGCTCATGAGCAGTTGTCAAGTACTTTGAGCCTCCATTATAATGCTACAATAACTTATAAATTATATCATTATAAGCCTTTAAAATGCAGCGAATTTATTTCGAAAGAAATCCGAATGAATTAGAAGAAATATGGCGTTGTACTGCAAGTAAAATGAAGCTTCTCTATTTCTCTTTCCAAATATTTCAAACAGATTTTACCTTAAATTCTCCGTGCTGCAAGAAGCAATAGCGAGCTTTTCCATCCACCTTTATCACGTTAAAGATGTAGTGCATACTCTCACTTCTTCAATTAGCTTTCTTCTTTCGACTTTTTGTAAATTCTTTGGTGTTAAATACTTACTTGTACTTGAACATCGTTCTCGCTTCCGGCCTCCATTCCTTAAAATACCCGTGATACTTTGTCGTGTAGAATGACCCAGATAAATTGCAAAGCTTCGCTATCTTTCGCTATCTTTCGCTATCTGGCGCAATTTGCAAACTGAAAGGTTACGGGTTCGAGTACAGGCTGGGTGCGGCATTATGATTTCTTTTTCTTTTATTAGGAATCGTGTCGGAGAGCAGTGTCGCTAGCAATTGCTAGAAGTAAAATCGAATGCTAATCGAATCGAAATTGTGCTAACGCAGAATCGTGCTAACGCAGAAGTCCCACATCATGCCAATACTCCTTCATTTGCGTTGCGCACGCATGAATGAGTAAAAACTTAATAAGACAATCAAGCCTGTTTACAATCAATTAACAGTTTATTTCACATTAAACACAATTACAATAAAATATTGACTAGATTCCATTCACCTTTGTCACAAGCACCATCTTAAATTTTTCAGCCAATTTATTCAGCATGGAAGCAAGGCCATGAAGGTGTGGGGTTATTCTAGAAAGAAAATGGTGGCACCATGACAAAGGCGAATAAAAAGCATTGCTTGCAAACATGGAAGCCAGATACTGCAATTTTCACAATTTTGCAAACTCTTTGCCAACTAACAAATTGTGGCATTGCTTCCTCCAATCAATCAAGTAAACAGCTCTGTGAATGGCATTTCTGAAATGGCTGCTCCGAATTCTAAATACGAGAAGAAATTAATGTCATCTCCTAGTGAACTTTGTCTATATAATATTATTCCTAAGTTAAAATGTATTAGTCCCTGGCTTGGAAGTCTGGTTTCAGGAGTTTCTGGGCAACTGCTGCTTTCCCCCGTTATACCAAAACTCTTGGTTTCGTGTCCGGTACACTCGTGGGCCTTGATCGTGCTGGATCAGCCTCTCCTGGCGCTTTTCAAAGGCATACAAGTGATCTGTAACAAGAAGAAGTGTTCTGTTGTGAAATCAAATACTATCAAATATTGTCCTTCCTTGGAGGCTTACCATACTGTACTTCTAGGCATCATTCATGTGATCAACAGCTGTTTAAGGCTCAAGAGCTCAGTTGAAAATGCAAAGCATTACATACCTGCAGGCATCCCATCGGTTGATGGCATGATGGAAAAAACCATCTATATTCGTCATTCCTCTTCTCTACTCCTGAAAGCATAAAGTTCTTTTGGAAATCTCCAGGAAAATTCATATGGATGTAGTGTTTCATTGACATACAAGGACACATGCAGTGGGGACATCTGTACAGTACCCTTGCATTTACTATGGAGTTTATTTCTGTCCAGTAGTTTTACCTTTACCAGTAAACATCTTCAGAGGGATGGCCTGATTCAGCCTTTCTGGGATATGGTATATCATCACATGTAGATACGGGGTGATGGGACAGGACCATGAGGCATAATTCATGGAGATCCGTAACTTGCCCCACTGTTGAGCCTGGTTCAAAAAGAGAAAGACATTATTGTTTTTTATATATACTGGAACCTTTTTATTTTCCAGTATTCCAACAACAACCTAAGTGTATCTGATAAATATGAAAAAAAAAAAAAAATTTATATTGTACCTTTACATGGAAGGAGGATACTTGTTTTTCAGTCGGGCTCAGGCTGGTTATTGTATTATACAACTCTTGGAACCCCTGGAAAATATATTTTCTCAGTAAGAACTCAAGCAAAATTAATCAACATCACCAACTTTCTTTGAATCTTTCCTAAACAACACAGTTTATGCTGATCGCTTTTTGGATATGTTCTCTTTCTAATGCACATGCAGTATGAAAATAGCTTATCTTCTTTAAACCTACCTTCCACATATTATTAGTCTTGTCCACTCTTTCTGGGGAGACCATATCCTCTAACTTCCCAGGAAGGTTCGAACCTGGCATGGATATCCACTCTAATTTTTCCTTGCCTTGCCACGTTCAGAAGCTGACACCACAGCTTCTGATTGCCTTAATGAGATTATCTAGCCGTGTTGTAGTCCACTGTGAATTGGGCACAGAAAAGATATATTTTCTTTGTCATGACTAAGGTGACCACTCTAGTTACTTTTAACACTATTCTTCTTCTTTAGGTAGTCTTATTATTTTATTGTATATGTTTACCTGATCCCATTGAACAGTATCCATGAATAATGCCTTCTTTCAGCCGATCAGTTACTCTCATCAAAAGATGTAATTAGATGACTAAGGGCTATGCTAAGAAGGGTTTGGTGCTCACAACCTCATAATGCCTTCTTTCAGCCGATCAGTTACTCTCATCAAAAGATGTAATTAGATGACTAAGGGCTATGCTAAGAAGGGGCTGGTGCTCACAACCTGGGTCAATAGCCCATGGTGGAACTTGTAAAGCTGATCTAAAATAATAATAACAATATTACATCATTACAATTAGTAACTGCTAATTGCGACTGCGCAAACTGCTCAAGCGATTCCGCGTGCTGATTGGTCGAGACGTTCGGAATATTGTGCTATATTCACAAAAAAATACCCCTAAACCCGATTTTTTTTGGCAAAAAAGTCGCTTGAGTATTATACTAAACAATTAGTCGCCTCAGGCTTCATAAATATCGTCGCCTTCGGCGACTAATTGTTAATTAATATTTCAAAACCTTATATGTTTCCTATATTGTTCTTTGATTCAAATAGCGTTTTCCTACAGTCTTACCTGTCTTTCTTAGGCCTACTCCGGGTCCTAAAATTGCATTAAAACGCCCAAAAATGCTGAAAAAAAGCCGAAAAACGCGTTATAATGCACCAAATTTAATGTTAATTTATTACTCTAGGCACGCAACTGAGATGCCTATATTAAAGACCGAATAATAAAAATCTAGAATATGTGAGCCTATTAAACTAAAACTTCCCCATAATTTTAAGGAAGAACAGCATGTAAGCCCATGGTGTCATGGATGGTGTTGAGTATAAATGTTAATGCAGTATATATATCCATGGCAGCACAAAAAGGAATTCTAGTTTCTTGAGAACCCCAAACTGTATTTATACCATGATATCAGAAACTGCGAAATTATAGGTGGGAAAATATAGGGAAAATATAGGTGCTTGACCACCGTTTTTTTTAACTTTATTGGACAGAATCAAATAATCACAAATTTAAATATCACATAAAAAAAATATTTACAAGGGAAATGTAATGTCCAATAGGGGACGCGCAAACGGGCTCAAGGCCCATGCGAGGCGCGACCCCCTGTTAATAAGAAAATATAAAAGGGAAAGACGATGTACATATTTTAAAGTTTAAAACTAGTTGCGGTGGCAGCCACAGTCGCGTACCAGGGACCAGGTACAAGACAGATCAGGGTCATAGGTGTCACACACCAGGGTGGAATATAAACTGATCAGGAAAACTTTGAGAGACATGTGGTTCAAAAGAGTATTAGGAGGGGCAATTTTGCATATATAGTTCCAGGGTTTTACAATTCGGTTGAAAAAGGAGGCCTGAAAGGTCGAGGGTCTGCAGGATGCCGGTTTGAGAGTAAGGGACGGATTCAGATTACGTGAGCGACCATGCATTACAAAAGAGACAAAGTCATTGACATCTAAATTAGTGGGTCCTGACAGGCACTTGCAAAAAAAGACCAAGTCTCTAATTTCCCTGTCATAAGTAAGAGGCAGAATGTTCAGTTTCCTTAGCCTGTCCCTGTAACTCATTTTGTACTTTATGTAAGGGAACTACCCCTTCAGTCTGGGTTCAGCACAGCAACCCCAAAACACAGCTACGATTGAGCAAAGTCTACCCTCTGTCCAGAGGAAGAAATCCAAATTCCTAAGAATACATGCCTCTATGATTATCTAAATAAAGTGATCAAAATTTTGTGGACTCATGAGGCGCATCTCTTTGTTGTAAGTACCACATTACATTATACCAATTATTACATCCACCACCAACATTGTCCATGGGCCTTGTTTTTATTAGTCTGTTACTAGTGTATTGTGTGGTTCCAGAAAATATCCATCCCACCTCACGGAAGGATGTGAGGAGGATTATTACTATTATTATTGTTATAATGTTGAAAAGTGCCCCCCATCACTCTGGAATTTCTGAAGAAAAATACATTACTTGTATGTAAAAGATCAGGTACATTTACCCCCATACCGCTCCGGACTTTCCAATCCCCTCCGTATAAATGGATAATTTCTGGAACCACACATTGTGTACATTATTCATTCAACAGAGTTCTATTAACTTACATGAACATTCCTTTGTGCAAACACATTAAAGCCATTGGAAAATTCCAGTTAAAACTTTATCGATACTCCAGACGGAAGTAAAGAAAGTACGCTTTTTAAAAAGAATCTGTACCGACATTATAAGACTTTAATTGCACAATAAGAACCGTGCACGGCCATGGTAATTGATTTGATCATTCCATGAATAAATGTACAGCGCAGCGGTATTTGAGTAATATTTGATCACTTTCTCTTAAGGGTGAGTAACAAAAATGCCTCGCACTCAGGAAAGGTCATATCGGAAAGTTCCATTAGTTAAAAGCTAGTCTCAGTTAAGCTTACTTACCATTGATCGCGCATCTTCCATCTCTGACAATAACAAGTATTAAAGTTAAGTATCTTTGCCTTTGACCATGATGTTTTCGTAGCGTTTGAACCATGACGCCAAAGACACCGATTGAAAGCTCAAATGTTTCTTGTGTCTGCAGGAGTCGTGCAAAGTCCTAGGATTCCTGCATAGGTATTTTCGGATTTCGAGTGTTGAAATAGATAGAAGAACCGGAATCTACAAAACTCCGCCATTTTGACTGGCACGGCGCGCAGTGCATGATAGCAACCTCGGTCCAGTTTTTTTTGGTTACAAAAAGCACAGCTTTCAACGACCTGCTAATTTGTATATTTACCCGGCGAGAAGAGGTTTCTGGTTGTTTTGAAACAATACGCAACAACCAAACGGCGAAGGCATTCTCAATCCGACCTTTTTCTGAGACATATAAATATTGCGAAGAGGTTATTTCGTTTCCAGCGAAATTGACAACGTTAGGTTGTTTCCTATGCCACATATCCTCTTTATAGCGCTTTTGCCTCCTTTTTTATGTTTGAATGTGACATCACATGAAATCCACCTATTATGTTATTTTAAAGAGCAATGCATCTGCATATCTTCCCCACTCTTACCCATTCAAGAAGAATGTTATTTAAAATCCTTTTATTCAAAAAAGCAAACAATATTTTTGTGTACAAAAAAATATATCCATAATATATCCATAATTAACCTTAAGCGCGGATCAAGAAAGACACTGCAAATTCAGAAATTTCAAATGCTATAATTGAGGCCAGGCCAATTGGATTGCTACATCTTGCACTTTTATAAGAAATATTACTAGAACTTGGATGGAAAATAGTTGGAATGTCTAAACAACTTAAATACCTGGTGAAAACTACATAAAATAGAAAGATTAAAACTGTTTGTTTTGCATATCACTAAAGGAACATTTTCTGTTACTTAGCAAAAGATGGTAGTTGGCGGTGGACTTTTAAGTCCCTATTATGGTGCATGTGTACTCAGTACATACCTGTCCAGAGAATGTCCCCATTTGCATTGCGAGCAATGTACAGAGGCCTCCCGAGGATATTGTGAGTCTTGGCCTTCAATGCTGTTGGCTTGTATTGTTCTGGTTGCCGTTGCCGTGGTTGCCGTTCGCACCTTTCATACCAAGGGCCAGTAGTAGAAACTAGAGATAAAATTTTGACGAACTTTATTACATTAAAGATCATTATTACTATAAATTTCTTAGGTTTGTTAGGTATGGATTTTTTTTTTTCGAATTGCACAATGACTGGTGAGTCACCCAACCAACATTAGTATGTCATCTGCTTAAATCATATACCACCCAATCTCTTTCAATGTTTTATCAAAAACATGCTATTCACCTTCTCTAATTAACTCATTGACATCCTCAAGCACAACATTGCAAGAAAAGTGTTAGTGTTGGTTTACTTTAGTTGATCGACAAAGTTTCGACCCAACAATGGGTCGTCAAGCAAAGTCAAGATTGACCAACACGTACCTTAGCTGTTGGAGTTGGCGTAGTTGTTGTTTCCTTGAGACTTCTCCATTGTGCACCGCGGGAAATCATTCGCCGGAGTCTATTTCCATTATTTTAATCTGTTGCTCCATGCCCTCGTGAGAACACACCAAGCTGTACAACTCTTGGGACTACCAAGGAGACATATATATCATCATCTATATATCATTTTAGGTACTTAAAAATCGTGTCACCGTTACCTGTTTTTTGTGATCTCTTTTTCATTTAAGAGTTCTTTTTCGACGTCATTCAGTTTTCTGCGGCAGTTCGAAAGCATCTCTTGTGGTACGACTTCGATTTCCTCTGGCGTTTCGAATAAGCTGAACGTGGAATCCAAAAGTTTTCTGTTGGTTCCAGTCATCTTCTTTTTTAATCTTGTAGACGTTCAGTTTCACAGTCCTAGACAAAACCTGATGAAACAGGATACATTAATAATGTTCGATAAAGCTTGAATAGACTATAGAAAGATCGGATTATTTGTAAAAAGAAATTATATTCTGTACAAGCTTACCTGTATAGTCTGTCTAAACCTCTTGTATTTAGCAGATAGCCATGGTCACAGTGCGCGTCGTTCAGCTTTCTTTGACATACATCAACGTCGTTGATACAGCATTGAATTATTTTTAGTAATCTTTTGACGATTTCGATCTCGTAGCCTGGATTATCGGGGTTTCGAGGAGTAATGCTAAGAAACATCGAGAGAGAGAGTCGTTTTCCATGATTTTGCAGATTTTGTCTATACGTGTTGTAACGAGTAAAGTGAGCTTCTTTTAAAGATGAAATACAACAATGAAGTCCGTGGTGGTTTTGTTCTCGTAGAGCCGTTAGGTCTGACACCTCGTTAGTATTTGTTCTGGACCTCTATTCAATTATCTAAGGTTTGTTCTAGATTTCAAACAAGTAAAGAATCCTTGAACCAGTTTTTGTTGTGACAATTCGAGCACACGCTGCAAAGTTTTCGGAGCAAAGTAAAACAACGTGAAGCATCGCCATTGTTGTTAAGGCTTCAAAGCTTTGCATTTTTAAGTGGAATTTTTTTCAATGCGCATAGTCTTGGAAATACCAAGTATTTCATATCAAAATCAAGCTTATTCTATAAGGATTTGTATTTTATAACTTTCGCTGATGCGAGTATTAACACATTCTTGAAAACGTCGCGGGTTTCGGGGCAAAATAAAACAACATGAAGCATCGCCATTGTTGTTAAGGCTACAAAGCTTCGCACTTTTAACTTGAACGTTTCCAATGCGCATAGTCTTGGAAATACCAAGTATTTCATATCAAAATCAAGCTTATTTCATAAGGATTTGTATTTTATAATTTTCGCTGATGCGAGTATTTACTCCTTCGGCACAGTAAAGTAGAGGGTGAGTATCAGCAATGAGTTTGAAACAGCGCCGAAGAACGAAGAATCATGGACTGTCATTTAAGCTTTGCTTGTAAAGCCTATGGTTTCAGTATATTTTAAGGCCAACGCTTTCAAAAATTGTCGATCGGTGAGCCTTTAAGCCTATAAGGATGTTTCTAGTGGATAAAATATTCGCATAATTCGAGAATTAAAAAATAACGCAGACTGCTAGAAAACGAAAGCCACGCTTATTTGCAATGCAAATCCTTCCAACTCATCGCTATAAAATATACCTTTACCAAATCATTCAACGGCAAGCTGTACAGAATTGGTGACACATTTAGACGCTTCCAACAAATATGGAGACATTTGTCAAGCAACACTTGACAATTATCAATCGGATGAAATTGAAATGGGAATTAACAATTTTGAATTCTACTCTTTTACAACAATTTGCTAACACAACGGTGTCACAAAAGTATTTTGTCAATAAATCTGTCAAATTCATCGAACGACACCAGATAATTATTATTCCCTTCTGTTTGCTCTTGCTGTTACATTTCAACTCTACTATAATTATTTGTAACCTTTTTTAATTACATTTCAAATAAACTGTTTATTTACAAAACGCTTTGCCAACATTTTATCCAAAGTTTTTCTCGCGTAAGCTTATCTCTTGTCGAAAAAGAAAATAAAACATTGCACGTCCGAATGTCGAAAAAAATAAGGACGTAACCATAATTTCGAACCTCGGTTTGTACCGTTCAAAGCAGAGATGCTAACCACGAACGAGATCCTTGATTGAGAAGTCAATTTTTATATAGTCATTTAAGGTAAACGTCTTAATATTGAAAACCTGTAGCTTGTTAATGCTTCATAGCTGTATGTTCCTAAAATGATGCCAAATTAAAATTCTCACTCGGAAAAAGATAGCAAAGAAATAATTTAACCATAAATTCGACAAAATTCAATTTCCTGCAGCTCCTTCCTACGAAGGCCTATAAGAGCAATAGAAAATATTTTTTTATGATCAAATACCACAAGTTACTAAATCCCAGAATCCTGAAATCCCCAATTCCCAGAATCCTGAAATCCACAAATCCCATTCCTGAAATCCTTTAATCCTAATCCTGAAATTCCCTAATCTTAATCCTGACGTCCCCTAATCCTAAAATCCCCTAATCCCAATCCTGATTCTTGCCTCAGCTTTTTCGCCCAGCTTCTGCTTTAGTGACCGCAAACGCAAGTGCTTGCAGGTTCAACACAGCAACGTTCATCAGCAAGCAAAACAACTCGAAACAGCAAAAGGATACAAGCATTACGTCATCTTTTTGGATAAAAAAAGGAAAAAACCAACGGATCTTTTTTGGATAATATTCTTTCTTTTAAGCTTCGTGGCTTCCGGGGGAGGGGTGCCGAGATATCTGCCCGATCGCGAAATACAGACTGATCGCGCCTCACTGATTGAAAGCTACTTTATGCTGGGCTTTCAATATTCTGAGATTCTTTTTTTTTTTTTAACCACACACGGTATACAGCTTTCACTCCGACAACTGAAACGAATCCTACGCTCGATGGGTCTAAGAAAAAGGAAACAACATTCAAGTATTCAAGATGAAGTCAGCCGAAATCCCAAAGTCATCCGTCAGAACTTTGGCCTTTGCGAAGACTGTTTCCTGATTCCTGTTACGCAAATATCGAGCGATAATTCGTCTTGGCTCTTCTGGTGACTTCTTGCTAACGCGGTGAATTCGCTAAAAATTCTTTCCTCTGTTTCATGCAATTTTCAGTTACCTAACGCCAATGAGCAACTTGTATAAAAATATATAATAATAATAAAGATGGCTTTTATTATGAAATCATCACGTCCAAGGACGAATTACGGCCTTATTTAGAAGTTATTATATACAAAAAATTATGGAAATTACAACTTATGGACTGGGCCTTACAATATCTAATATTTGTTTTAATATTCATAAACTAGAAAGATTGATTATTATATGCGTTTCACATCAGATCGGTCGGATGTTTCGAAGGGGCTTAAAACATGATTTCAAAATGAAGGCATTTTTTAAAATAATTACCCGCGGACCACCTTAAAACAAAGCATCGCGATGGCCAGAAATTGGTGTTGACACGATGTGATTTCTGCCCAGTGCTCTGAATGTCAAAGTGAAGAAATTCAACCAAGGGCGGGTAAACGGCGGGAGTAACTTTGACTTTGCCATCCCCTTCTGCCCAAGATTTTGTGGAACAATCGAAGAATCACGCAATAGTAATTGGCCTGTGATTAAGGGGATCCGTGGTCCCCTCTTCCTTCTCAATAAAGATGGTGCGTCCCTTGACAAGCTGATGCGGCTGAGTACCCAGCCACAAACAATAGTTGAAGTGGCTCCTGAGATCTTGTGTATCGAACTTTCTTAGCGCCTTGATAGTAATCGCGTCAACCCCGCTGGCGCTCCTGACAGACCCATCTTTGATTGCCTTTGTCAATTCCTGAATCGTAATCGTAAAAGATCCCACAGGATCAGGCCAGTTGCTATTGGCTTCCTTTTGTCCGACACCAATGGTCTTTGCATAATGGCGCGCCAGGCAGAATCCATCTCCTCCAGGGGAACTTTGGATCCAGCAGCAGGCAACCATGCCCCATCCATGGCTCGGGACGCACAACTTGCGCGGTCCTTCGCCTTCCTTCGTTGATGGAATCGGGTCCTCGGCTCGTAAGTATTTAAAATCTATTGAGCTCCGAAGATCCTGCGACCACTGCTCTGCAACTTGGCTTATCACCTCTTGCACCGGAGATGACAATGGACTAACGTCCCTTGGTGAGCCCCCATCTAGCAATACAACTTCTGTGAGACATCCATAGTCTGGTCCTGAAATTGTTCTTCAACCGTAGTGGTCCTTGGTCCAGTGCGGATTTGGGTTGTGTTAGATGCATCCAAGATGGTTTTTACATTTGATGCGGGAGTGGAAGTCGATTGTAACCTTGCCGACCTTCTCAGGCCTGTGGACCTATTCTTGTCCATTGTATGCGATGACCTTGCAGACCTTCTCAGGTCTGATACTGTGGACCTACTTTGGTCCGTTGTGTTCAGTGACACATTCTCTAATACTCTTCCATTTCCACCATTATTGACTTGGGCTTCTGTCTCGCCCATTGGTGTGTTGTTTTGGATCTGCCTCGTACCTGGCCTCCGGCCTTGGTACCCACTCGGCGTTCTCAACCGCCCTCAGACTCACCTACTGATCCATGTCCATCAGACACCTCCCCATCCCTAACCGCAGTGGCGCGAACTATCTGCAAAATTGCATGGTACTTCGGCTTGGTCTTAAAAGACTTCACGGCCTCGAAGGAACGATCGGGGATACAATCCGCCATTCCTCGTACGATGTTTCTACATCCCTGACATTCCAATTCAGCCTGCTTCCTTCCTTCCGAGAATAATCATTTTGTCCTCCGTCCATCTAGCCTTAGCCCTTGAGGCCGGCAGCCGCTGAGCATGGTATTGAGCCCCGTTATTTGCACAACGATGCAAACTCAAGCCCCTTTTACTAGCAAACATCGACCCACACTCGGGACAGACGTTGCCTCCCTCCTCTCCAAGTCCAAAATTATTGCCGGGGTCCGCAGAGGCAGTTCCCGATCCTATACTTATGTTTTAAGTTGCGCCATAAATACAGTAACAATGCATCAAAAGGAGAGTTTCAAGTAGACATACCAGCAAAATAGAAAAATACCAATGCCTATTAGCGGGGAGGGCGGGTGGGTTTTAACTGCTAATTTATCGAGACGGTAAGAAGACAATTAAAGCCAGACTGATCCCTGTGGTAACTTTTCTGACACCTCTAGCTTAAAACTCCTAAAGACTAAAGGATCGATAGGCCATGCTTTCACAGTTTGTATTCATACTGAAAATCAAAATCTATCGAGCTATTACCCTTTTGTTCTACATGAGACTTCTGTTCTCATTGAGCTCACCTTAGGACACCTGCGTTATCATTTGACAGATGTGCCGCCCCAGCCAAACTCCCAACCTGACAGTGTCTTCGACACGGATCGGTCTGCGTGAATGAGACTTCAAATCCAGAACGTGAACCTTGCGGTTCGCCTCCGCTTCATCGAACAAGTAAAAAAACGATAAGAGTAGTGGTATTTCACCGGCGTATTGCTACGCCCACTTATTCTACACCTCTCATGTCTTTTCACAGAGTGAGACTAGAGTCAAGCTCAACAGGATCTTCTTTTCCCGCTGATTCTGCCAAGCCCGTTTTCTTGGCTGTGGTTTCGCTAGATAGTAGAAAGGGACAGTGGGAATCTCGTTAATCCATTCATGCGCGTCACTAATTAGATGACGAGGCATTTGGCTAGAGACCGGTGCTGCCGTGCACGTGACGCATTGCAATCCTAACGGATGGTTAAAAAGATGGTTACAACGGTGCGGTCCTAAAAGCACACAAAGCAGCAAACAAAAGAATTAAAAGAAAAACACAAAGACGACCACACCACACAGCGGCAGCTTTGGGCCAGAGTTTATGTCCTGCCCTGGGGACGGTTTTTGAGTCTAACGCCGGCAGGGTCATCGCTCGGGCCTACCGACGGTCATTACACCCGGTCCGCCCGTGAGTCAGCCAATACCTACCCGAGCCCAAGCCCGTGTGGTACACTTCTTGAAGTGCGACCACGTACCGTGGCCGCCTTCCAGCACCCTCACTGCCAGCAATGATACGTCTTTGACCGACAAACCTAGTTGCTTCAGGAACGAGTAAGTCCTTGGTTCGACTACCCCTCGCCAAGAGGCAACAACAGCCGTCACCTTCGGGACAAGACCGCACTGACTAACCACCCAGTCGCGGACTTCAGCAACCCCGTATTTGGCAACCTTCCTATCGTACGCTGGAGCTAGCGGTACGTGGTCGGCTATGATGCTATCGTCAGTGACGAAAGCATCGTTTGCGTTCCAAAACGCCAAATCGGGCTTTAAATTCCCGGCAGTACAGGGCATAATTGGCTCCTCCTGCGCATGCGAGCCTCACGACTCGAGCCTCTCTTCACGACCAGGTTAGCAACGTCGTTGTGGCGCCTAATGCGTGGACTGTGAGTCCTAGGGCACGTCCAGGGATGGAGACAAAAGCACTGAACGCAAAGAACCGCGTCATGTACCCTTTTGTGGGGCGGCCGCATGGGGCTCTGCCTGGGTGGTATCATTTAAGGTCGTGAGCCTCGGCACGTTTCAGGCTGGCCCGTGGGTCCAGCAATTGCAGTTTCAGAAGGCTGACCCGAGGGTTCAGCTATGGATGACATTTGTCTGTCAACTTCTGGTGTCATATGAGATGTTTCAATATTGGGGGGGAGAACATCAGCCTCCCCACTTCCAGTCCCCCGTCCTCGGCGTACACGCCTTTGCCCCAACCGGGTACAAGTGCCCTCCGAGCCCAGAGTGTCCCTCGTCGCAGCTGGGATCTCGGAGGAGGCACGAACTCTCTGCAAGATGCTCGAGTACTTGGCATTCTTGGTTTTGAGGCTCTTTACCGCATCAAAAGTACGACTGGACCTCTTGCATGCCCCTGGTAACATTCGTACTACGTTGCTTTTCCAAGGCGATCTGAGCTTTGGCAAGGAGAACCATCTCCTCTTCGGACCATCTCACCTTTGCTCTAGGTGCTGGCAGATGATCAAGATGGTACTGATCAGGATGCGCCTTCCTTCTGTGCTGACTCACCCCACGGAGGGATTTGAATTCCCTCCCACAATCGGGGCAAACCGAGTCACCTTCCACCGCAGACTCGGAACTATCTGATACCCAAGCAGAGGCCAGGGTAGCAGCTTCTCTTATGTTTTCCGTAACACAGATAATTACAACCTCTGTCGGGCAGCTAACCCGACAGAGGCGAGTGGGGTTAACCTCACTAGTAGGGGGGACGTTCCTTTAGCTATTGCCCGCTCGGCTCAAATGATGGAAAAACTATGAGCGACCTGACTCGGTCAAGGAAAGGCCAGATCCCGAAACGCAGGGTCCTTAAGGAGCAGACAACATTACCGACTCTCACGTGTGCCTACCACAGGCCTCGGACGCGGAACGTATGATTAAGAGAGTCATAGTTACTCCCGCCGTTTACCCGCGCTTGGTTGAATTTCTTCACTTTGACATTCACCCTGACAGACCCAACCCTTAGAGCCAATCCTTATCGCGAAGTTACGGATCTATTTTACCGACTTTCCTTACCTACATTGTTCTATCAACCAGATGCTGCTCACCTTGGAGACCTGCTGCGGCTATGAGTACGACCGGACACGAGAATCACTATCTTCCCCGAATTTTCAAGTGCCGTCGAGAGCGCACCGGACACCACAAGAAGTGTGGTGCTTTACCGGACATTAAACCCAAATAATGCAATAAAGTGTTTTGTTAATAACAAAAAGTTGGCAACTGTGGATAATGAAATGTCATTTACTGAAATGACGTGTCATTCAACTTCAATTTGTACTACGATCTTATGACAATTAATCCTTTGTACGTTTTTCTTATCGTGGAAGTTTTAAATAGAACCTATTTAAAAAAATGCAATGAGGCGTTTAGTTAATAACACAGGACGAAACAACAGAATTTAGTGCCTTGAAAGGCTGCTAAAAGACATATTAATGGCGGCTTTCGGTTGTCTTTTGTTTGACCGCGAAATCTCTAAAATCTCTAAAAATCTCTAAAATGAACGTTTAAGTACCTTTAGAGGTGCTACGAAAAGTCAGTAATGGAGTATTTTGTGGCCGCCCTAAAAGCAAGACTAAAGAAACCTTTCAGAGACTTTCTATGTTAGTCCTGAAAGGTTGCAAAATGCGCCTTTAGTTATGTTTCAGTGGCTTTAAATATATTTTCTGCCCGTTGATTTGGGCACTTTTTCATGTACTTTTTCACTTTTCATGTACATGTTATATAGTATTGAGCTATATTTAACAATTATTCGCCGAAGGCGAAGTGAATAGTGGCGAATAGTCCCCGAGACCGGAGGTCGAGGGGACTATTCGCCACTATTCACGGAGCCTGAGGAGAATAATTGTTTTAGTATATACTACACGGGAACACTCCAAAAAATATCCGAACGACACTAAATGTGGCATTTGCCGACATTTTGTAGCCTCCTTCTGTATGCGTGACGTTTGTCACGCACGTGACATTACGTCAGACTTCACTACAAGCATTCGGCTACTCAACACATGGTGGAAACTTGCTGCTGTTTTAGAGAAGGAAAAACGCTAGAAAACACTTTTTTAAAACCTTAATATCGACTACGATAAATGATTTAAGTTTGTAGAAGGTTGCAAGGATGGATTCGATGGATAAATTCGCATTTTGTGCCTTGGATTATGGATTGTGAAACTGCAGAGTTGCTTCGCTGAAAACACTTTGCCTTTGGTCGCCATTTTTTGACCACCGATAGATGACTATATTTTTCAACCCGCTGGAAGAGAAATTCAAGATTCGATTGGAATATTCAAACAGAATTTGGGAAATTAACCTCTTCAAGCTCTGGGACAATGAGGAAGACCTTGTTCATAAAAAGAGATACCACTTTAAATACGTTTGATGTCGGATGACTCGTGATCAAGCGAATCAACATGGCGACGGTAAGCTTAACTGAAATTCTCTCTTAAACTGATCTCAATGACTGGCTTTACGATTTACTGTGCCTTTCAACCTACAGGTAAATGTTCGGCAAAGTGGATTAAGAGTTTCTTGTGATATGTTTTCGACAAAATTGCCTTAATTAATATTTTGTTGTGAATGTAATTCGTGAACGAATCATCGATCTCTGATTCCGAAGAAGTTTAAGAAATAAATTATCTCTCTGATTCACCTTGAAAGCTAAAGAGACAACATAAGTTAATTGAGAAGGATTTTTGTTGCATTTCGAATCAGATAGTTCCTTTAGAAAGTAAAAATATCCGAACCACTTGCACTCGGGCTTCTCAATCTCGGGATAATGCTTTCGATCTCGGAATATTGTGGCATTATCCCGAGATAGCGAACCAATCAAAACGCGCGATCTATGGAGGTTCCCGTGTAGTATATACTAAATATAGTTATATATAGCTATATATATATATATATATGTTATATAGTATTGAGCTATATATATCCCATGTCTCCATACACGAATTACTTTAAGTTAACAAAAAATAAATAAATAATAATAAACACACAAACAAAAAAGCAAACAAATATATAAATAAATAAATAGTGACAGAGATAAACAGCAAACGTAACTTTTAAAGCCATTTATTAAACCGTCCTTTGTAATAATTAATGGGTCCTCAGCATTGAGACCCTGTACTGTGGCCAGGTCAATAATTACACGAGTGAATAAGTAAACTAATACATGCATTTATCACATGTGAACTTGTAGATTCTATGTTGAAGTTAACTGATCTAGTTCCTAGACTTGATATTACAGTTCTAAAAATATACATTCAGAGAGAAATATATTATTAGTATAATTACTCATGTGTTTTGCGGGCTGATTGGTCGAAACGTTCGCCATATTTGTTTGTTATATTCACCTGAAAGCATTGGTGATCACGCATAAAACAAGAAACTAAAAAAAATACCCAATCAATAATTCCTTTCCACAGGCTCCATGATAATAATAATAAATATCAGCGAATAGTCTTGACTTTGTCTCGGTGACTATTCGCTGATATTTAAGTCCCCTTAAGACTTTTAAATTGTTAAATGATATTAGAGTGATGGTATAATCCATGGACTATTACTCTTCGCTTTTCAGGATTATGGCAGTCACTCTGGTAACAGTGAATGTAAAAAAATGTGATCATAGTCCTTCCTATACAGTTGACTGCCCTTGTTCCTTTCAGTTCTGCAGGTACAATGAAACCCCTTTCTGGGTTTCATTATACTACAAGCATGCTCGGAGTTTAAAACTTGGAATCCCCTTTAAAGGGGTTTGGAGCCCCCTTTAAAGATTTCTGGATCTGCTTCTAAGCTACAAGAAAGACAATCCAAATTGAGGATAAGGGTTTCTGTGACTCAGAGCCCATGGGTTCAGAGGCTGAAGTAATTCAGTGTTTTAGTCTCAAAAACTTTTGTCATTCAAATGAGACAATGAACAAAGGTCCCATCCTCTCGATCCAATGCACCTAACCTGTACGAGAGGGGCGATAAACTTACAGAATATATATAACATCAGCACTCATATAACCCCACTGTATGTAAAATGGCAGTTCGCATCTTAGGTGATTAGACATCTTGCATCTATAAAATGCAACTGAACATACATATTTGCGGTATACAAAAAGCATACATTTTTTAGTCAAATCACACTAGTAGGCTGATTATCATAAAAGGTTTTCACTCTGGTCCTTTGCTATTTTCATTTGGATTCCCTTGCCATTTTGTGGCCATCAAATCTCAATAATTACTATCTGTTTCTATTAAAACTGGCCTATTACTAAAAGAAGCAAAAACTGTTGGCAGAGTACAGAAGCAGCCTCACAAATTGATATGATTTGATTCGTTATGAAAGAGACCAACCAAATATTCAATATTGTTTTCGTTGGAGTAAAAAAATGTAATATAATTTTTCTAATGAATTTGGACTGAAAATTTCTGCCCAGGAAAGAAAGAGTTAATTTCAGCCTTCCTTGACTGCCCATTCTTGGAAGTCTTCTGGTACTGTTCTATTTGAAATAGCTCCGTCTTTCCGGGTTAAAACTCTGTCCCGAGCTCTCTTTGTGAAGGTGCTTCTAAACTCCTGATCGAGCTGTTTTTTGGCCGGTGTTAGCCGCTCACTCTCCCAGTGCAATTTCCTTTTTTGTATCCCACTAATTTGTTTCCACCTTCCCCATCAGCCTCGTATTCACTTTCCTCACTGGACATGGCGTCAGTGACTAAAATTTCGGCCACCCTTCCCTTCTTTTATACTTTTAGAAAAATATTACTATGTTGATCTAAAGGGTGAAAGGGTGTAGTAAGACGATTTGTACAACAACAGTGTGATTGTACTTACTCTACACCGAGGTGGTACCACGATGGCACGAGTGGTCCGGTCGTATCCCTTTCCCTGTCCCCTACCACGCCGCCTATTTTCTTGGGGTTGCTAATTTGCCAACTTCTCGATCTTTTCGTCCAGAGATATCAACATGTTTTCTTGACTTTTACGTTGGTCTTCCATTTGGCGCCTAAGCGCCTCATTTTCCTTTACTATCTACTCGTTGGTCTTAACTATTCGTTCTAGATACACCAAATACTGGTCAGGGATATTTCCTCGGACAGCTTGAGCGGCCATTGCAGCAAAGTAAGCGAGGCACACGAATAAAGATTAAAGTGCAAAGGATGTTTCTTAGGAGAACAAGGAACGTCCTTCTCTCTCGAAGTTAGCTGGTGCCTGGACTCCTATGGTTTCCATTATCCCTGACACGTGTGTATATCCGACTCCCGCATGAATAGCGGCTAACTCTGCCTTAGAGTTCGCATCAATTGTCGGGGGACATAAAAAAAATCAAAAAAATACATCCATGTTCACTATGAAGTTTTGATCTAATTGCACTTTCTTGTAAGGATGATCCGATCGCAAAACGGGCGGGGTGTATGGCGGCAAATCAGAAGTCGAATCTTCATTGCTGTGGGCTGTTTGAACACTAGCAAAATTCTTT
The DNA here is from genome assembly GCA_033964015.1 of Scolanthus callimorphus. NCBI lineage: Eukaryota > Metazoa > Cnidaria > Anthozoa > Actiniaria > Edwardsiidae > Scolanthus > Scolanthus callimorphus. Next base: position 21,920,284 of record CM066925.1, on the reverse strand, counting down.
TTCGCGCGTTCTTTGCGTTTCTTCTTTGATGCTCTGGCCATATTCGCTGTCTTTTGTTTAGGGTGCTGAGAGGAACAAGATAAAATCTATAAAATAAGACAAATATATTAGTTAACACAATCAAATTAACACCGATTTCATTAAAAGCGCGGATATCAGTTTAGCTAACAGAACCGATAAGTGACAGTGTATTTATTCATTGATACGGTTTGTTTTCACGGCTTTATCGCACGATATTGAAAATTGATGTCTAACAAAATGATCATTTAATTATGTCAGAGATTGAGCAAATAATTAGAATGCAAACAGAATAATATTCGGGCTATTCCTTCCCGAAAATAAGCGATGTGTTACTCTGGCCCACCAGTCACGTCCCCCGTTTCGCCCTGTATTCTGCATTTCATTCATCTACATTAAATTCCTGTATGTATTCTTTTTAGCAAAAATTAGGGAAAAAAAGGCAACGAGACATGTCGCCGTTTTAAAAGATAAACGAGACATGTTTTAAAACTAATTTCTCGGGCTCAGTGTAAATCATAGAAGCAATGTTTCATTCCCATGATGGAATGTAGTCCGCTTCACTGATTACAGGGAAAACCACGTGAAAGCTACAACAAGTGAAAACAAAGTACAATGGCAAAAACCGGCTCGAGCAAACCGAAAGAGTAGTGAAGTTTAGCATTTTTTCTCGGTGCCTTAAAATACTTCAATGAACTCAAGACTTGGAGGGTTATCTTTGGTATATTTTCAAGAATAATTTACGGAAGTATCAAAAACTTTTTCATATGAGATTTTTGTCAGAGGCGAAAAGTGTAAATTTTATAACAAACGTAAGATTTATAATATAATTTCTCAAATTTTGCAGTTTGCTTGAACACATGCCAAACAAAATCGGAAGCATTCTAAGAAGTGAAAGTGAAACTTGGCTGGTACATTGCCTTGGGTTTGTAGATTATTCGGGCGGCAAGGATCTTTTAATTCCGCAGATATTAGCCATTCTTTTTCAAGGAAATCTTTGCGGCATAAATAACTTTGACATTTTGGAACCTGAAAAAGTCCGTTCGAATAACATAAAAGGTGTCATTTTAAAAGTTTAGGTCGCGCAACGCGTCTGATGGCTGCTAATTATAAGCAAGGGCGTGGTTATAACGTTGCTATAGCAACTTCGATCACAACAAAATGCACACTACAATAAAGTTCAAACCCTCTAGGGTAACCATGTGAAAGTTCAGACTGGTACAGGTTTTTGAGCCTGAACAGCAGGCATACAAAGATTGGGTGTTGAGGGCAGAAAAAATTGTAGGCAGCCTCCTTAAACCACATATTTGCCTAATACTTGCCATAAGCTGTTCTTGTGTCCAGTGCTAGATGAGAAGAACAGCATTAACTTTGGGAGTGCTAGATTGTTTGACCCTAATAATATAGTTGTTTGACACTAAGTGAGACCCTGGCACATCTTGCAAATCTTCCCCTAGTGACAGTGGATGTTTGTGTTTTGACATCTAGCACCCTAATTACTTGATTATTTGATTGATGTTTGTTTCACTAATTGGATTATTTTGAAACCTTCGTCAGCAAAAGATCTAGTAACATGATGTGAAAGAGTGTTACGTAACATGCAACATATTAATTCAAAATATCCACAGAAAACTCTCAAACGACACACTTTTATCTTCATTGCCTCTCATCCCCCACCAGAGATGTATGGTTAACTTTTGCTGACATAGCTGTCAACAATTCTGCATTTGACAGAAGCCTCAATACTACATTTGAATTGGTGTTACTTCTAATGCATTTACTTAATTTTCCCACAGATGTACACAACCATGTTGACAATTTTATAAAATACTAATTGTTACAGAACTTTGAAGATTGTTTCTTGTAAGGCACTGTTATTAGAAGAGAAGGTAGTTTTAACAATTTTCTTAGCAACTGCCAGTTGGCAACATAATTGTTGCAATATTTTTTTTATCTGAAACATGAAAATTTAAAGATTCAAGTTTTTTTTTTTGCTACTGTGACATTTTAAAATGACATTCACCTGTTGTTCTTGAATGATGGTGAGAGCTGCACCACTGAATGGGACTTTCCTGGTAATCTCTTGTGTTATTGATGGCTCATCTGACTGAAGGGAGCAATACCAAGCTCCTTCATTTTCATGATAACAGGAATTATCTTCAAACAAGCATAGAAAATGGCTTTTTAGTAAAAAATGTTTTAAATTAACATGACACACGTAAAGATACCAGCCAAGGTTTAAATCAACTTTGTTAAAATGTTGCTGTTATTCCATTTTTCCTTACCTTGGGCTTGTACTGAAACCTCCGCCTGTAGTGCTCTCTCCACAAAGGTTCTAAAGCTGCCTGAATCGCCTGTCTTGTCTTTGCTCTTTTTGACACTGCCAATGAATTTGCACAGTTGTTCCTCTGCAGTGATATTATAGCGAGACGCGAAAGCGTCGAGGTATATATCCACCACTAGGCACCAACCCTGAGGGGGATAGTTGCTTTAAAGTATATACCAAATCAGTAGAATAAAATATGGTAAATTAAGGTTCAAAACGCAATATTGCGCACGAAACGAGCTGCCATTTTGAGAGTTTTCTCAAAACAGTAAATAGAGTTTGATATCTACTATTTCAGGAACCAATCAGAGCGCGCAAAATGACTATTCACTGATTTGGTATTAATATACTAAAATAAGATATAATACCTTTTGCCTTCACATTCTTCCATGAAACGTACAAAGTGTTATGAACTCCACCAGGTGTACACTCCTGTAGCTCGACACGAGCATTCTTGCGGACAACTATTGTGTACTCTGCCATCTTCGCCCGTGTGTTTAAACCACATATTTGCCTAATACTTGCCATAAGCTGTTGTTGTGTCCAGTGCTAGATGAGAACAACAGCATTAAGTTTGGGACTGCTAGATTGTTTGACCCTAATGATATAGTTGTTTGACACTAAGTGAGACCCTGGCACATCTTGCAAATCTTCCCCTAGTGACAGTGGATGTTTGTGTTTTGACATCTAGCACCCTAATTACTTGATTATTTGATTGATGTTTGTTTCACTAATTGGATTATTTTGAGACCTTCGTCAGCAAAAGATCTTGTAACGTGATGTGAAAGAGTGTTACGTAACATGCAACATATTAATTCAAAATATCCACAGAAAACTCTCAAACGACACACTTTTATCTTCATTGCCTCTCATCCCCCACCAGAGGTGTATGGTTAACTTTTGCTGACATAGCTGTCAACAATTCGTGTGATTTCAAAAGTATCATATTTTCGTTTAAAGCGTCTATGACACGAAATGTTACATAGCAGTATTTTGTCTTAAATGTCGAAAGAACGTCTAAATACTACCTTTAGCGAATTTTCCGCTTATTTTTATATTTTTAACAAAAGTTAGAGCGGTCAGAAAAAACCCTATTCCCCTTCAAGCGGTGAAAGACTGGGTCCGAGTGTGTGACGTATGCAGTGTGTTCTCTCAAATCAAAATGGCTTCCAAGCATGTCAAAAGCAGCAGCAGTTCGTGTTCTTCTTCGGAATTAGAGGTCAAGGAATGCGTTGGAGAACAGGAACTCGAGTAGTCCTTTACTCAAATGAGCCCTTAGCTAGCGACTGCTATTCTTGGTTGAATTCTGACACAGAAACCGATGATAAAGATGGAGCAAGTTCGATCGACTCGGCGCGATTCTTTTGTACTTTGTCTCAGGAACCTTGCTGGTTTTGCGTTGCCATCCTACATGGAAATTATTGTGAATTACTCAGACTGGTTGGTCGCCTCTTCTCCCAGCTACATATTATTAAAGAGTGGATAACTTTTCCTGATTGATGCCTCAAAACGTTACGTAGTCGACGACGCAGCTACAATTTACAGTAACAAAACATTTTATTTTTTATTTAAGTTAAAAAGATGGCCTAGAAATGTTTTCATAAAACTTTTTGATGTAAGTTATTTCTAAATTCCTCACCTATTTTTATGATTCTCTTCTACATTTCTTTAGCACCACTTTATACCCACATTCTGATAAAAACAATATGGTAGCAGAGATTGCAATTGCTTTCTTATTACTTGTGGCATTGGAAACCTGGATAAAGTGGATTAGCTTGCTAGTGGAAATTATCTCAATTAAAGTTAAGTGTAACATCAAATTAAATCATGAGCCGTACAAATACAGTATATTTTATGGTATTTTTTTTGTAAAATTCTGACTAATTACTTGGTAGTTCGTCTGTATCCTGATGTGTGGTTTCTAACAAAGGAAGACACACTTGTTGACTCAGCTTACTCAGGGGTATGACTAGTTTTTAGGAAAACTAGGTGGTCTGCTTCAGTGGGGATGTAAACAAGGACAACATCAACCAAAGGTTGAGATTTGTGTTAAACGCTGTGGAGAAATGGTGTTTTGCTGACATTTCAAGCATTAGCCCTTCATCGGATCAAAGAGAAAAAAGTTAACTCCAAGCTAAGTAACGCGTGAAAGGTCAGCAAAACACCATTTCTCCACGGTGTTTAACAAAAATCTCAACCTTTGGTTGTTGTTTTCCAAGCTCATATGAGGTACTCGAAATCTTTTTAGCACAATGCCATGTGCATGTCTTCGATTCCAAATTGATGTGAAAAAGATTCAGGGCCGTAGCTAGCGGGGGGCAGAGGGGGCAGTTGCCCTCCCAGCGAAGTAAAATTTGTAGTGTCAACATGTGGGGGAAAACCTGCTTGCCCCCCAGCAAATACAAAGAATGACCAAAGCCTGCCCCCCAGTCAAAAATCTCTAGCTACGGCCTTGAGTTTTCAGTGGTACACTGTACTGTACCTCCAAATGTAAGAAGAGCACGAGGCCAGTAATCTATAACAGGCGATGGGCCTGCTACATGTTTTGTGCTTTTAAAGAAACATGATTGGAACTTGAACTGTTTATCCAGCATTTCTTTGAAGGTGCAGTTTAAAATTGTTCACACATTTTAAAATTGAACTCAGAGCTGCAAATGGTAATATGAAATTCCCAACTCGGTGTCTAACAAGTGAACATGTAGCATTCTTTTCATACTGAGCTTTTCATATGAAATTGATCCTGTCTGTGCTTTGAGAATTTTTATGGTCAATTTTGAATTTCGCACCTACAAATATTGATCATGCAGCTAGTGTAGTGAAGCCAAACACAACTCCTGGACATTGGTGTCTGTACCAGATTCTTTTTCAAGAAAGTCATTTGAGTAAGGTAAGCTAGAGGTGCCTGTTTTCTGAAATGTGTGATTCCAGAAATTGTTCATAACTATAACCCACCACCCACTGGAATTTCCATTGAAAAATATAGTAATTGTATGGGAAAAAATATTTCACCCCCACCCTTCTAGAATTTCCAAATCCCTACCAAGGGGGAGGAATGGATTTTCCTGGAACTACACAATGGCAAAGAATATGAACTATGATGACTGCTATTGGTCCCTGGCCTCTAATCTCTGCATTTTGCTGCCTGAGGGTGAACCATGATGAAGCAACACTGAAAGCAGAGTATAAGACATGCTGATTTTTTGGGTTAGGTAATATTCAGAGGTTTAGGGTTGCCAAGAATCAGTGACTGACTATTCGATTCAAGTCTGGGAATGAATAGAGAGAGTCCATCAGCTGCTATACAGTAAAATGTTATCAGTGGAATCACATAGGCAGACACAAAAGATATGGAACCATATTTAAAAACTTGGGTAGGCGCTTATTAGTCATGTTAAACCCCTAAAAAATACATGGTCTCTTTGTCCCATGTCCAAAAATACCATGATCAAATATGACTTTAATTGTAAAATTAGAAAAAAAAACAAAATCTCAGAGAGAATCATTAATGAAAATTTGCCATGTCAAGTTTTTGTACCTCAAAAAAATTCTAAGGTTTGGTTTTCGGACGAAAAGAACAAAAATATCACACCCGAAAATTCCTTCACACCTTCCTGACAGCATAGTCTGAAAACCATAGTTTCCAAACCAAGTTTATCTCACTAGAGATACGCTTTCATTTCTCTTATACTCTGGTATCTTTAAAAATGGAAGGGACGGACACCAGTAACTAGCGAGGGAATCATGTCACGAAAAGTGAAAAAGGCAAATCAAGATAAGAAAAACATTAGGCAAAAAACCTTTGACAATAAACTTTTAATAAGCACTGTTCCGTATGACTTTTACCTCTAGTGATAGTCCATAAGCTTTACAGTTGAAGAAAGCATTGAATAGAACCCATTAGCAAGGAAAGCGAAACTCCCAGAACTACGAGGAGGGTAGAAATTCCTTGAACAGAGTGTTCGGTGGTAGGCGGTGTTTTCTCGCAAACTTCGCTTCTGCAGGCCACTAAGCTTTATCCGGAAACGTGTGTAGCGAAATCCCAGGTTTATTGTTCGTGTTATTGCTAAACATTGCATCCGGGCGACCTCATACGCTTCATGTTTTTCTGTGATTCCTCTCCTTGTTCGCCATTTTTTCTTCGTTTTTGAAAGCCGAGGGAGTATCGAAGACACACTGCATACGTCATAGCCTCGTTTGCATGCAATTGGCCGCGCGCGGGAAATGTCGCACTTTTAAGGTTATTCCCCCGTTTTGCACGGCGCACGCTGTTCTGCGCATGGACGCGCGATCAATTCGTTCGAAATCGAGCGTGCGCGCGCAAGCTAAATATCCCCATTTGAGCGAGAAACACCCAGAAAAAGTCGCTTTTTGGGATATTGCGCGAAAACAAGATTGGGCACCCCCATTTTTTATTTTACCATTTTGATAAGACTATCATTCCCCTGTTATAAAAAAAGTTTAAAGAAATTTCCACGACAAGTTTTTGAGCTATCGTCATAAAAAGCCCCAAAATGAGACACTCAAAAAATGAGACTCAAATTATCACGAGCGGTGCCGCACATTTTTGCACATTTTCAAGAGTAGCGTCAACACGCACAGGAAATTAAACATTCCAATGTTCGTCCTAGGTAGTAAAGCATCCAACAGTTCTGTTCAAACTTGCAAGCGAACTGGATTGCTTCATTAGTGAGCGTTTAATCACAATTTTCTTGTTTCACGTATTCCTTCACAAAATAGCTCTCAGGCACTAAAAATGGGGTATGTTTGCGCCATCACAGTTTCTAAACGAGCATGGGCACCCCCTCTTTTTATTTCATATTTTCATTCTTTATTCACTAAATAGTAAATAGACAAATTAAGAAAACAATTCTACGACAAGTTTTATTTCAGGGGAATTACCTTAAATTGAAAATACTGAAATTCGAATCGCTATATCTTGCTGATATTTTACCCGAATACTGTGAAATTTGGTAGATGGTTTAAATATTCCTATGCCTATCATTATATCAAAAAAGATATGTTTTAAAAATTTGGTGTCATAGACGCTTTAAGACAGATCTCCAAAGAGGGACTGGGAAAAGACGGATTACTCTAACCAATTAGACAAATTTTGTCTTTTTAATTTTGCACACATATACAAGAAAATGTTTTGAGAACATTCCTCCTTCCCTTATTGCGTTATCGACAACATGATCACAAGATATTTCCTCGTGTTAACATGCTTGAAATCCTAAATTTCAACATCTTCTTTAGCTAATGGAACGAAAGTTTTAAAAGTAAACGTGTGAAAGAAATTATTATTTACTTGTACACATCTGTTTTAGAATTCGTAAGGGCAATTCGTATACCAGACAGAACATCCCTTCTTTTATAATACGTGAATAAGTTACTTAAAACATATACATCAACCAAATAACATGGTTTGATCAAGTTGTAATAAAAATAGAATTTTGATATTTAAACCTGCTGACATTTGAACAATATGTATACTGTGAAAAATGGGGTTCTTTCTATCGACCTCAGCAGACTAAAGTTGTACTTAAATGAACTGAATAATGTTGAAACGTGGCAGGGATGAACCTCAAAATGTATTGAGTAATTTCGAAAATTTGAGGACTCTGTCATTAAAGGAACGAAACTTTTAAAAATAAACAATACGTGAACTAGCTTAATATTTCTGTGTACATACGTATTTTCGAATTTGTTAGGACAATTTGTATATCAGGCAGAAAATTTGCCTTTGTTGATATACCTGACTACATTAATTTCAACATGTACATCAAGAAAATGAATTAGTTTGATGCAGTTGTATTGTCATAGCGAAGCTCCATACCTAAAAAAAAACTATACGAAAAACGTATAGTATACTATCGAGTTGATTTTTGAACGTCACGGGCATTATGGATCATTTTGGTGACGTCATTGATGACGTAAGGGCACGTGACTTTGTTGTAGAGCTCCTCTTATGGTCTTTGAAAATTTGTCCAAGTTTGGCTTCTATAGAAGCTACCCTTCGGGAGATATGATTTTTTCTTTATTTTTCTGGTATTAAACCTATAGCGTACACGGTCCGTCCGTCCGTCGTCCGTCCGTCCGTGTACACATCTGAACCCTGTGGTATGCAAAGAAAAAATTATATCTCCTCAAGGGGACATGCTAAGACAACCATACTTGGGATATTTTGTCTATGCCACAAGGGGGGTGCTGTAACACGTACACGTGATGTGACGTCATCGATGACGTCATCAGTGATTGAAAAATTAATAGCGGAGCTCCCGCGGGCGCCGAAGGCGCCCGCGTAGCGGAGCCCATAGCTACATGCAGGAGAAGAAAGAAACAAAACAAAAGTGTATATGCATCGACTTGTTTTGTGATGGACTTCCGGTTGTGTGTGTGTCCGTCGTCGCACAGGCAACCCATCAAACAGTTTATAGCCGAGCTAACTAATAGGTTTATATCTTTGGAAAGGATGAACCTCAGACAACCAAACTTGGGTGATGTTGTCTAGGCGGCAAGGGGGGTGCAACCGCATGGTCACGTGGTACTATGTCATCGATGACGTCATCAAACGAGAAAAGGCTTCTATCTTTGGAAGGGATGAAGCTTAGACAACCAAACTTGGATGAAGTTGTCTGAGTGGCAAGGGGGGTGCAAAGACGTGGTCACGTGGTATGACGTCATCGATGACGTCATCAAAACGAGAAAGGCTCATATCTTTGGAAGGGATGAACCTCAGACAACCAAACTTGGGTGATGTTGTCTAAGCGGCAAATCGGGTGCAATCGCATGGTCACGTGGTATGACATCATCGATGACGTCATCAAACGTGAAAAGGCTTAAATCTTTGGAAAGGATGAGGCTCAGACAACCAAACTTGGGAGAAGTTGTCAAAGTGGCAAGGGTGTGCAACGCGTGATCGCGTGGTATGACGTAATCGATTACGTCATCAAACCAAAAAAGGTGTAATTCTTTGAAAGGGATGAGCCTCAGAGAACCAAACTTGGATGAAGTTATCTAAGTGGCAGGGGGTGGAAGTGTTTGGTCACGTGACGGTGACAGGCTATGTACAATAGCGACCTTTTGTCTCATTAAAACAGAAAAATATGTAACTGGGAGCTCCGCTTTTAGCCAGTGGCTAAATCTATATTAGTATTGTCATAGTTACACGTCTTGAAATGTGAAGTAGATCAACATTGTCGAAAATGGGGTTCTTTCTAATCACCCCAGAAAAGCACAATTACGCTTAAATTAATTGAATGATGTTGAAACTTTGCAGGGAAACTTTTCATGAAGCTGAAATATTTATTGAATAATTCTGAAAAGTTGAGGAGTATCTTTAAAGGAACGAAAGTTGTGAAAATAAAGAATATGTGAATTGGCTTATTCTTTTCCTTGTAGATAAGTATTTTCGAATTCCTTAGGATTATTTGTATATCAGGCAGAACATTTCGTTCTGTTAATATACGTCAGTTAATTACTTTGAACATGTATTTAACGAAAATCAACTACTTTGATTCAGTTGTAATATAAATAGAATTTTCATAGTTACACGTGTTCAAATTTGTACAACATCAACATTGTGAAAATAGGGTTCTATCTAATCACTGCAGAAAACCAAAATTATACTGAAATGAATTGAATGATGTTTAAACTTTGCAAGAATGAATCTCAACTACTTATTAACTGATTCTGAAAACTGGAACACTTTGTCTTTCGTGAAATTAAAGTTTAAAAAAATAAACAATATGTGAAATGCTTAGTATTTCTTTGTACATACGTATTTTCGAATTTGTTAGGACAATTTGTATATCAGGCAGAAAATTTTCTTTTGTTCATATACGTGAATACATTAATTTTAACATGTACATCAAGAAAATGAAATAGTTTTATGCAGTGGTATGTAAAAAGTATTTTCATAGTTCTTGAAATTTGTAGAAGATCAACATTGTGAAAATGAGGTTCTATCTAATCACCCCAGAAAAGCAAAATTATACTAAAATAAAACTTCGCAGGGATGAACCTCAACTATTTATTGGATAATTTTGAAAAATTAAGGAGTTTGTCTCTAAAGGAACGAAAGTTTTGAAAATAAAGAATATGTGAAATAGCTTCTTCTTTCCTTGTACATACCACTGCGAGAGAGCGTTTGGAGAATCAACGATCTCCTGGGAAGATTTGGATAATCCTGGACAAATTTGGGCAGGAGTATCCAGATTCTCCCAGGAATTCCTAGGATTGAAAGTGTGAATTTTCACGGTATTTTTGGAACCTGGATACTCCTAGGAACTCCCAGATTCTAGCACGCCCTTGAAGTGATTAGGATATCCTAGGAAATTCTAGGATAATTATCCAAGTTCTCACAATTTCTCCAATATATATGTATCCAGGAATGGCTCCCAGATACTCCAAGACTTTGGGAGCTTTCTGGAGACTCCCACATTTGGCTTTAGATTTACATGCCCAAAATAAAAAAAAATAGAGAAGCAATTTTTTCATATTAATTGTCAATATATTATTTGAAAATCAATTTGGTGTACAGTGTATTTTTAATTCTCAAGATTAGATAATTTGTAATTTCTGTGTACGATCTTCGGATTATGATTAAATTGTAATGTTTTGGATGATTTCAATTAATTCTAGTACTTCGTTCAAACAAATCACGTCTATTACAGTTTATATTGTGTATAACAATTTACATAATAAAATGGAATTGATTTTTAAAATGATACTTTGGTAGGTGGCTTTTTATACAATAAAACAAACAAAAAATACAGATGTAATTCACAAAAAAAGTAGAATATGCATTCTAATTTGAACTTCAGCCTGCTCTTTTTTCATCCCATAGCGCTTGTTCATTGCACCTGTTATTAAAAAAAAGGAAAAAACAGTTCCCACAAGTCAAGTTCTGTTAAGCAGACTAGGCCACTCTCATCCAGACTGCAGCCAAGGCCAGTAGTTTGCTATGTCTGACAAAATTTATTGCTTGAGGTGGCATCATTATGACTCAAGATACTGTTAAATTCCAGGAGCTTGTTCTGACCAAATACTGCTACCATTTGGCCGTCAGCTTTGCTATAGTAACCATGGAGCGGATTATCTATTACAGTGCTGAGGCGAAATAGCAGGGATGCCAACAGCTTTACTCCATCTTTTGCCTCCTGGCAATTTGCTATCAGCTGCACCCATTGATCCTTAAAAATGCAAAGTAAATCGTCATCAATCAAATGAAACTTGGACACGTTTGCTAATTCAGAAAATGATCATAACTGGGATCCTAGGATTTTTGAGGCAAGATAAGGGATGATCATGACAACACATGCTGATACAACATTCAGGGTACAAAATACATATCACTTCTAAAATTCAAGGCTTGAAATTGTGTAAATACGCCTTCTCCATTCACACCTAACTTTTTAGACTTTTGTGTAACATAAACGACTGTATTCTCAGTATCTACTGTGTTCACTAGATTTAAGATTAATTACTGGTGCTTTAATCTGAAGTCGTGTCCTTGGTTCATGACATGGTTGAGAGGGAAACATGCTACAAGTTTTCTTTTTGAGCTTGTACATGTAAATAAAATTATAGTGCCTTTAGAGAAATCATACATACCACTGGGTCAGTTTCTTTGGCATAATTTCCTTTGTTGGCCTAAAAAAACATACACAAGCCACAGTCAGTCAATTTTATTTATGTTTGTTGTTTCGAGATGGTATTTGAACAGTTAAATAGTTCCTATGAAATCTACCACAGGATTTTACTCAGCAGGTCTCATGATACTTCAGCATTGCAGTCCCTGAATGTGAGCCCAAAATGTGATCCCAGGAAGGAAGTTATGTCAGGATGTTCAAGATGCCCATGGTACCGTAACTCCCATTGGGCCATTCCATTTTAGCCATACCCCCTAATGAATAGTCTCTCTGAGGGTATAGCGAAGTGGTCTTTTCCAAGGGTGTCAAGCCGGAAAAAGGCTCTTTCCGAGGGGGTGCAACAAAGAAAGGGCTCTTCTGTGCAACTATTTAATTTCCTTAAAATTGTTTGAATCTCTTAATCACAAACTCTTTGGTTGCCCATTTGACAACACAATTTCCTTCCAAAATGCTTTATTGCATGACGTACAATTTTTTGCGACCTTCTGTTTGCCATGGCACAACAATTTGTTTTTTAAACGTTTGTATTGCAGATGTCTGTGAATCAAAACTTTTTGTTTCCTTGATTTAATGCACGTGCAGGGGTGTGAATCTATTTCCGTGGGAAGTTCTAAAGTTACACACCAAAATCGAAGCAATCGAAGGTACTAAATTTTTTTACTTTACTCAACTTAGGATAACTTTGGTGAAAATCAGGATTATTGTGACAGAAACTAACAATTTTCAGCATAAACAAAAAGTTTTGATTGACAATTGTCTGTGAAAGAAACTTTTCTAAACCTAGTTACAGTCTCCTCCTTCATGGAGGTCACAATTGGCAGTAAAAGAGCCTCCTTATATTTTTTTTTCCGGATGCCTAATTCCAGACAGGATGTCCTCAGGATGACCATGACATTTTGTTTGCAAAATACTAGTATTTTGTTGTCTGCCATATTTACATTTTCACTACAGAATGTCCATTTATCTTGCATATCACATCACACTTCCTTTTTGGCCTCTGTTCCATTCCAGTTAAGAAAGAAATGCACATGTGTGACAAATAATGTTTTTCACATGTCAATGGATTTTGTGCCAGATTTTCCTGTGAGTGTAAGATAAAAAGTATGTTTGAAAAAAAAGCACTCACCAATTTTTGTTTCAAAAACTTGACTTCAGATTTCAGACTCTCAATGTCAGCTTTCATTCGGTGGAACTCCTCGGCCATGTACTGAGAAAAGTAGCCACTCAATGGAGCTGGCTGATGACTTGGGCTTTTGTCTTGTAAAAAAAACTCATCATCGGGCCTGGTTGGCTCTCACTCCCATACGAGTCCAGATCAATGTAGGAGCGAGGTATGGACTCTGAACACGTCTTGATTTAATTCCGGAGCTAATGTTTAAATCCGGACTGTCGAAAATATCCACACCGAAACGTTTTTTAGGATAAATCTACAGCTAGCTGGAGATCCAGGTTATTTCTCCAAAAAAAATGGAGAACAGAATATCGACATGTCAGAATTTCCATAAAATATGGAAAAATGCTTTTTAAATCAAGATGGTTGAAGGAGGTGATAACGATTCCATATAAACTGGAGAACAAATACGATGTCGGATATCGGATATACCCGTGAATCTATATTGTGTCAACAAAAAAATGCTTGCTATGTTACAAGGATCGGTACAAAACAAAATCACATCACCGACTTCTCTGTGCTAGTCATCGAGACTTCATAAATCGCTTTAAAAAATTGCAGCCACGGAGAAAGCCGATGGTTTTGAGGCAAACTGCAACTATAAACACCGAAAGAAACAGCGTATGCCTGTAGAAAACGCTACATTTAACACAAGATTGCTTACCGAAATAAACAGCATATGCCTGTAGAAAGCGCTACATTTAACACAAGATTGCTTACCGAAATAAACAGCGTATGTCTGTAGAAAGCGCTACATTTGACACAAGATTGCTTACTAAAATAAACAGCGTATGCCTGTAGAAAGCGCTACATTTGACACAAGATTGCTTACCGAAATAAACAGCGTATGCCCGTAGAAAGCGCTACATTTAACACAAGATTGCTTACCGAAATAAACAGCGTATGCCTGTAGAAAGCGCTACATTTAACACAAGATTGCTTTGCTAGCTAAACTAGACTGTATTAACAAGAACTGCATGTGATCATTCTATGTTTGTTGTAATTGACACGGCGATTCAAAATCTCCATAAATTATGGAGAAAACACCTCTTTGCCAGCATTGCCTGAAAAAGTGTTCAAAAGCCCATCGGTGATATTGTATGGAAACATACGATCGCATCGAATCTCATGGATCGCGTGTGCACTTATGCGATCGGCGAGACTGATGAGACCGAAGAGATTATATGCCCGCGAGGAAATTATTGTTTAATTCCGGTCGGAAAACGCCGTTCCAGGCTCGCGCCGTTCCAGAGGATATTACATGGCCGAAAGTTGTTAACACAAGAACATAAAATTCGTATCTTCAAGCGGTCATGTAATGTTCTGTTCATTATATAACATCAATGAAATACCAAATTCTAATTTTATTTGAGTTAAGCTTAAAAATCGAGCATTGAGCAAAGGCAAGTGTGATATTTTCACATGTGAAAATATATTAAACGTGTTATTTTCACGTGTGAAGATATCAAGTTTTCGCGCGGGAGATCACCCGGTATTTAATTGGTGTTTATATAATAAAAAGTATTCTACTCTGAGTGATCGAAAAACGCGAACTAGGAGAGAAGCACGTCATGTCAGAATTTCCACAAAGTGTGGAGAAAAGCTTTTTTAATCAAGATCATTGAAGGGGGTGTTTAAAATTCCATATTAACTGGAGAACAAGATGAAAGGGGTGGCGAAGCCCCTCGCAAAAACTACTTTCTCGCGAATTGAGTCATTCTCGAATTCTCGGTGTCGAATATAAGATAAACGCTTTTAAAGCGAATTTATAATTCATTGATTCGTCTTTATTGCGACATTGACTATGGCATCGAAACCTATTGCTATACACCTATTTCAATAAAGTTTGATTATAGCAAAATGGCAAATGGCAAATGCCTGACCGCAAAGGCTGCTGGCATCGATAGCGGGCGCTCGTTCGTGACCGCTATAATAAGCTGACAGCGCAAAAATACACAATGCCTCGTGCGTATAGTCAGGATTTAAGGTGGCGGATTATTCGCATGAAACTAGATCTTGGCGCTGAAGATGAGGATATAGAAGAGATATTTGATATTTCAAAGCCTACAATAGATAGATATCTAAGGCAGTACAGGCGTTCTGGTACCGTGGATTGCATGAGAATCGGCAGGCCTATTGACTCCACTATGATTGCACCAGATGAGCAGCGTATAATTATCGAAACTTTGCTGCGCCAACCAGACCGACGGCTTCGAGAGATTCAACATGAAGTGGCACAAGAGACTGGGAATGTGTATTCCCTCTCTGCGATACATTATTATCTTCGGAGGAACGGGGTAACCAGGAAAAAGGTGAATAAAAAAGTAGTGAACTTCCATTGTATTAACATTACCGGAAAATAATTATCTAAATCTAATAGTAATATGTTACTCTTTCATCTGCGGCACAGCTCAAGAAACAGGCGTTGCAGAGGAACGAAGAAAGACGTGCCGAGTTCAGAGCAACAATTTGCACGCTTAATCCTAACACTCTAGTATTTCTGGACGAGAGCGGATTTGTAAGTAATTAACTCGAAATGCTCACTAGAAAAATGATGGTGCTGGTCGAATTAGTGTGACTTCAATACATCACTTGATGACTTTGCGCTAGATTTTCAAGTGTTATGAGATGCAAATATTATTTCCTTTTATGTTGCAGGACAAACGCATTGCGCGAAATTATGGATACAGCTTTAGAGGAACACGCGCTACTATTAGGCGGCGACATCTTAATTGGGGGCCACGGATTACAGCCATACCAATAGTTAATTGCGAAGGCTTTCTTGACATCGGTTTTTATCGAGGTAACATAGACGGAAACAGGTTCCTAGAATTTGTGAACCACAAACTCGTTCCTCTTTTGTTGCCGTTCGACGGTGTTAACCCTCGATCGGTTGTTGTTATGGGTAAGTAATTCGAAAAATTGAATGTGATTAACTTCCATCACAGAAGCATGCACTATAGATTCGTTTAGCCGTTTTGACGGAATTAAAAGCTGAAGAAGATGAAAAAATATAAGATTTGAGACGTTAATAAAGCTGCTCCCTTTTTTTGCTTAAGTTTGTTATGCTTTAGAGAGAGCCGTAATTTCAATGTTAAAACGCCATTTAGTCGTGCTGCGCTGCACCTCTCTCATAAAACCTCCTTGGCTGGTGTTTAAGACAGAGATCCCCCGATAAAAAAACCCGAAAGAAAACAAAATAAATCGGAGAACGCAAATAGTTGTCCATTAGTAATTTCGTTTCTTTAAATTACATCAACAGATAATGCTTCAATTCATCACACCCCCGAAGTTCTGAATGCCATCCGTGCTACTGGCGCACTTGTGCTTTTCCTCCCGCCCTACAGTCCTGACTACATGCCTTGCGAGGGAATATTCTCACTTGCAAAGTGATGGATCAGAGAGAATGATGTTGTGTGGCATGCTACAGATGAGGCAGAAGAATTTGTCTTTCATGCTGTCATGGAAATAACCAATGATGACGTGGTATCGTTTTGTAGGCATGCAGAGTACATCTAAAGCGGGATCTTAGGTCCCCTTAGGGTCTAATTACTGATGTCGAGAAACATGGAAACGATAACAGTTTATTCTGTGTTTAACATTTGTAGCTTGCAAATCACGTACACAGTGCATTCGCGCATTATAGTTTGTTTAATAGAGTTTACATTTTTGTAAAGTATCGAACACAAACACGATGTACTTTGCTTCGCAAAAGATTGCTTCAGTCCCGCTAAATGTAATAAGGCAAGCACTGAGCCATGTTGTTTTGTCTAGTAAACTTTCTTGGAAATTTCTGTTAATAAAATGACACAAAATACAGATTTGAAAAAGATAATATCGAGAATGTCGCGTGGACTAGAAAATGCTTTGCTAGTTCATACACGACGCCGCAGTCTCTTAATCAGCAGTTTCCTAATGCTAGGGAAACAGGTAAGCTCATTTAAGGTGCCTCCACACTACGCCAGCAAAATTTGATAACGGAACAAAAGTTTTCGCCGTCCACAGTAAAACGCGTAGCCGCACTCATTCTTAGTTAACGTAGACAATTGGACCAAAAAAAGTTGAAAAATGAAACACAGCGTACCTTATCGTTGAGTATTTATTTAAATGCGCAACATTTCAAAATGCATTGTTCAAAACAGTTTCTCCATATCTTTAAAACCTAAACATTTACAGCTGTTTGCTTTCATCCGTTCTTCTAAATAAAATGGGATAATTTTCGAGCTCCAGGTGTAAAGATGTTTGTCCAGAATGAGTGCTATGACTCCAGTTACAATGTGTTTCATTGTACTTCATGGCGGTGTATGTTCAAACTATGATATGAAATCAAAAATAGCCTCGTCTATGAAAATCAAAACCAGAAATTTACAAAAACAATTTACAATAAGTCGCCAATTTTAGGGAAAAAATAATTGTCCTTTCTTGTTTTCTTCCTTCTCTCAATTCAGAGCACATTCAACGATCATTGCTCACTAGTTTTCATCTATAAGTATTACTTTTTCAAATGTAGGTCGGGTGCTTTCGTTCTATCATAACCGAGAAACAGAAAAATGACTTTTATCTAGGTAACGTAAACGACTCCTGTGTAACGTAAACGATATTCGTTGTCACCAGACAATTTTACATGACATTGAAACTCAAATTAGTGTTGAAAACTATGCCTACCATGTTTTATGTACCGAGAATCAAACTATATGAATTTATAAATGGATTTAAGTACATTTATAGTTTTTCGTAACGTAAACGACTATCAAATTCAAAAAGGCATGAAAGTTTATAATGCCTTCAAAGTTACTATTGTTTGCTGAGATGTTTTAATTTCCTTGTCAGTGAGCCATTTCTTAAACGCCCAAAGTCTTTTTGGACTTTATTTTGCCATTTTAACTCGTAAATGGTAACGTAAACGACTCCTCTCAAGGAAGACGGAATCTCCTCTCGATGAGATCAACTGTGGCAGAGGTCAGACTGTGCGTCTTACGGGTCTTGCTGTTTTGAGTTGGTGGCTCTATGACACAGATCAGAGATGCTCTCGGAAGCCAAAGAACATCCTCTTTGGCAGGCCATCGAAAGTTGTACTTTGGGTGTTTTCCAGCCCTTGTCATGAAGGTCACCAGCACCTCGCCGTCTTCCTTGTCCACGTCCTCTACTTTCCCGACATACCAGTCTTCATCATAGGCAGCAGCAACATAATCATCTACCTTAACGGCGAGCTCATGCTGGACACTTGACGTGCTTGGTTGCCTCAGCATTGCCGCCTTCCACTCACACCCGCTTTGGTTGGGGTCCAGGAGACAAGAAGGACAGTAGCAGGAAGTCGTCCGGGTTATCACTGTGTGTGGTGCTATAGCGCTAACAGCGTGTACACTCATCGTGCCCGGGACTGTCTGCGTAGAGCTATACTTTTCCAGAGCTGCAACGGCACCCTTTACGTCATCTTTAGTATAAAAAACATATTTCACACTAGTGGTGCTTTCGGACTGAGTAGCCCAGCTGTAGAAGCCTTGTGCGTCCTCGATTTTTACTTTGCCGGAACGAACGGCTTCATCGGCCATCCTCTTGGCTGTCCCGCCAACGCCATCACAAGGACCTTTGCCATGCCCCGCCTCGAAGTAATTCCATCTTGCTGCCATTCCAAATTCTTCAGTATGGTTTGCAACAACAGAGAAGATGGTTTTATTTCGGTATTGGGAAGTAGGGCTGTCGGTCCAGTAATGCACATGAGTAAGGTTTGGCAAAAACTCTTTTAACTGCTTGTGAAGGGCCTTCATAATTGCATATACTGCAGAGGCGTCCTGTTGCAGCTCGTCTGAAACAAACACAAAGCTTTTGTGTTTGAGTTCGCCTTGTTCATTCTCGACCTTGTAGTAAACAACTATTGGGTGCAAAGAAACCATAGTTGGACCGTTCCAGTGCGCACTTTGCACTTCCTCACAAGACTGGCAGTTGTAATTCTCTGCAAAGTCCATTTGAGCTACAATATGGCCAGCTGGGAGGTTGTTCTTCAGGCATCTCAGGTGGCGGTATTGCTCGTGATGACGCCGCACGTGTTCGCGAAATGTCGCGATAGACTTTCTGACCTTGTCTGAAAAGTCTTTCTTTGAGGCCTGAAAACTCAGTAGTTTCATCCTTTTCTTCCCATCCTCCTCTTGCACTCTTTTCCATTGCTCAAACGTAACGTTAGCATTATCCTCTATCTTGTCTAGAATTTTCAGCACCATTTCATCATCGTTCTCCTTGATGAACGTATCCGGATTTGCAGTCGTGGTGATCTTTATGTTCTTCATGGAGCGTACAAGCAGCGCCATGTTCTGATGCTGTTGACATAGGCATGTGTCGCGTGAAGCAAAACTTGCCAGCATCATGTAGGAGGGTCTCATCTTGTAAAACACCGCCTGAGAGATGTGCTCGTCTGGATATTCCGCGAGGTACTTTAGGCGTAAATTGTAAAGGTAATCACTCAAAATGCGTTTCTGGACTCTCTCTGTGCCGCATTTTTTGGCATCATTCTTTCCGGGCATCATTCGGCTATTGTCATCCCGTTCCAAGAACTTAACCACATTTTTCCTGATTCTCTCTCGAAGCTCTAGAAGGCGACACTTCTTTTTCGTACAAGCCACGTTTTTGGTCTGCGCTGCTCGAAGAAACGTTCGGGAAACGCCGACTTCGTTGCTAAGCTGGCGAAAAACTCGATACTTTTTCACCACCTTGCCGCTTATTACGTTTCGTATTGTCCTTGCTCCAGCGGTAGAGCGGTTTTTCTTCAGTGAATCTTTTATTTCGTCAATAACGATATTGCCGAATAAAAGACGTTTCTTCAAACAGTTCGGCACTTGCTTTGTGCCTGATTGCTCGATTTGGGCATTGGTGCGTGAGCGAGGGGTCATTTCTGGTAAAGGGATTTCTTTGGGTGGCTTCATTTTCTTTAATAACCTTTCGTTTCTTTTTGCGATTTTCTTGTTCGCTCTTTCCAAAGTCTTTATTCTTTCCTCGAGACTTTTGATCTTTTGACTTTTTTCCTTCATTTTTCGACGATTGACTGAGGAATTTCCAGTTATTTTTACCTTCAATGTTGGTCCATCAACATCTTTCCTTGAATTTCTTATCGCTCTATTTTTGCGCTTGTTTTCTCGGCTTCTTTCCCTCCTTTTCTCTAAAGCTTCTCTATCGAGCTCCGATGATGGAGTGTAGTATTTCAGAACACGCCTGGATTCTTTTTTTGCGAAGTCTTTATCCTTAGCTTTTTTCCTCTCCCGGTATGCACGCGAAATTTCTGCTCGTGATTTGGCCATAATACCTTTGGGGTATTCATTGAAAAAAAGATTAAATTAGAATCAATTGTACAATACTCATTAGAAACATTGGAGGATATGAAGGAATACGTGTTTAATATGCTTTACGACTTGAAATTATGTCAAATCCTCCATTTTTTTCCTTATAGCTACTCGCGTCTTTTACGCTACTTAATCGTTCGTTTACGTTACTTTACAAAAGCACGTGCTTTGAAGCTATGTACTGTGCTGTGAATCGTGCAAAACATACCAAGGCAACGAGATGCCGTTTGTACACATGTTACTGACAGAAAGCAATAATACTTTCAGTTTTATACCTGAGTTATGGAGCGTACAACGTGACAGGACTAATGTGTATAGATCTTGCGAAATAACCTCGATGTTACTACAACGATGGGTGATGCAAAAAGAATTGAAATGCGCTGGGTTTGATGTTATCAAATGGTACGGTAACTCAGTGTGTTGACACAAGATAATTGACTCTGTTATCTGACCCTGTTTGGCCTTTCGTCGCATGATAGTGAAAGTACACAAACTCCTTTGTCCTTTACGTGACGGTAGCGTGATACGACAATAAGAGCTGTCGGGCAATTTCCTTCCAGCTCCTTCATCACATCAAAGGAATCATTTCTTAAAATAAGTTACCCCATGGTCTGTTTACAGTGTAACGCCATTAATGTCGCAAGTTCTTCCTTTGAGGCCGCGTACGTGACGAGAACCTTCGTAGCGTAAAGGACAATACTAGGAAATTAAGTGCACCAGATATGCATTGGACTACAATGTCATCATGTCTTTGCCTTTCCTGCAAAAAAAAGTGTTTTTGTCTGGGTCCTACGAGACATAAAGACGATATGAAGCGCATTTAAATGTTTTATTGGCATTTAGATAAAAAGTTATTTAACATTTTGCCTGTAGGTAACGTAAACGAACTAAACTTGTGCGACGCCACTATCAGTGGCTGGCATTTGATAACATCGGACCTCCTTCTTGTTTATTGTAGCTTAAACTACAACTTAGGGGTGAAACTTTAATTCCATGAGGTCGAAAGGTAACAACAAAACGTCGAACAACTTTATTTTTACAATTTCATATTAATTTACCTCGTTTGCGACGCGCTGTTTTGGGTTACTCTCGCGTGTGCAAAGGTAAAATAAATTAAGTCTCGCCGCACTACGAGGTTGGAATCCATTTGCGAGTATGTCCTAAGCCTTAAACTTTGAAACCAAAATGCCAATATCTAGAAAAATATCCTACAACTTAGAGATTTTTTTTTTTTTACAAGCGACATCAAATGTCTACGTTAACAAAGAATGAGTGAGCCGGCGTTTCCAAGTTTATTCACTTTCGGCAGCGTTTTCGAAAAGTTCCGTTTGCGGTGGGAACTTAGCCGGCGTAATGTGGATGGAAGGTACAACCAACAATGGACGGTGCAGTGCCGAAGTCTCGTGAGTAGACAGGCGACGCGTTTCACTAGACCTAAGAAAATGCTTATTGTCCGGTCTTTTAGGAACTTAGATGGGAAGAATTATGTTTCATGAAATTTGCAGATAATATTTATAACAGAGACGTTCGTAACATCATAGACTTGTGCTAAAGAGAATCCTGACACTGCATGTGCTACCGTTTTTTCACTTTCAGAGCTGGATACTCTCTAACTCCGAGACCCATTTATCTCTCTCAGCGCTAAATTGCTCCTGCGTAAAAACACCACTGTCCTTTAGGTTCTTCAGCTCTTCCAGCTGCTTCATAATCGCACTTCGCTTCTGCAGCTACAACGGCATAGGACAAAAATAGATTCAATTAATACTGTTTCACACAAGCGGTAAATCGTAGTTTAGTTTTAAAATGTAAAAACTAAACACGTTTCAATATTTCTACGTTTACACCCCTCTGCTGCAACAGACCCGACCCCGAGATCCGACAAACTTTCGGAATTGACCCTAACGTTGTTTTCCTTTCCCGGTGCCAAATTTGAGTGCGTTTACCAAGCTTACGGAAGACGTAAAAAGAGAGGCATTAAATGCATGAAATATGAAGGACCTCAAACAATACGAAGAACTATCGGAACTTTTGGAAAGTGACGCGCAACCCGATGACATTTTCCTGAAAACCTGGCGAGAATCTAGATTTCGTCGGGTTTGTTACAGAGGGGTGTACGTTTTCACCAAACAATGACTAATAAAATATTCAGTGGGACTGTCCATGAATATAGAAACTGAGTTCTCTTCTTTTATGGCCTTGGACACTTACAGAATTCTGAATTTCTAATAAAAACATGCTTCCGACATAATTCCTCTGTCAGTGGAAACACAATATAAGATTCGCCATTTTTAAAACTACAGTCTGGGAGCACTCGTACAACACTGATTCGGGCCCATATTTTAAAATTCGCACGAGGAAAGTTGCTGTTGGATCAATTGCTGTCAAAAGATATAGCTGTTTGAGAACTGCGTTAACAAAGCATACTTTTTGTTCCACGGTATTCACAGAAGTTCCGCTGTAACTAGATGTCTGCTTGGATGGCGCAGTGGTTGCTCTCGGTCTCCCAATAAAAAGGAGTTGTTTGGTGGCTCGTCATAGCTGTTATGATCGCCCTAACCTAGGAAATAAAAAAGAAATGCAAACGAAAGCAAACTCACTATAAATGCATTGAGTCGTCATTGGAGTTGTCATGTCAGTTTTCTCTATTTCTATGAGTCAGCAACCATGACATTACACAAGAACATGGCTTGACAAAATACTTTCAAACAAGCGTTTTGAAGGAGTCAACGCGCGCCAATATTTTAAAAGTGATTTTTACGGTGCACAAATGAAATAGCTGCATCATGTTGATTATTAAACTAATTATGACCAAAAATATGTCCAGCTTTGAAAATAAATTTTATCAAGAATCCAGGGAGTGTACGGTACATAAAACCTCTCTGGAGCCACCTCTCTCGCTGGCTTCACAATGTTTTCTCTTAATCTGTAATTTCAGTTTTACACACTTTTTGACGTGCTTGTTTAAAAGTAATGATTTCTCTTGTACATGTAACTAACAGCTGAGAACTTTAACGCTTCGCTGATTCCTGGTTAATCAACGCGTGAAACTCACTTTTCAAAGTTTTAAACCAAGAAATGGTTCTCCTCGAAATACAGAAACTGTCCTAGATTGCGCTGGCATAAACAACTTGGTTTTCACATTTGGTTTGGTGATTTTGGTGCTAACTGCAGATTAATTTTCATTATAGTAGTAAACGTACTAATTAGACTCGGTAAAAAAATATTTTATTTAGGAAACTACAAAATGTATAAAATGAATGTTCGAGGGATACGAAACGTTCTTATTCTTTCAGTAACACATGAATCCTACCAGCATCCTTGCCCAGCACTTCAATTTGAAGATGGGCCAATCTGCCTCATTTTTCTCCCTGAGCTTTTGCAGGCACGTGTGGTAATTTAACTCGCCATCTTCAGTTTCTCCAAAGAGCTTCGGAGTTTTCTCGGACCAGCGTTTCTCTGAAGAAAAAACACGACGTTTAAAGTTCACCTAGCTGACTAATGTAAGTGCTACACGAGGATTTTAATCCTTAAAAAATCTTACCTGGAACTGGTATTTCTTGAATTTCGTCGTCGTCCAGATCTAAAGTCCCCGAACTTCGCGCGCCTCGAAGAAGCTCGTCAATCTTGCGCTTCTTTCCGTTTTTTGAAGATTTAGCGTGTTTCCTATCATATGTACTCCAAGGGTCGGCCCAAATTTTGATGACGTTTCCCTTCTCATGCTCATACGCTTGCAAGAGAGAGGGTCTGGAGTTAATTTCGTATTTCGAGTTCCCGATGAAGTACCCGAACTTAAATGCTGTGCTGCTTGACGCGGGCCAGAGCTCTTCCTTATGATGCTCATACAAATATTCCCTCATATCTGCTACCTCGTCATACCTTGGCACGTTTCTAATAAGATAGGTGGCGCAATTCTTCTTTGATTTGGAATCGTTGAAAACACGAAAACTTATCGTTACGCGATCAGCCATGGCGCAGAAAGGACGAGCACTAGCAACAATGAAGGCAGAAAAAGTCGCATTCCCATAATGCATCAAGGTCAGGTATTCGCCATTTTCCATTTTGCTAAAATCAAACTTTATTGAAATAGGTGTATAACGTTTGATAAAAAAGTGCAATGATGAACGATCAAACCACCAATACGCAATTTTTTGTTTATACTGTTTTACTACCGCAGGCAGCCTGAATAGCAAACGTTCCCATGAACGTTTTACAGCCGCTTGCCATATTATTTATAGCTGATCGACTTAAAACAAGAATCGATTTAGTTCCATTTTGTATTTTGCGCGCGTACAATAAGACTTTTTAGACGCTAGACTTGCTCGAAGTCGTCCACTCAATCCTCTCAATAGGCGAGCTGTATGGGCTACTCAACCCAACTCAATCCAACTCAATGAAATCGTTTTAAGCGACTTAGAGAAAGTCTAGTTAGACGCTCGCAAAATATGAAACTCTCTATCTTTAAAGGCTCACAATTCTCCACTAAAATTCCGTATTTCGATCTTGAGACAGCTAAAACGTATGTCCCAATGTTAATACTGCACTGTGGTATGAAATTTCCATAGAAAGGAAAGATTCGAATTTATGAAAAGGTGATCAAATTCCAATGTGAAAATGTTCCGCGGACTGTGTTTATTGGACAGGGAGTGAGGAACGTTGTTAATAAGTATTCGATCCCTTGAAATTCTTGAATAAAATGCGTCTGTATTGTCAATTAGCGTATATAAACGGTGGGTTTCCATAACTGCTGTATTTTTTTAGAATTGTTTGACCTTTAGTTTACTGTGAACATTTGCTCGCTAGGAAAATATCAACAGTGTTGTATTTCTAGAATTGGTCGACCTTTGTTATCGAGCAAGGCTTGTCAAAAATCTGTAAATGGTTTAATTCATTTTCTGTGGATGTCAAATGATGACCTGGTAAGGTCATAATGCTTGCATGCGCCCGTTTTGCACGACAGAAGGCTCCCGTAGAGCTGAAACGTAATCCTATGAAATATGATTTGAATTGCTACAATCATAGAGTTGCCCGGTTGTGAGAAAACTGACTCAAAGCGCATTGAAACGAAATCAGTTTTCAGATCTATGGATAGATCATTATTAGACAAACATGCCGGACCAAGTTCAAGAAAGATTTGTTAAATAGCCGCTAAATATAGCTATGCGTTCTCAAAGTCCCGAGTTTTGTGCATGGCTAGCTAATTTGCATGCGAGTAATAATGTAATTTGACGCATCATTTTGTTCGCCTCTGTACAAAGACTATACAAAGCGCGTTTACGTTAAAAACATAACCATCTAGCTTACTGAGATATAATTGTTTTCCTTAAGTTGTCTTTATTTGAATTCCCTGCTGCATGTCTGGAGGGTATGGAAGAAGCCTAATTCGTCACTTTAGAAGTGTAGATACAAAATTGCGTCACGAAACAGTGTCATCTCATATCCTGAATGCCTAATTCTTGAAAAGCGCGGCGGCCATGCTAGCAAGCAGAGATCACCAGCAAAATTGCAGTGCTTACTTCTTAAAATACGATGTGTTGGAAAATATAACAACTGATTTCGTTGATCATATACACTTTTGGCGGGCTGTTTTAACTTCACATTGTTCACCTCGAAGAATAATAAAACTTTAATAGAGGCATTTCGAAAAAATGTTTTACCAAAAACAGATAAGTTGTCTTAGGGACAGATGAGGAAATACTTATTACTACATTATATCACATTATCCTCATTATTCTTAAATACCCCACTCCTTATTTCTATACTATAGTAATGTGTATAAATAATACAAAAATCGTACCTTCTCGGCATTTCTCACACAGCTTCAGTATGCAGCGACCTATACCAGTATTAATAAGCAAACCATCGATAAACCTTGCATTCGATATGCAGCAAGCAGAAGCTTCCACATTTTTTCTCTTGTTGTTAAAGAGACCTGGTGTAAGAGTAACAGCCACATTCATTGATACATATACATGGCACACTGCTTGGCTGAGTAAAATCGGGGTAAAATGAATTTCATGAATTTTCCTGATAAGACCCTGATAAGACATACAACGTTCTGTGATACACAGGAAATTAAATAGTAGATGGCCCGTAGATGGCTTGATAGAGAAGTCGGTAGGGCGGTTTTGCTAAAACCGGGCTTCACTTCGGCAGGTGTATCAACTATTTATTGACATTTATTGTCAAAATCAAGTTTTCAAACAAAAGAGCAGTGTGTCTGCTGTAGAGTTCCAGGATTGTGGGATGGAATGATATTTGACATGTTGACAAGGTATCTGCCGCCACTTCAGTAGGTGGTCGTTTATCGCACTACCCATACACAATCGGCTCGCATGATAACGAGATTGCATAAGCTCTCTGTTCGCCAAACAAATACACGTGTGAATGAAGTCGAGAAAGGGGTGCAGTTCTTAAACACAGAAGTTCAGGAGGTTCGTAAAATGGCTGAATCGGTACAACTGAATGGGAAATCAGAAGTGGAGAAACTAAGGGATGAGTTGCTGTACTTGGAAGTTTATACACGGAGAGAAAATCTCCGTTTTTACGGGATCCCGGAGGCTACAGAAGATGGGAAAGAAAACTCAGAAGAAGTGCTAAACAATTTTCTCGAGGCCACCCTGGAGATCGAAGATGCCCATCAGATTGAGTATCAAAGGGTTCATAGGATCGGATCATTTGAAAAAGGGAAGAATAGACCTCTTATCGCAAGATTTTTGAGGTATCCGGATCGGGAGGAGGTTTTCTCGCGAGCAGCAAAGTTGAAAGGCACGAAAATAGCTATCTCGGCTGATCTACCTAAGGCGCTAGTAGAGAGGAGAAAGAAATGGGTGCCGAAGCTCAAGGAAGCAAAGAGTCAAGGCAAAAAGGCATATTTTAGTAGAGCCCAACCTGATAAGCTGTATATAAGCGATATTTTGCAGGTTTAGATCTATTAGTTAATATAACTTATGAGGCTTTCTGTTTACGCTAATGGTTTCTTGTTAGCTTCTTAAATTTGCATTCGAAAAAACGTTATGTTTATGCTAATGTTTTCCTGTTAGCTTCTTAAATTTGCATTCGAAAAAAACGTTAAATCGCTCCTTCTATTGTGTATAGTTATTTAAAGAAAACGGATGGTCGGCCTGGACAGCATAAACACGATCTTTTGTGCTTGCGCAGAATGAGCGCTATTGACCCGTTTTTGTGGTTATTGTTTAAGTGTGTGTCATGTTCATTTAGTTCATTTAGTTCGTCTTTGTCTTCACTCTTATTTATTATCATTACAGAAAGGATTTCATTTGTTAGGGTTCTCTTCTTTTTTAATAATGGCTCAAAGGACAAAAAATCTAAAGTTTAATTTAATTTCTTTGAATGCTCGAGGGCTTCAGGATTCATTTAAACGAAGCTCTGTCGTGACTTGGGCTAATAAGTTAAATGCAGATATTATTTTTTTACAAGAAACTCACAGTACTAAGAAAACGGAAATTTTGTGGAAAAAAGAATGGAAAGGGGGTATCTTCTTTTCACACGGAACTGGATCCAGTAGAGGGGTAATCACTTTGGTTAAAGACGACTTGGATTTTCAAGTAATTTCATCAACGTGCGACAATAATGGAAGGTATGTTATCCTAAACGTCATCATTCAAGAGGTACCCATAATGTTAGTAAATATATATGCTCCTGACAAGGAAAAGAGCAGCCCGATTTTTATAAGAATATTAATTCGTTATTAAATAAGGGGAAAGGTGATAGCCATATCATCATGGGGGGTGACCTCAATCTTTGTATGAGTAAGTTAGATTGTGATTCTGACGGTGTAAAATTAAAAACAGCGGCTAGAAATATGAATGACTTGAGTCTTCAGCATGATTTAGTAGATATTTGGCGATTACGTAATCCCGACCTAAAACGTTTTACATGGAGACAGAAAAAGCCCCTTAGACAAAGACGGTTAGATTATTGGTTCATTAGTGATGAACTTCAAGAGGACATTGAATTAAATCTGACCACTCAGCAATTATTTGAACTTTAATTATGAATCTGAATTTTCGCGTGGTTCTGGATACTGGAAATTTAATGCAAGTTTGGTACATGACTCGGAATACGAATCCTTAATTAAAAACAAGCACTCTGATTGGGTAACTGAAACAAAAGACATCTCTGATAAAAGGGTCGCATGGGATTTTATAAAATTCAGAATTCGTGAAGCTACCATTTCATACTGTAAACAAAAAGCGAAGAGGCGCAGGTCTAAATTTACTGAAGTGGAAAAACAATTGAAACAGTGCGAAGAGGAAAAGGATAAATGCCCGACGCAGTCAACACAGAAAAGGTCGAATCTTTGCGCCTAGAATCAAATTCGACGTATGCCCTAGGCCTAACCGGTAGACGACTCATGCGGGGTAGTGCTGTAAGAATTTACGAGTTGGTAGATATTCTGACCATTTCCGCTTCTTCTTAGGAATGAGTCTACGCAGACAATCGTTTAAGTACGATTAAATCTTCGCATGACCCATTTTCTTCTGTTAGATATGAGGAGGTCCGGCTCTTCTTTATCCCATACAGCCGAGAGAGTTCTTGTATGACGTTACTTTCCAAGTTATTACGCCCTTGACCACTGTACTCATAGAACCACTCCTTGACTAGTCTATCTACAGTTGTTTTGATCAGTCGCGTTTTTACAGCGTCTATTGACTGCGCTGGTTTGTCGCGTTTTCATTGCGTGCTTACAACGCTTGTTGTTGCTAAATCGCATTTTCTCAGCGTCTATCTACGCTTGTTGATACCCAGTCGTGTTTTCTCGTCGTCTATATAGAGTTTATTGTAGTCAGGGTAAGCCAGCACTGGTGCACTCGTCAGAGCATTGTACGATCCGTCAAATGCACTCCTCCTCATTGTTCTTTGATGATTGCTGCCGTGTAATGGTGCTGCCTGGTACAAATCTTCGGTAGTACGATGCGAAGCCCAAGAATGACCTCAACTCTTTCAGAGTCCGTGGATCCGGCCATTGTGGCACCGCCTCTGTCTTTGTTAAGAGCAGTTTCAATACTTTTATAGGAATGATATGCTCAATACAGATCACATTGGAGAAATCTTGAAAAGGACAACGGGACGGCCCGTATAAGGAGTTCAGAGGAACAGGAAGGCAGTGAGGATGACGGAGACCTGGAAGCGGTAGTTGAGCGGAATACCGGGGAGAGCGTCTCAAGCGCAACAGGTGACTGAAGTGAGCGCAGTCCAGACCTCTGATGGTAGTAGTAGTACTATGGTAGTACGGACCCGACTGTAGGTGTGCTGGTGATGGAAGATGATGGGGATGCTCCAGTGGCGACAGGTGGCTTCTCAGACGGCTCCGAGATGAGTAGAGAAGGACAGGAGTATGACACAGCTGGTTCTGAGGAAGTCTCTCTAGATGAATACAACGTGATCGATGACAAGGTTACAGTGCCCCCGACGTTCTACCCGATCAACAAAGCGCCAATCTCCCAATCCTGGCGGTTAGGGAAATTCAGGCTACATTCATAGATCCACAAGCCTTCAGTTTAAATCTTGACAGTATTTGAGGTCGTCATGGCAACTAATTTAAGTTGCCACGATGCTAATTTAGACGTGCGCCTTGTTTTAACCAAATCATTGCGTCAAGCCTCAGAGGAAAGCAAAGCGCTTCCCGAATGTCGAAATTATCATTCTTTATGTGCGTGAATTAGCGCGGCCCAAATAACAAATCTCCATGCTTGCGGCATCGAACTCACGCTTACCTAACACACCTAAGGGTTTTTTCGAACATTTCATTCGACTGCCCGCCAGGCCTATCACTGGACGGCTTTTTTTTTTGTGGGGGGGGGGGGGGGGGGAGTTTGTTTCTCCTTGCCAAGATGCACATGTTCTTGCAGCGACGTGTTGTCTTCGTTATGATCGTTGCGCGAGTTCTCAACTAGAATAATGCAAATGGTATAGAAGTTGTTGGAATAACTCCTTAGAGAATCTATCTCTGTCGCGTTTACTCGTCGTCTATCTACGCTTATTGTTGGTCTGTCGCGTTTTCTCAGCGTCATCGTCTTGTAGGATTGTTGTTGCTAAGTCGCGTTTTCTCAGCGTCCTATCTACTACTCTCGTTGCTGCTCAGTCGCGTTTTCTCAGCGGCTATCTACTACCCTCGTTGCTGCTCAGTCGCGTTTTCTCAACGTCTATCTACTACCCTCGTTCCTGCTCAGTCGCGTTTTCTCAGCGTCTATCTACTACCCTCGTTCCTGCTCAGTCGCGTTTTCTCAGCGGCTATCTACTACCCTCGTTGCTGCTCAGTCGCGTTTTCTCAGCGGCTATCTACTACCCTCGTTGCTGCTCAGTCGCGTTTTCTCAGCGGCTATCTACTACCCTCGTTGCTGCTCAGTCGCGTTTTCTCAACGTCTATCTACTACTCTCGTTCCTGCTCAGTCGCGTTTTCTCAGCGTCTATCTACTACTCTCGTTCCTGCTCAGTCGCGTTTTCTCAGCGTCTATCTACTACTACTCTCGTTGCTGCTTAGTCGCGTTAGGGCTATAGCCTTATCACTTTTCCAAGAAATCATCATACATTTCTTGTATTCAGCCCTACCACTTTCGTGGTACATTCTTCCTTATAAGCCCCACCACTTGAACGCACATACCGTGTTGGCATGAATTTACTATTTCTAGACCAAGTGCATACGTCAAATTCAAGCCGCGTCGATTAAAGGGGCTATGTCACGGTTGTTTTAACAAAAGTCTATAAAACTAGGCCAGTTTTCTGTAGAAGAATCACATACTATGCATCCTATACTATGCTTCAACTTAGTCTTAGAATGAAAAGGGAACTGAAATTTGCATTATATAGGCAATCTTACGTAAGATTTTATACCTATCGCTATCAGATTTCCAAGTTTGAAAACAGTTCAGCTTGGTAAGAAATCAAAAATACCATCTCGCAATCAAATTCGATCCGCTCGATAACATGCACAAATACTCCTCCTGTCCTTACGCAGTTGAAAGGTTCTTTAACAAACCTAGATGATTATTTTGCTCATTTCTTATATGAATTTGACTGTATTTAAGCCACCTAAAATAACCCAAAAATCGTGACATTCCTTTCTTTTCAAAAGATATTGGCTCATTACACTTTACAAAAAAAACGTTATCTATTGTTATAAGGGACCCTTCATTTTTTATCAGGGAGAGGGGCTGGTGGAAATGAGAGGGGGGGGGTCACCCAAAAAAAAACGGCCTCAAAGGGGGGGTCACCCAAAAAAATACGCCACTAAAGGGGGTCACCCAAAAAAATACAAGCACATAACAGGGAGGAAACGAAAAGTTTGTACTTTTTACATCATGCAATATGTTTGTTACATGTTTCAACTCGCTTATATGTTTCTAATTTCACTCAATACTTAATAAAATTTCGTCGCGCTTCGCGCGCATGCAGAATTTAACGTCTAATATGCACTGATAGGCCTGCCGGGCAGTCTCTATTTTTGAAAGAACACACCTTAGGTAAGCGTGAGTTCAACGTTTAGTCATTTGGGCCGCGCTTCACGCACACGAATAATAATAATTTCTTCATTTGCGGAGCGCATGAAAAATATTACCTAAAGGCTCAGGAGCCCTTCACTAGGAGCTTTCATCTAACCTATATAATTAGCGTATTTCCTGGGCTCCTGACATTACTATACACAAAAAACTATCTACCCTTTTTCTGAGGCTTGATAAAATGCGGTTATCAAAAGTTGGGCGCGCTTGGCGCAAAAAGAAAGAATTATGTGACTCCCTCTTTATGTAAAATGTCTTCTACTAGGTCAAATAGGGGACCTGAGGTGAGTGTCACGAAAACGTTTAATAGTTCTGAGGGGGGATCGGTTCCTTAGCTTTGACAGAAGTAAGAAAACGTTAAGAAGAATGAGACTGCATCACTTAGGCAAGAGTCTATCTTACAGGGCAAGCATTTATAAGAGGGGAGGGGGGGGGGGGGGGCACCAGAAAAAATACATTGGATTTTGGGGGCCACCTAAAAAAATACGGACACGAAAAGGGGGCCACCCAAAAAAATACAGGGTCTCCCCTCATTTCCACCAGCCCCCCCTCCCTGATAAAAAAATGAATAGCCCCTAAATGTATTAAATGCGGCTGTAATTCGACTTTTGTCCTAGGCCTAATTATCCGTATAGGCCACAGCCCCCCGGGTCTCCAAAAGTTCTCCAAAACCTGACCCTACATACATACATACATACATACACTTTATTTCAACACGGTAAAAATCATCAGTTACATACAGTATTTCAAATAAAAACAAAAATACAAACTGGTTTACATGATTGCCGTGCATGGGAGCCCAATTTAGAACAACTTGCTCAATTTCGATTTAAAATAGCTAAGTGACTCGCAGGATCGCATCAACTGGGGAAGATCGTTCCAGACCTTCGCGCCACTATAGCTAAAACTTCGTTTGCAGTACTCAGTTTTAGGCTTAGGGAGGTATAATTTTCGCTCAAAATTTCGTAAATTGTAAGACATGCTGCGAGGAGTA
Source organism: Scolanthus callimorphus (assembly GCA_033964015.1). Lineage (NCBI taxonomy): Eukaryota > Metazoa > Cnidaria > Anthozoa > Actiniaria > Edwardsiidae > Scolanthus > Scolanthus callimorphus. Next base: position 21,887,275 of record CM066925.1, on the reverse strand, counting down.
AACTGGTTTTGCAGGTATGAGGGAGCAAGACCATGAAGAGATTTGAACATAAGCACTGCTTTCTGTTTGTGTCGACGCACTGAGAGGGTGTCCCAGTGCAGTGTTTCTCGCAAGTCGGCAGAGCGCGTCTCATAGTTTGCTCTCATGATTACTCTCGCAGCACGATTTTGTAATTTTTGGACCTTATCAGCCAGGTGGTTGCTAAGCCCATCCCATACCAAACTACAATAATCTAGGTAGGGTAATATCAGGGCTTTATAAACTTGTACTGCAACGTCCTGTGTGATATAGGTCTAACACGCTTCAGGGCACCTATTGCAGAAGAAACTTTTTTACTCAATTCGCTAATGTATTCCCCCCAGGAGAGTCGATCATCAATAATAAGACCGAGTGATTTGGTATGATTGACCCTCCGGATTGGATTACCGTCAATAGCAGCACATATTTCAGATGTCCCTTCCGCTTGAAGCTTCTGCCGGGAGCCTATGATCATAAACTCTGTCTTAGCTATATTAAGACTCAATTTGTTTGCTTTAAGCCAAATGGCCAAGTTCTGAAGTTCGATGTTTAGAATTGGCTCGAGTTGATCAAGGCTCCCAGCAGCAGAGCTAATATTAGTATCGTCTGCAAACATTTTGGCTGAAGCTGACGCCAGACAATTTGGGAGATCGTTTATGTATAATAGGAACAATAATGGACCGATTATACTCCCTTGTGGCACGCCGCAGCTCAAAGTGCTCGCACCTGATAGTGCTCCATTGACGAAACACCTTTGGGCTCTATTGCTGAGGTATGAGCGGAACCAGCACAATGATCTCATGTCAAGACCATAGCTTGATAACTTGTTCAATAAGATGGTGTGATCTATTGTATCAAACGCCTTCCTAAGGTCGATAAAAATGACCCATTAATAAGGCCGTTGTCAATATTAATTGACCATTCGTTAGTTGCCTCAAGAAGTGCAGTTAACGTGCTATGCAATGATCGAAAGCCAGACTGACAAGAGACCAAAAGCTGGTTCACGCTCAGATACTCATAGAATTGGTTGTAAACTAGTCGCTCAAAGATTTTTGAGATCGCAGAAGTAACAGTCCAATCATTAATACTCTGACTAGCAACCGCCTTCTTTTTAAAGTAATTCCGTTTGTGTATTTTACGTGAAAGCTCCTCGGTAAGCCATGGGGACTTCTTATGTCTTACACGTTTACTTTTAAGAGGCGCATATTTGTCAACGCTCCCCATAAAGAGTGTTCGCCAGGTGGTCCACATATCATTAGGATTATCACCCGATCCAACACTTTCCCATTGTTTTTGTTTAAGGTCGTTGAGAAAAGCCTCCCTATTGAAATTTTTATATTGGCGACATTCTATAGTTTTGTGTACGCCTGAACGCTGATAATTGGTTTTGCGAGTCACATAAACCAGAGAATGCCACGATATACCGAGGTGTATCACGCCTGAACTCGTAATTTTATCGGGACAGTTTGTAATACAAACGTCAATTAAAGACTGGGAGGTAGGCGTGAAGTGCGTAGGCTCAGTTATTAATTGACTCAAACCGTAAATATCTAGGATATTTAGGAGCGTTGAGGCGTCACGATTATAGGTCTGACCATCGCCAGGGAGGAGATTCGAGTTCAGATCTCCTAACAAATACAGCTCCTTGTCCTCAGCATCAATTTTGTCAATTAATTTTTCAAATTCGCTATATACACTAGAGTGAGAATTAGGAGGTCTGTACCATGTACTAATAAGATATGGTTTGGAGTGAGGCTTGGTTATTTCAACAACAAGACTTTCGAGTTCTTCGCATGCCAGGTCATGACGAACATGATAATTCAGATTACTGCGCAAATATATGCATACGCCCCCACCATTCCGACCATTAAGAAGACGGTCCTTTCTAACAATTTGAAATCCAGGAATATGAACCTCTTGATCATGAATGGAGGGAGCAAGTTTTGATTCGTTAATTGCAAGCACGTCAATTTTTGAATTATTCATGAAAATTCGAAGGTCATCAATATGCGCCAACAAGCTGTTAATGTTCAGCATAGCAATAACCAAACCTTTCCCTGTTATATTAGCCTTTAAAGACTTACCGCTATTTACAGGATAATCGGCATCGTCCAATTGCAGGTGGTTATTATCATTGGACTCCCATACGGTAATTCCCTAAACATCCCTAATGTGAGTTTTAAAATTTTTAGCAAGTACAGCAGTGCCTTTAACGTTCAAGTGAAGTCCGCTGCGATTAAGGTGCTGTTCTGCATTAATGTTACTGTGCTCGATAAAACCCCAGTTGTTTTGATTGGCAAAGCGCTTAATGATCTTGTTGACAGCGGAAACCTTTTTGGCGAGCAAGTCATCGTCCGATCTGCATATCAGTGCAGAGATAGAGACTTTGACATCGGAGGTTGCAATCTTTGATGCCAAATCAACAATTGCTTCAGCGCAGGAACGCTCGGAAGTACAGGACCTCAGATTGTTTGTACCAACGTGTACAATAACCTCCTCGGGATTTCTTCGTAATACAGGCCGGATATGGTCATGCATGTCTTCGATCGTACAGCCAGGAAACGAAGAGACCTTAATAGCGCAGGTTTCAGATGATAATTTCTTTCCTTCTTTCCTTGGAGATGCTGTAAAATTGAATCCCCAACCAAAGCAACCTGCCTTCGTGGAACCCGTACAACACTGTTTGAACTGTTTGTCGCTTCTTCGAGGGCTTTAGAAGGCTTTGGAATTTGAGGCGATGCTTGTTTCCTTTTTTTCCCTTTGTTTTGGTCCTTTGCCGGTTGAGTGCACCCTTCGATGTGACTAGTAGAGGATGACGACGCCGGTGGAACCAATTTGGAAGTCAAATTCTTATCGCTGTCATGACTCATGTCGTGGAAATTTAGAATTCTAATGGCAGTAACTAGACTTCTATTATCGTCTCTAGCTGCTTGCAGCTCACTTTCCAAATGTGCATTTCGTAAACGGAGCTCGTCGATTTCGGATCGAAGCTGTCGAACCATAAGGTCAGACTCATGACCTTTCGCGGGAGATATATTCCCTATCAGATACCATAAATCCTCGTTTTTTATACCCTACCGTAGACCTACGGTCAAAATTGTATTCCCTACCGCAGACCTGAGGTTAGTCACCAGGGTGGTCCAATTGGTTGCAATGAAAGCGGTATTTTGCTAATAACGGAAAGGTTCCAAAAATAACCCAGACCTTTCCACTAATTGCAGTACAACCCCCCCAACCCCTCCCCCTCCCCCCGTTAGTTCTCTACAACACCATAAGATTCCAAAGAAATAAACAGTGCTTTATTGAGTCTGCAAATGTAGTGACTAAAGGCGTGTAGCAACGTCTGTCCACGTCCTATCTTCCTCGGCCTTTTCGGGTAGAGAGATGATTGGCTGTACGAGTCTATGTTTAAACCAATACTGCTGGGGTTGAGGAGACTTTGCCCATCATTTGTTCCTATGATAATAAAACAGAGTTGTTCTTAAAGGCATACCTAAGGACAGTTCTCTTCAGATGAGCATTGTAAATTAGAGATGCCTCTGCTCTGCAGGCCTCACAGGCTACTGGAAAAAGTTTGAAAAATATCCCAATTGTTTTAAAAATGTCTTAAATATTTATAGAAACAAAATAAAGAATAGTCACTTTATAATCTAGTGTGTATATTGTGATTACATTATCGGTTTCAAGGGGACAATTTGGGTCTGAACTTCAAGCCACTGGTCGATCGTTACAATATTGCACGCTCGCTCGCTCCCATTCTACTCACAATAAAGAGTGGCTGTGAATTTATTCAATCTGGACCACATGTTGAAATGAGAAGAAAAGGATTGGTTCTGCTTCTAAGACTAAAGTAAGCTGTAACTTATAATCTACATACGAAAATTAAAGCTTTTATTAATTTCTGAAGCGAAAATTTCAGCTCTCGCGCTTTCCATACAGATATTTATACGAAAATGATCGCTGGGTCCCCTGAGCTGTAACTGGCGCCGTGAATTAATGCGGCACACTTGAATCTTAATATTTTTTTCCTACGAGGGACCCCGGCTTGCTGTATGTTACCGCAAGCTTCGATAAACAGGCCTAGAAGGTCGTTAAAATTTCATTTCATTTCGCTCCTTTTTCCTCGACCGTTTTGGCCATTCGAGACGAAACATAAAAGCGGTTTTGATGGGCACAGAAAACCAATAGCTGCAGCGATTTGTCTTTTGCTTTCATCTATCTGAAATGAGATCCGCACCGTCGAAAGTAACAGCGTCTATTTCTATTGAAAATTCTGTTTACTTTCATTAAGAACCGAAAAATAAAAACAGCAAAAACATCCTATAAGTATGGAACTAAAAATCAGAGAACATGTCGAATTCGTGAGAACCAAAATAAAATAGATTAAGTCAATACCTTTACATCTTATCTTCTTCCATGTTGTTCGCCATCTTGGATGCTACAGCCTCGTTTCGGTACTGCCAGCCTCGATTCCACGATAAACCATCATAAAACCATTGCGGATAAGTCATATCAGAGAATTGGTTATTTAGCGAACAACCACATTCGTTAATTTGGTTATATGCCAAAAACCATTTTACGCCGTATCTCTTATATGTCTAGAATAATTTTTATTATATAATTCATTTGCGGCATATAAGGGAAATGTAGCCCCTATGTATACATATAATGGAAGTACTTACCGTATTTATGGTAAATAATATTTTTACATTTGGCACCCCATAGTTTCATTGTGTGCTATCTTTATTCTGAGAGTGTATGTATTCTTTATCAGTAAGAGTGGTTTTATGGTGCACGATCTTTATGCTGTGATTTCACATGTTTTGTAACAGTAAGAGTGGTTGCATTATGTATGCACGATCTTTATGCTGTGATTTCATGTGTTCTGTATCAGTAAGAGTGGTTGCATTGTGGACAATCTTTATGCTGTAAGGTTACTGTTCTGTATCAGATAGAGAGGCTACTCCAATCTTGCTCCAATGTTTATATTGGGAGGGGAATAATCGATACCTGTTCTGTGTAAACAGAAACATTATATGTGCAAGACAATAAATTTATAGCGGAGCTCCTGCGCGGGCCGAAGGCCCGCGCAAGCGGAGCACCATACCTAAGGAAAAAACGTATACTATCGAGTTGATTTTTGAACGTCACGGGCATTATGGATCATTTTGATGACGTCATTGATGGCGTGAGGGCACGTGACTTTGGTGTAGAGTTCCTCTGATGGTCTTTGAAAGTTTGTCCAAGTTTGGCTTCTATAGAAGCTTCCCTTCGGGAGATATGATTTTTTCTTTATTTTTCTGGTATTAAACCTATAGCGTACGCCGTCCGGTGGTGTCCGTCCGTCCGTCCGTCCGTGTAAACATGGGAACCCTGTGGTATGCAAAGAAAAAATCATATCTCTTCAAGGGAACATGCTAAGACAACCATACTTGGGATATTTTGTCATGTCACAAGAGGAGGTCTGTAACACGGTCACGTGATGTGACGCCATCGATGACGTCATCAATGATTGAAAAATCAATATCTCGTGAAGGGAAGACTCTAAAACAACCAAACTTGGGCAGTGTAGTCTAGGTCATCAGATGAGCGAAATGAAGTGGTCACGTGATGTGACGTCATCGATGACGTCATCTATGCTTCAAAAATTAATATCTCGTGAAGGGAAGACTCTAAAACAACCAAATTTTGGTAGTGTAGTCTAGATCATCAGATGAGCGAAATTAAGTGATCACGTGATGTGACGTCATCGATGACGTCATCTATGCTTGAAAAATTAATATCTCGTGAAGGGAAGACTCTAAAACAACCAAACTTGGGTAGTGTAGTCTAGGTCACCAGATGAGCGAAATGAAGTGGTCACGTGATGTGACGTCATCGATGACGTCATATATGCTTCAAAAATTAATATCTCGTGAAGGGAAGACTCTAAAACAACCAAACTTGGGTAGTGTAGTCTAGGTCACCAGATGAGCGAAATGAAGTGGTCACGTGATGTGATGTCATCGATGACGTCATATATGCTTGAAAAATTAATATCTCGTGAAGGGAAGACTCTAAAACAACCAAACTTTGGTAGTGTAGTCTAGATCATCAGATGAGCGAAATTAAGTGATCACGTGATGTGACGTCATCGATGACGTCATCTATGCTTGAAAAATTAATATCTCGTGAAGGGAAGACTCTAAAACAACCAAACTTGGGTAGTGTAGTCTAGGTCACCAGATGAGCGAAATGAGTGGTCACGTGATGTGGCGTCATCGATGACGTCATATATGCTTGAAAAATTAATATCTCGTGAAGGGAAGACTCTAAAACAACCAAACTTTGGTAGTGTAGTCTAGGTCATCAGATAGCGAAATGAAGTGGTCACGTGATGTGACGTCATCGATGACGTCATCTGTGCTTCAAAAATTAATATCTCGAGAAGGGAAGACTCTAAAACAACCAAATTTTGGTAGTGTAGTCTAGATCATCAGATGAGCGAAATAAAGTGATCACGTGATGTGACGTCATCGATTACGTCATCTATGCTTGAAAAATTAATATCTCGTGAAGGGAAGACTCTAAAACAACCAAACTTGGGTAGTGTAGTCTAGGTCACCAGATGTGCGAAATGAGTTCGTCACGTGATATGACATCAGCGATGACGTCATCTATGCCTGAAAAATTAATATCTCGTGAAGGGAAGACTCAAAAACGACCAAACTTGGGTGGTGTAGTCTAGGTCACCAGGTGAGCGAAATAAAGCGATCACGTGATATGACGTCATCGATGACGCTATCTATGCTTGAAAAATGAATATCTCGTGAAGGGAAGACTCTAAAGCAACCAAACTTTGGTAGTGTTGTAAGGTCACCAGGTGAGCGAAATGAAGTCGTCAGGTGATATGACGCCATCTATGCTTGAAAATTTATTCTCTTTATTTCACTTTTGAATCATTCCATTTGGAGGGATTAATACCTTAATTTTTCTGATGGAGGTTTTAATCTCACTTGACAGGATGCTTATTTTCGTCCCTGTATTTGTATTGTGTCAATGCAGCAACATACCGAAGAAAACACTGTTGTATACATGTCAAGAGACATTTTTTCTTAAAAAGCCTATAGTATATAAACACAGAAAGTTTTATAACCAGGAGCTCCGCTTTTAGCCAGTGGCTAAATCTATATATTAAATTATAGACACTAAAAATGGTTTCTTAATTAAGGAGAGGGAGTGGATCATGGGATTTTTGACACAAATTCCTTTTTTCCATTTTTCTGTTCTTTTGCTTATAGAAACGCCAGCAAAGATTGAAGACATTGGAGGCAACATCGGCCTATAGCCAAAACCAGAAAAAGGAATACCGCAAGGTATTGAAAAATCCATTTATGTCCAGTGAAGAGAGTATGAGTAAGGTGGAGGAGAGGGATTCTGATGGGGAGGTTAAGACAAAACCAAAAAAATTTCGCCATAAGCGATTGGCGTGGAGGTCAGAGGAACTGGAACTTTTGACCACACTTGACAGAAAAGCAGGGGAAAAAAAGACAGCCAAAGGTCTCTCAATGACATATACAAGAGAGGAGGGGCCAGTATATGATAGAGCTGCACCTGAAGGTGCCCCTACCTGGGCAGTTAAGGCTGTTGCAAATGAAGGTTAGGAGCCGTGTCAAAGTTAAAAGGATCAGTTGTAACTTAAAGCTTGCCTATCCTGATACTACTGATAATATGGTGGGGTTTGAAGTGCAAAGCAGGTGCAAGCCAATAAATAATGCAGATATAAGAGAAAAATGGGATTGAGCCATCAGTATTTTAGATGCTGACATGATAGGGAAGCTTTTAGTTTCAACTGATTTTTTTTATTACCTTCAATTGTCTAGTTCTATGGACACCAAAGTACACCTTTTCAATTAACGTTGCTAACCGTGATGCATGTTTCATAGACTGCGATACATTTTCGAAACAGAAAAAAAACTTGTTTCCCACAAATGACAACTCAAAATATCTTAACTATGTGCCTATACGTTTATGATGAAAAACCAAATAATAAGAGCTCATTCGGAAAAAAAATGATCCGAGCTAAGTCGAAAAAAAAAGATGCTTTGTACACGCATAGCAGAGAACAACGACTATTGAAATATGTGTATAATACCTAAGAATTGTAAACAAAGGGACACATGGATGGATGAAGGACAGCTTTCCATGCCATTTTAGAAACTATAAACTTGCAGAAGCTATAATTATGTGGCTTTTTATCAGATTCTTTCTTATGGTTATTGTGGATCATGCATCCTATTGTCCAATGAAAATAGGCCTTGTCATGGTTTCCGGTGCCATAGTGGAGCAGGCAAGGAGGCACTAAAATACAGAGATTGAGTCCGAATGTCGATTGTGGCAAAAATATTTATATTAATTGACAAAATGTCTTTTGCAAACGTTTTTATATGGCTGTAGATTTTTTTCTATGGAATCTGAAGGTCATAAGGTATATAGAATTCAAGGGAATGCAATTTGAAATCACGTCTCGTAATGCATTGTGACCCCGTAATAATATAGAGAAACAATGAAGATCTAAAATTGTATGGGTAACAACAAAACCTGGACCCGGGTCCATGGCCTACCATACCTTTTGGCCTACCTTTTTTCACTAATTTTATATTTTTCCTTTTTAGTTGTGAAAAACATTCCTGGAGAATTACTTCTCCATCAAAGTTTGAAGAATGATCAGTTTCTGTTAACCATGTTTGTTTTATATTTCACAGGGGTTTTTAATTGGGCTTCCTGTGTTGCTTATTGGATGGCAATTGTCATATCAACAGAATACTCCTAAAGAATCAATAAACAATCTTTTTTTACCCAGATGCCGTTATCAAAAAAAAATAATAATAATAATAAATTCAGCTCATCAGAGTAGTACCAAGCCAAATCACATGTTTGCATAACACAGAGCCCAACCAATGGGCAACACAGGAAGCCCAATTAATAACTCTTGTGAAATAAAACTAATATGGATGCCAGAAACAGCCTATTGATTGAACTTTGACAGAGAAGTAGTTCTCCAGTAATGTTTTTCACAACCAAAAGGGGAAATATAAAATCAGTTTTAAAAAAGGTAAGCCATAGGTAAGGCCATAGGGAAGGCCATGGACTTGGGGTCCAGGTTTTGTTATTACCCAAAATTGTACTATCTCGCTTTCTGGATAACCTCTAAATTTCAAAGCAAAAGTACCGGTATCTAAAGCCATGTATCAAATTTACGATCGATGTTTTGTGAATGTGTTGGATATTTTCGCCACAATCAACATCGACATTCTGACTCAAACTCTGTAATTAAGCACGTCCTTGCCTGCTCGCCCAGACTCGTCCATCCAAATCCAATATGGCACCAGAAACCGTGACAAGGCTTATTGTGGCTGAGCGAGGCTCTTAAACCAGATGCCAGATGTGCTGTTAGGGGGGCTTCAAAAAAATCCCCAGCAAAAAAAAGGGGCTCCAAAAAAAATTTGTGCCAAAAAATCATGAATCATCATAGCCCCCCTCCCAAATGCATAATTTATTAATGCTCCCTAACAAAGAAAATATAATATAGAGAAACCAAAATTATAATTTTGCAGATTTTTATATTTAAATTACTTTTATATTATTTACACCTTTTGCTGTTCATTACAAGAATATACGCACTCATTTGCGTGAATCGGCGACCATTTTCGTGAAAACTCATTCAATAACGTGAATCAGCACCCATTTTCGTGAAATATATTTTCATTAGCGCTATTTGCATTTTTATCGGCATTCAATAGGATTTATGGTCATTCAATTACGTCTTTAAACAAACAATCAAAGGAAAGGTACAGTTAATCGAATGGAAATGCCACTCATTAGCACGATTAACAATTACGATAAGGCGGATCTACAAACAATTCAGTGAAAACACTATTCTTTAGAGTTTTTATACAATGAAACGCATTCGATAGCATTTTTGGACATGATTAGAGCGGACCCGATAAACATTTGCGTCTTTGTAAAAACAATTGCGTGTTTCTCATATTCATTTAGCATAAAGATACTTTCAATAAAACAAGAGAAACTGGGGGTATGCAACTTGATAAATTATTTATTGTTCTTTTGTTGGGTGGATTTGCTTATGGTGGCTTTTGAATGATTTGTTATGCCACTGCATAGAAAGGGTTATGTAACTTCTTTAGAGTACACAGGGCCATATAAACGCCTTGGTTTTCAGTTGCATGCACACACATAGTGTACACTATGCCTAGAAATCGTATTCCGTTTGAGCATAGAGAAAGGATCGTTAGGGCGTGTGAAGATGAGGGTGAAGACTATCTTATGGTAGCTGATACTCTCGGAGTCCACCGATCAAATCCAAGAGCGGCCGCGTGGTGGTAGAAACAATGATAGAGTAGACGGAGAGATGAGGGCCTGCATTGAAGATATAGTGAACGAGAACTGCATGCTAACACTCTATCAAATCAACCGAGAGATGAGAAGAAGGCTTCCCGCAAAGCCCAGAATTCACGACAGAACTGTCGCGCGTACACTTGACGGCATGCTTTTTAGAGTGAAACTTGCCAGGCCACTCCCAGCAGACCGTAACAGACCAGACGTGCTTGCGGATAGAGCTGACTACGCGAATTGGTTCATGAACCATGCTGTACTGCGCCACTGTGTATTTGTTGACGAAGTGGCTTCAATATCTGGACAGCTAGAAGCCATGGCAGAGCTCGATTGGGGGAGCGCGCCTACAGACAAGTATGTGGCCAGCGTGGACGAAACGTCACCATAGCTCTGGCAGTCTCGCCACTAAATGGGCTCGTGTTCTCTTCAGCAGCTGTTGGTGGCATGCATGCAGAGAGATTTAACGATTTCCTGTCCCAAACTAGAAACAACTTAGATCCCAACGAGGCTTGATTTTCATTTATGACGGAGCCCCGGCCCACCGCAACGCAGTCGTTCCCGCCCCAAACACCGAGCTCAAGAAGCTACCAGCATACAGCCCATTTCTCAACATCGTCGAGCAGGGAATCAGTAGCCTTAAAGCTGCAATCAAAGCAGATATCTCCCGCCCTCAGATTCAAGCGCGTATGGGAAACAGGGAGGAGGCACGAGACAGAGGATTGCCCCTGGGGGAGTTCAGAACGCAGCTTTTGCTGGAAGCTGTTGACCGAAATATAGGGACAATAACAGCTGCTAAGAGTGCTCGCTGGTATAGGTTCATGCAGACCTATCTGCCAAGGTGCTTGAACAGTGAAATTATAGAAGGTTGAACCTTCTGTGACGGAAGGAAATGGAACAAAATGTTCAGTAAACTATAGATGAGACAAATAAGCAATGTGTACAACAGTTGCAAATTAAAACTCTGTGTTCTCTTTGACAATCTGCTGTTTTTTCTTAGTCGGGAAGATATTTTGATCTGAAATAGAAATTTTTGGGAACCCAACAAAAAACAGTAATTCATTTATCAAGTTGCATCCCTCCAGTTTCTCTTGTTTTATTGAAAGTATCTTTATGCTAAATGAAAATGAGAAACACGCAGTTGTTTTTACAAAGACGCAAATGTTTATCGGGTCCGCTGTAATCATGTCCAAAAATGCTATTGAATGCGTTTCGTTGTATAAAAACTCTAAAGAATAGTGTTTCCACTAAATTGTTGTAGATTCGCCTTACCGTAGTGGTTAATCGTGCTAATGAGTGGCATTTCCATTCGATTAAATGTTTCTTTTCTATGATTGTTTGCTTAAAGACTTAATTGAATGACCATAAATCCTATTGAATGCCGATAAAAATGCAAATAGCGCTAATGAAAATGCATTTCACGAAAATGGGTGCTTATTGACGAGTTTTCACGAAAATGGTCGCCGATTCACGCAAATGAGTGCGTTTATTCTTGTAATGAACAGCAAAAGGTGTATTATGATTAGAAGAAAAAATTAAAGGTGTTATGTGAGAAATAAACAGTTGGTATATTTTTACACATATTATGCCTCTTTTTCTAGGGTTCTCAAGGGTTGTGAAGTAGCTTTTCCACTAACCCAAAAGCAAAAGAAGGAATAAATAACTATTGCTTCCCTTTATCGCTCAAGCAAAAGGATTGTAAATATACGTGTTTACGCCAGTTTTTCTATCCCCATTAATTTACACAAACTATTTTTCACATATTATCGCCTCTTTTCTAGGGTTGTGAAGTAGCTTTTCCACTAACCCTAAAGTAAAGAGTGAATAAATAAGCTTTCGCTTTCCTTTATCGCTGAATACGTGTTTACGCCAGTTTTTGTACCCCATAATTATAGAGGGTAAACCATTTTTACACATATTATCGCCTCTTTCTCTACTAGGGTTGTTAAGAAGCTTTTCCACTAGCCCCAAAGCAAAAGAGTGAATAAATAAGCTTTCGCTTTCCTTTATCGCTGAAGCAAAAGGATTGAAAATGTACGTGTTTACGCCAGTTTTTGTACCCCCATAATTATAGAGGGTAAAACCATTTTTACACATATTATCGCCTCTTTCTCTAGGGTTGTGAAGTAGCTTTTCCACTAACCCAAAGCAAAAGAGTGAATAAATAAGCTTTCGCTTTCCTTTATCGCTGAAGCAACGGGATTGTAAATATACGTGTTTACGCCAGTTTTTGTACCCCCATAATTATAGAGGGTAAAACAATTTTTACACATATTATCGCCTCTTTCTCTAGGGTTGTGAAGTAGCTTTTCCACTAACCCCAAAGCAAAAGAGTGAACAAATAAGCTTTCGCTTTCCTTTATCGCTCAAGCAAAAGGATTGAAAATATAAGTGTTTACGCCATTTTTTGTACCCCATAATTATAGAGGGTAAAACCATTTTTACACATATTATCGCCTCTTTCTCTAGGGTTGTAAAGTAGCTTTTCCACTAACCCCAAAGCAAAAGAGTGAACAAATAAGCTATCGCTTTCCTTTTGTCGCTCAAGCAAAAGCGTTGCAAAAACAAAACTGCATTTTCTACTCGCGATAAACGCGAACAAAATTATGTTTTTGCGTATTATCTATTGCAAGCAAACTTGAAGTAAAAGCGACTCGTGTACCCCTTAAAAAAGGCTATGCAAAACTATGTTTCCACTCGAGTGCAAAAAAAGTGAAGGCAGTTTTATCATCACTTTTTCTTCACAAACGTAATTGTGTCTCAAATTTAGTATTTTGCACAATTTTGCTTTAACTCCACCATGAGTGGAAAATGTTGTATAATAACGCTTTATCTAATTGTTTGCTCCCTTGCAAATTTGTTCTTTCACTCGTGCGTAAAACAGTAAAAATACAGTTTTATCCATATATTTACGCTATATGGATAAAACTTTATTTGGACTACTTTTACACATGTTCTCAAAAGTGTAAATTCTCTTTACTTTTAGCAATCCCTCGCAAATCCTAAGATAAAACTGCCTTCACCATTTCATCACACCATTGCGAAATCTTACTTTTGAATTTCGGCAAAAGTGTGCGGAAGGGTACCAGAACTGTATTTACTATACTTTCGCACCACTTTTTCGACCCGTGCAAATCCTATATTTCGTGCAGTGGCACCTGCTGCTGCAATGGGTCTATTTTCAGGTGCTTCCATCAGCAAATTTGAAGACTGCACTTTCACTTTCAATCTTGGCGGTAATAACAAGCCCCCAAAACGTCGCATAATTCTTAGCGATGACTCTGATTCTGACTAGTTAGTTGTGAATTCTGTACTTTGTGCTTGATTCTCTTTGATTTGCTTTTTTTGTGTGCTTAAAATAGTTTTCAGAAACTTTTTTGTCGACGAACATTTCATCTCAAGTGACTTGACAAAGTGTTTGCATGAAACTAATGTCACGTGCTCATTGCTCATACGTCATCTGCGATGGCGCAGTTTTGATTGACAGGCCGTGATTTTTCGATTGATCAAGGAAGCCATGTAACTGCAAAGCTATTTTAGTATTCGGTAAAGCCGATTTGTAAGATTTAATAAAACGAAACCAACTAAATAAAAGTATTATTTTAGGCCTTGGCCTAGAGAAGTGACTCTATCAACTTTGTATCTTTTCCGTAAAAATCATGTGCTTTGAATCTCCGTGAAACTCGGAAGGAAAAAAATAAATAACTTATTTACCTTCTTTACAGGTGGGGCCGTATCGGGAAAAACTGTGACCTCGGCTTGGAAAATGTTGACCTCGGTCAACATTTTCCAGTCCTCGGTCACACTTCTTCCCGGTACGGCCCTTCCAGCCGGTAAATAACATATATATATTTTATTAGAGCATTTTAACAGTTGCGTGGGGGCACGAGTAAAGTCCGTGACATTTATTATTTGGTAGAGGGAGTATCTCAAATTCAATTTCAGCAGAGGTGACAGGCGTAAAAACAAAAGAACTTGTCGCAGATTTTGTTTTACTGAGAAATTGACGATAGTCCATTTGTGAGGGCGGGAGCTTGCTGGCAAGTCTAGGACCAACAGATGCAAAATGATCATTTAGTGTGTTTGCGATTTCGTTAGGATCTTTTAAAATTTTATTAGTACCGCTTATATCTCTTACTGCTTGAATAGTTATTGAAGATTTCGTATTCCTATTTAATAAACTATTTATGCCTAACCATGTTTACTATTTTATTACCATTTTATTTCGATGATATTTATATCTTTCCTCATCACCTATTTCAAATAGCTTATTTTTTATTTAATGGAAGCACGTATTCCTTTTGTTATCTATGGTTTAGCTAATTGTTTTTCTCGACAGTTTTTCTCAGACAGGTCACAGAAATTAAATAAAGAAAACAAGTACTGTCTTTTAATGGGAGATTTAACTTAAATCTCCTGAACTATGAGACTCATTCTGACACAGAAGATTTTGTTAACACTTTAGGCGCCTATGATTTTCATCCGCAGATCCTCAAACCCACCAGAATTACAGATCACTCCGCAACCTTAATTGACAATATATTTTTTAATTCTCTGGAACACCAAGTTACCAGTGGCAATATCATCTCTGGGATAACAGATCACCTCCCAAATTTTGTTATCATAAATAAATTAGCAGCATTACCACATAATTTTAAATTGTACAAAAGGGACTTCTCCGCTCTAGACAAACAGGCTCTCATATCTGAAGTGTCCTCTACTGACTGGACTGGGGTTTTCCCATGCAATGATAGCGCCAATGTGAATGATATTTTTCAGTCTTTCTATAGTCACATTGCCAGGGTCATTGATAAACATGCTCCTATGAGAAAATTATCCAAAAAGGAAGTAAAATCTCTCTCCAAACCATGGGTCTCAGTAGGCCTGAAAGTTTCTATAAAGAAAAGAGATCAACTCTACAAGAGGTATCTCCTTTCTAGGGACCCTTACTATTTAACCAAGTATAAGTATTATAGAAATAGGATATGTCATCTCCTCAGGGCTTCTAAGAGAAATTATTACCAAAATTATTTTAATATGAACAATAGAAATATGAAGAATATCTGGTCAGGCATTAGATCACTGGTCTCACTCAAGCCTAGAAATGCTAGCATTCCTTCAAAAATTATATCAAATAATAGAACTCTAGTAGACCCCAAATCTATTGCTGAAGAATTTAATACTTTCTTTGCCTCAATTGGAAGCACACTCTCTGACAAAATTGCTCCTACAGATATTAAACCTGAATCCTTTCTTGGGCCTCCACTGGTAAATAGTTTCTGCCTCTTCCCAGTTACTTCAGTAGAAATTGAAGATGAAATTCGGAATTTAAATTCGTCGAAGGCAACAGGTCCTTTTAGTATTCCTGTCTGCCTGCTAAAAATTTTGGGGACTTGTTTGTCAAAACCACTTGAAATCCTCTTCAATCATTCATTTAGGAGTGGCTGTGTCCCAGACCAGCTTAAGTTAGCTAATGTTATACCAGTGCACAAAAAGGACTCAGTTAACCTCTTGACCAATTACAGGCCAATATCTTTACTGTCAGTATTTAATAAAATTCTAGAAAAACTCATGTATAAGAGGCTTATCGCCTTTATTAACAAATACAACATCTTGTATGAGAAGCAATTTGGTTTCCGCGAAGGGCATTCTACTTTACATGCTGCTCTACTTATTACTGATCGTATTCAAAAAGCTATAGAAGAGGGCCAGTACTCCTGTGGTATCTTCCTCGATTTTTCCAAAGCATTTGACACGGTTAATCACAATATTCTTCTGAAGAAGCTTTCTCATTATGGAATCAGGGGTATTGCCAATCAATGGTTTGCCTCCTATCTCTCAAATAGAAGACAGTCTGTTGCTATTGGTAATACCTACTCAGAAAATCTAAGTGTGTTTCATGGAGTTCCACAGGGTTCAGTGCTAGGGCCTCTCCTATTCCTCATCTATATAAACGACTTCTATAGATGTAGTCGCTTTTTTAATTTTCATATATTTGCTGATGATACAAACCTCTTTGCTTCTCATACTAGCTTACAAACACTAGAAAAGGGCATCAATGAGAATCTTACATTTGTGTCTAATTGGCTTACAGCCAATAAACTTTCCCTTAATATTGATAAAACCAACTTTGTTATATTTCATCCACCTCAAAAAGCCTCTAATTATGATGTACGACTAGTGATCAATGGACAGTCTATTAAGAAAGCTAAGTGTATTAAGTACCTTGGGATTCTCATTGACTCTCATCTTAGCTGGAAACAGCATATATTGCATATTTCAAAAAGGTTAAGCGTTGTGTGGGCATTCTCTCAAAAGTCAGACATTATGTAAATGCTGCCACTCTTTCCATGCTATATTATTCACTAATTTATCCTTTTCTAACCTATGCAGCTGTGACATGGGGGAACACCTACACAACCACCCTAAGGCCTCTTCTTGTCCTCCAGAAGAGGGCAATTCGATTAATGACTTTTTCGGAATTTAGAGCTCATTCAGATCCAATCTTCCATGCCCTTGGTCTACTTAAATTACCTGAAATAATATTTTTGCATAATGCACTCTTTATGTATGATTTCTATTCAGATCGTCTGCCCTCTGTTTTTGATTGTTTCTTCTTATCAGTCAACAGGATACATCAACACTATACCAGACTAGCAGCTAAGAAAACGTATTTCCTTCCTAAAATAAGAACTAATTATGGAAAATTTAACATCCGCTTCCTAGGCGCTAAAGTCTGGAACTCAATTTCTGAAGAATTCAAAAGTAAACCACGACCCTCTTTCAAGAAACTTTTGATTGACTCCTTCATCAATTCATATAATACTAACTAAGTTTTCACCATTCCTCCTAGTTATATATATCTAGATAATCTTTAAGCCACTTTCCCTTGTTCGTTTTGTATTAGTGTTTTTGTCCTGTATCTGCTGCCCGTGTATCTTGTTGATGTATCTACCTACAACTCTACAATTAATTTTTCCTATAGACCCTAGGCCGAGGTACTTGGCTCGATAGTCCTGACTATTTCCAAGTGCCTTGTGCTCCATTAACCTGTAAAAACAAACTCATAAATCCTGTATCTTTTTCTTACGAGTGCTAAATAAAGTGTTGTTGTTGTTGTTGTTGTTGTTGTTGTTGACGACGTGAAATAAGTTTCATCGAAACATGTTTATTTATAATCGTGGAAACCTGTCTGCGTTGCCCTAATTTTAATGTAATAATTAATTTCAATTTTATTCATATCATCTAAAAATGATTTGTTTGAAAATTTTGAGAAATCGCGCAGCTTAGTTTCTACATGTTTGACTTTTTCACTTTGAGATTTCAAAATACAGAACTGAGTAAAATGATCACTTGCATCAAAGATAATGTTACCGCTAGCCAATATATTGTCAATAAGAGAAGCCGAGTTTCCTCGGACACGTGTTGGCTTATCAATTGTTGGAATGAGATAACAGCTCTGCAGAGACAAGAGAAAGTTGTGGCTAAACTCTGATTTTTCACTTTTTAAAAGACAAAGATTATAATCACCCATTACAATAACACGTTAACCTAGTGATGTAAATCTCTCAAGAGTTTGTTCAAAGTATGATAAGAAGAGCTCGGCAGAGTTGTGCTGTCTATAAATAATACCGCATAAAATATTCTTTTGATGCGAGAAATTGATCTCAATCCAAAGAACTTGAAAGGCCTCTTTGGACGTCTTTTCAATGACAGTGTAATTGAGAGACTTGTTAATATACATTCCGATACCTCCAAAAGACAAAGGCGTTGGGGTGTATTCAAATGCAAAACCTGGGATTGTTGGCCCAAAATCGCTATATGAATTTGTAATTTTGGTTTCGGTGATTCCAATAATATTACATTCAAAATCTAATTCATTAAGAATATGAGTCTCAAAATATTCAAGATTTCGGTTAAGACTAGTAACATTGTTATGTATAACTGAAAAATTAGAGTCCTTTACATTACTAGTCGCCTCCTTGAAACTATGAGGGCTAAAGTAACGACAGGAAAGATGCCGATTCAGAAAAAGATCGTTTGCTTTGTTGATATTTTCGTCACTAGCTGTATTCAATAACGAGGTCGTATAAGCTCGGGAGTTTTTCTGGAGTTCTTTTAGAAGGTAGATTTGATCGGAGTAATTATTAAAACGGCCATGAAAGTTGCTGCAAAGCTATATCTCCTGTATAATTAAAAACCCTATTACTAGGATGAGCATGAGCTCGCATCCTTGCCTCAAATAAATCCACGCGGCAAAAAAGAAGCCTGCCCGGAATGCATGGGAAGCATGACTGGCGCCACGCCAATTCTTTTGCAAATTTTTGAAACTTTTGAGCCCAGCATGTGAAATTACCGAATGTTTGGGGAACTTTGATATGCAGGATGCAAAATCGGGAGTTTTAAGATTGTATTAGAAAATCCTGGGAGAGGGGGCGGCCCCTGTAAGCGCTACGGCCCTGTAAAGGAATGAGGAACGTGGAAAAGCCGGTCAATCTCTATGACTGCCTACAATGATGGATAAGCCGAGTAAGAGAAGTTGCTGGCAAAAGCATGATAACCAATTTATAAGCCATGGTATTGATAACTATGAAGGAACTGTGTCGAATAGTGGAATATTAATCTTTGGTATTTTGAAAATGACCACCGTATTACATGTTTTCTAGTCGTTTTCTAGTTTTTATTGTGTTTTTCAAAGGCTCGTCAAAAAAGGCTCGCGGCTCGCTAAGAGGCTCGCAGGCTCGCTAATTAGACAACCTCTTCCTGGATTCAGCTTCTTCATTCATAAGACTTTTTGAATTCTCTATAAGGGCCTTCCTATGTAGCACCAGCTTAGACTTATTAAGCAGGTCCACACGCAACTGCTCGAGATGCATAAAAAACAAGAAGCACTCATCTGAAATGTGAATGAGAGGCCCCTTTACTTGTATTGCCTTGCCTCAGTTACAAGGTGTCAGGATGCTCACTCGTGGCTTGTAGTTTGATAAATGGTACAGTTATGTGATTTTCAATGGCAGCGCAAATGTGAAGTGACTCTTTCACTTTTATAAATGTACTGCTTTCTTTGGTCTCCACGTTGCTACGGATGTACCTCCTGGCTTCCTCAAGAATCTTGCGGACTGCCCAACTGCCCACATGTCGGACTTTACCTTTGCCGAGCCCATCCATGTCAGCTAGTTTGAAGTTGGTGGCTTGCTGTTGATCTTCTGTACCGTTTCTGGACACCTTGGCGGCTAGGTGTCCAAGGAACATGGTGTAGATTTCTCTAGCAAGGTCGAATGTTACTGCCAAACCAGGTGAGTCACTATCGAGATTGCCAAACTTCCCCGCTGCTCCAGTAAAGCCTTCCCTTGCTATGTTTATTATCACATCACCTGGGTTGTCTATTATATGATCTTCAAGGATTCCATACACGTGATACCAAACATATTGGCGAATGCCTCTAGTTTGCGTTCATTTCCACAGAGAGTGTCTATGCATTTGTTCTTCTCTTCAGCGTAATCACAGATTGGATGTGGTAATTTTTGAGGTTGCAGTAAGTGTACTACATTGAAGTCAGGATGGGGGTGAGAGAAGTCCGACTCTGGTTTGCTAAGTTCTTCATAAACGTCTAAAATGTCAACTACAACTAGTACACCATCTTTTTCAAAATTAGTAGCTGATGGTCCATCATGACATTCTTGAGGGAAATAAATATCATCTTCCTCATCAATGGCAAATCTATCATGTGCATGAAGAAGGTAATCCTCATTCAGATCAATGTAATTGTTCCTGCAGCAGGACATGTCCCTGTTTGAATTTACATACTTGAAGATTGTATTGGGACAAACTCTCTAGAATAATGTATCACTGCTGATGCAAGGGTAAGACCCTGCGACTTGTGGCAAGTCATACCATATGCTAAGAGAATGGGAAACTGCCTGATACTCCCAGACACATTCCCATGCTTATCCCGCATCCATGCTCGTTTGTCCAATAACATGGTGCCTTCCTTGGGGAAATTAACTTTCGCCTTCTCCTCTACGAATTCTAAGAAGGTTCCCTGGGTCCCGTTATGTAGGTTAGTATTCAAGTTCCATACAAACATGACCCGACAATTGGGCTTTAAGTGTAAAATCTCACTTCCTTGCCAACTTATTCCCCACGTTTCCCCTTGGATGAGATTGAAGTATTAAGGAGCTTTTTCTCGAAAAATGCCCCCGAAGAGCTAAGTCCTGCCACACAAACATGGCAATTTAAGTTCGGGTATTTTGGGGTTAATGGTACCAAATGCCAGATTTATTCGGGGAAAGACCTCCTTGAGTCGTTCAAGACAGAGAAGAAGAATTGGATCAACATCTGGGTCGACCCACATTCTGCCGTCGAACGAAAAAGGAAACGGCAGGAGTCTAAAAGCTCTGAACCCGCAAGCAAAACGCCAAAAGGCAACTGCAAAGAAACAAAATCAGCAGGTTAGCAAATTTGAATATTCTGACATGCCAAAAGAATTTGGTATTGCAACTAAATCATAATTCTTCCTTTTAAAGAGTGTCTAATGCGTATTTACATTTTTATTATTTTCGCGTATTTACAGTATTTAGGGCCCTTGTTCAAAGCCGAGGGATACAACGAAGTGTTGGAGCGGCTGAAAGCCAAGCACGGAGATAATTTTGATGGATTTAAAGGGGCTCTCGCACGCTCGCTGGCCACTTCTCTGACAAGAAAATAGTTCAAATCGCAATCCAATTCCATCCTCTTGATAACAGGTCAAAACAACCTAGAATTGCATTTGTCTAACACTTGAAAGGTTTTTCTATTAATCTGGAGGATTATTTTGATTACTACAGGCAAATATACATGAGTTTTCACGGATACAATTTTACCTATTTTAAGTCCACGGTGGACGAATATTAAGCGTGCGAGTGCCCCTTTAAATTAAAATGCTGGGCTCAAATGTTGGTAAGCGCATATTTTACAAAACATTTTGTGCCCTCATCTATAAAAAGTTTCCAAAACTCAATTCCCTCTCTTTTAAAACACTGTACTAAATTAAATCATGACTTGAATCACTCTTTTCCTGGAACCAAATAAAATACTTTTTTTTTTAATAAAACGCACTTTATTGCCATTAGATGACTGATGAACAGATCGAGTGTTTTTTTTTTCGTTCATAAACGATGTTTTTAGAGCCGTGGTATCCTTTTCTATGGGCAAAAAGCAATATTTAGCAAATATCTTCCTATGATTAAATTTTAAAGACGCTGAAAATGAGAAACGTTTACCTGTAAACGCAAGCGATCCGTGGCACTGACTTGGTTTTTGTAACTAATTAATAAATGATAATGATAAACAAACGAAACTTTATACTTTTTTTTATTAATCTTCCAGAAACAAACCTATAACTCAACAAACGATAAAGAAAATAAGAAACAGAGGGAAATGTGATAGACTTTGGAGAGGCGATATTTCAAAATATATTGATTGCACTAGTGCGTGTATTATTTTCGGTACAATTACGCACAACGCTCTACCGAGCGCGTTATTTCAAAAAGAAATCATGACTATCATTTCCACTATCATTCTCGCAATCCCTTTACTGGGCTTTCAATAGACGTTGTTAAAAAGAATTTCTGGATTTCCGTGCGCGTTCGAAGCAGCTTCAGTGATAATAATAATTTTTTTCGAATTATTATTTTCTAGCATATTTTCCAAACACAAAGGAAAAGCTACTGACACAGATATCTTAGTAGCCTCTATCGCGTTCGCCGAAAGGACTCGGGGCTCAAGCGCGATAGGGGCGTCTCCTTTCGCAGGCTAACAAATAGCATACTTTCTTAGTTTTTTTCCCAATGTAGTTTCCTAATCAAAGTTCGAACTGGTGCGCGCGTTTCCGAGGTTGACGACAAAACACGTTACTGTTACAAAAATTGGCTTATCAAAGTGTCTGCGTGTGATTATTGTCGTAGATGAACAAGTCGCATGATAGTGAGGACTTTCCCCCTGACCGACCATTCTTCAAAAAAAAGAGTCAGGGGGCGGCCTGCACCAGGACAATGCAAACAAAAGCGGAGCAGACGCCTACTGCTCCTACTCCACCACCGGTGCCTAATGTGCCCCAACCGACTGCTTCAAACACCACCGCCCAGCTACAAGCATCGTTCGACACTTCCAAACAAAAGGTACAGTGTATCAGGAATTAAATGAAATACGTTTAATGGAAATCGCTCTTACTTGACATTTGATTTTTCTTTTAGATCCAATTGCGTGAGATGATTATGAAACAGCTTGCAGAGTTAAAGGGATTTTACGACGCAGAAATTATCCCTCAGGAGGATTATCTTCTACAGCGAGAAGAACTACTCAAGCAATTGAGAAAATGTGTAACCTAGTGGTCCTAGATAATAGCTGTATTCACTGACTAGAGATGGAAAACTCGTCTGAGACGAGTTTCTTGTCTTGAATATGGTTCCCTGTTCTTCTGTGATCACGCGAAAACATTTTTTTGAAGAAGAAAGTTTAGACAGATAACAAGCAAGTGTTTCTGAGTAGAATTGACAAAAGACAGGAACTTTTTCTGGCGAGAAACTAGTCTCAGACGAGTGTTCCGCCTCTAGTGTGAATACAGCTAATGTTATGTATGTCTGTCGGTCAATGTCGGACTGAAACTAAAAAGTTAGATTTGATACAAATAACATTAATCTACAAATAATAATAAATAATAATAAATAAATTGCTTATATAGCGCTTTTATCATCGCTCAAAGCGCTTTACATTAACGGATAACTCATCCTATAAGAACCAGCTTTATAAACATGAGTGTGCGTTAGTATTGTGAGTTCTGTGACACTGAGGTTGGGCAACTTCCGACGGTCCTAGTGGTTCTTTAACGTCCCTCTGGTTCCGGTTAGTGTAGTGTATGTGAGAGACGGGACCTACGGTTTAACGTCCTTATCCGAGAAGACGCGAAGGTCTAACCATTTGCAGATGTTAGAGCAAAGGCAGCACCTTCTCCTCAATTATTAGAAAAGACCCTGAGTGTTGGCCGGCCAGGGTTGAACTCCCAACCTCCCGAACATAAGCCCGGCGCTCTACCACTGCGCTAACCGGTCGTCGTACAAGCCCTGTTATGAGGCAAGAAACAGCATAAATATCGCTATAGGGCGATTTTTTCATCATGTTTCGTTTTGAGTTACATTAAAAAGTGAGTCTTTAGAAAAACTGATGGGTAACTGTATGTCGACAACCTCTGCGATAAGCAAATTCTCTGCTTATCTATCCGGCACTGGATCCGGTACCAACCCACTTTAGTACTCGCAGTGACGAACGAAATTTTGAACGGTCTCATCTGAAATACGCATGAATGTATCAAGGACCATGGCCTCGGGGTCATTACAGATTTGCCAAATCTCATCATTTTCTTCAAGCCATTTTTTCGCCATTGAGAACATCTGTTCGCACGGCATGGACTGTACGGGGGGAGGAACAGTATCACCGCACCCGTAGCTAATATCGCATCGGCGACCTCGTGAATATGATGAATTGTAACGAAACGATAAAAACACTAGGTTGTTTTCTAGAAGTGGGTCGAAAACGTTTTTTATACCCAAAATACTGTTGTTTTTTAAAGTGAAATTTCCATACACCCCCCCCCCCCCCCCCCCATGTATCCACCCCATACATTATGTGGCATTTGGAAGTGGAGAAGAAATGTTGCCCCGGACGTACGGGTTTAAAGGCTACACCTATGTCTAAAATGAGAGCAGTGTTTTGGCGTAAATTCTTGGACGCGCAAGCCCAAAATGTCGTAGCCTGTTGCCAGCCGAACTAAAAATGTTGGCGCTTGTTCGAAAAACAAATACTTTCGCCATTTGTCCCTTTCATTACACTTATTATTCATGTAGCCTTACCCATCACAACTACTGATCGAGGATTCCGACCATCGAACGGAAGAAGATGTGGAATTAGGTGATCTTGAATGGCCTGAAGAAAGCGAGGACCGTTTGTAGTTCCACGGAACACCGCCAAGTCTAGCATGCCCTCCGAGAAAACGAAAGGGATGGTTATTCACACACACACACACACACACATGAAGAACTGACGAATCCACTTTCATCGAGAAAAACAAACATTTCCGTCTCTAGCAACGCTGTCGTCGCTCTGTAATTGACTCTCAGGGCCTCACTCTGCTGGGTTGCTACTTTTGTCAGCTAAAATAAAATAAAAATTAGGCTTAGAATGAAACAGTAAATCCGTGTTGCACTAATTACAATTTAGTACGCTTTAGTGACAGTGAAACAAAAGAAAACAAAAGAAATAGCACTTTCCTAGAAAAATCTCGCCCATAAGCCCCCCCCCCCCCCCCCAACACACACACATACACACACCTTTCGTATTAATTTAATTCGCTCTTGCTAGTGAAGGTAAAATTCTTATTTGGTGTCTTTAGCGGACGCTCATAATCAAACCCACATTAATAATTTATTTCCGTCTCACCTGCTTTCTTGTTATGCCGTTGTGCTTCAGGAAATAGTGCAAAGTTGAAAGCGCATATCTGTTCCCTAGCACGTTCCCCACATCGTCCGCTATTTCTGACAGTGTTTTTTCTGGTTGTTCCAAAATTGCTTGAATAATAGCCAGCTGTTCTTCGTCTTCAATGATGCTAAATCCTAGTCGCTTCCCAACTTTGCGAGCCTTCACCTCAGAGGATTCAAAATACTTCGCTAGGGTTCTATCAACAGTTCTCTCGGAAATGCATAACGGATATGCTACTTGCTGTGTAGAAAGCCCCGAAAAAAGACGAAGCGATACCATCCGCCAACGAAGGTCTGTACGGCGCAGGCATGATTCGTCTGGAAATTGTATTTTGTGTACAGCAATAAAGCAATTTGCACGCGGTTTCAGTCGTCTAATTTCCCAGTCTAATTACTACCTATATTGTTTAGTGGATACACGCTGAAATGTAAGGGGATAAAAATAAACAAAAGCAATGTTGTGTGGGTTTAGAGTCAATGATAACCGTCACGAATATATCGGAGAAGGAATCAACTTCTATATCACCGTCACGAAATAGACATCGCTATTGCGTATGCCAAACTTTGCCATGGCGTACCATGCTCGGCCATATTCGAACTATGGTACGCTATGGCAGGTCATGCTACTGCACGACAAGTCATGGCAATACTGTGAAGCAGCACTACACGTCATGGCACACAATGGTAGTGTATGGCAAACCTTGACATGGAGTACCATGGTAGACCATACTCAGAGTATGGTACGCCATGGCAGGTCATGGCAAAGCGCGGCAACACTCTGGGGCACCATGGCAGGACATGGCACACAATGGCAGTGTATGGCAGTATATG
Organism: Scolanthus callimorphus; assembly: GCA_033964015.1. Lineage (NCBI taxonomy): Eukaryota > Metazoa > Cnidaria > Anthozoa > Actiniaria > Edwardsiidae > Scolanthus > Scolanthus callimorphus. The sequence goes on along the minus strand of CM066925.1, from coordinate 21,861,524 downwards.
GCAAACCCTGCCATGACGTGCCATAACGTGCCATACTCAAAGTATGGTAAGCCATGGTAGGTCATGGCAGATCACGGCATGTTATGGCAATACTCTGGAGCACCATGGCAGGTCGTGGCACACAATGGCAGCGTATGCCATGGCGTGCCATACTCAAAAAATTTCTGTAACCACGACAAGAAAACTGAGTTAAATTAAACTGAGAAGACATTAAACAAGTTTTCAAAAGTTTTTCGTTCTACCCGGCTGCTATATTTTTTATTTATCGTTATTCTTTCTTTACCCAGAGCACCTTTCGGTCTACTCTTTGGTCTTTTCTCTTTTCTCTTGGGCACCGACAACGTTTCTTGAAAAGGCTATATATTCCTACCTATAAATTTAATTTGGTTAAAAATCTATAATACAATTATAATTATTTTCGATATGCTTTGAGAGTATTAGCAACGACAAAACTCGATTTATACCTGACGGTGCTGAAACTCGGGACATTAAAACATCTTTGATGCCTAAGAGCTATTGGCGTGCAATTCTGTGGAGGCAGCAGCCCATGCAGATTGTGGGAAAGGGTCTTCTAAGATCTCTTTAAAGAGGCGATCTCTAATGTGGCGCTAGGCCACTAGGGGTATCAGGTTACCTATAGTTTGTGGCGTTAGGCCACTAGAAGTATCAGGTTACCTATAATATGCCCCACATGAAAACGAGGCTAAAGCGCAGCGAAGCGTGGACAGTAATTAAGATGCAAAGAGGTATTCGGAAAGTGTTTGGAGAGCGCTCGGGTCAATGATAGAGATCAATGATAGAGTGTTAAAACTTTTTCAAACTCTCCATTTTCCATTCTTAATGTTTATGCTCGGAGTCTCTTCGGGAATTTCGATAAATTTAAACTTCTGTTGGGTCATCTGCATAAATCATTTTCAGTTATTGGTGTCTCGGAAACATGGCTAACGGAACGAACGTCAGGTCTTGTTGATATCCCAGGTTATAAGTTTATTTCCAATCATCGCACCGATAAAAATGCTGGTGGAGCAGGTCTTTATTTAAACGAGAACCTCGAATTTAAAATTCGCTCCGACTGTAATTATTCAAATTCAGAAGTTATTGAATCGCTTTTTGTTGAGATTAACGTCCCCTCTGGGAAAAACATTCTAGTAGGCTCTGTGTATCGACCACTGAATCAAAATGTAACTGCTTTGTTAGAGGCTTTCAATGAAATCCTTGGGAAAATTTCTCAAGGCGATAAGCATTGTTATGTAACCGGTGATTACAATTTGGACCTGTTACGCTATTCTGATCATGGACATACACAAAAATTTGTTGATAGTTTGTTTTCCTACATGTTTGTTCCTCTTATTAATAGACCGACGCGTATAACTCCTCACTCTGCATCTCTTATCGATAATATCCTAACTAATCACCACACATCCGAGGTATTTAATGGTATTGTCATTAATGACAAATCTGATCACCTACCTGTTTTTGCTTATGCCCCTTATGACCCTTTCTGTGCTAACGAAAGACATAATTACGCAATGACAAGATATTTTTCCGGGGCTAACTTAAAATATTTTTCGAGACTGTCTTTCCCTAATAAAATTGGCCTGATCTTTTTTGTCGAATCTAATGTAAATGACTCGTATGATAATTTCTTTCATAAATATTCGCGCCTTTATAATCTTAATTTTCCACTTAAAACTGTTAAAGGTCGTAACTATAGAAAGCTCAATTCTCAATGGATATCGAATTTCTTGTTAATATCTATAAGAAAAAAGAAAGAAATGTATAAACAACTAATGAAATCGTCCAATCTAGCGCGGGAAGCACATTATAAAACAAACTAAATCATCTGATTAGGTTGGCTAAACGCTAATATTATGACAAGCATTTTGATCTAGCTAAAAATAATATTAAGCAAACCTGGAACTTGATTAACGATGTAATAAATAAACGCACAACCAAAGCCTCTTTACCTGCATCTTTTTTTGCATCTTTTTTATCTGACGGTAAAACAATTTCCGAACCCACATATATAGACAATCGCTTTTGTGAATTTCAATTTGTAATAACTAAAACTCACCCCACCTCGATTAGCTACGCTATTTGTGGGGTGAGTTATTCATGTAATATTTCTAAAAAGTAAATAAAATTGAATTTGAATTTGAATACTTCACCAACTTAGGCCTCAGTCTCGCAAGTAAACTTCCTAAAGTAAACGTTGACTGTAGATATTTTGTATTGAATCCCATAGATGAGTCTCTTATTCTAAAACCTGCTAGCAAAAAGAACTCGAGAATATTTGTAGCTCCTTAAAGACCGGCAAAGCTCAAGGATACGATAATATATCCGTAATGGCAATTAAAAGCTCTTTTGACGTAATAGTTGAACCTCTTATTAATATTATTAATTTGTCTTTTGTTATAGGTGTTTTCCCTGATAATCTTAAAATTGCGAAGTTAATTTCAGTATTTAAAGCCGATTCTCCTTACATATTTTCTAATTTCATTACTTCCTATTTTTTCCAAGTGTTATGAAGTTCTTTCAAGCCAAAAAAAACATAATCTGAAAAATAAAATGAAAGAAACGGCGACTCTTGCCAGCCTAACCAACCCACCAAATCAATGCCCGCAAAATCAACGACACGAAATCCATAGCTCTGGGTAACACTTTCTGCTTTATTATCACATCCAACCTAGACTTGTACTTCTGCATTGACAATCTTACATAGCTGTTATTGTTCTGACCATGTTATGGCATTTTAAATGATTACATAATTCTTATTGTTTTAACATGACAAATCTGTATTTGCATGCTAATAAAATGAAAATGACTACTTTTTCTTAACTGGTTTAACATTCCGACGATCTCCGTTACTTAGGGTATCGCAAAACAACAAAGCATTACTTTAACTCGGCATAACATTAACCCCCTCCCTCGGCATAACATTAACCCCCTCCCTCGTCCCGGACAGTATTATCTACTTTATCGATTAATCTTGAGAGCATCTCAGTAGGCCAATTAACATCACTGCACGCCGGGTACATCACCGCAGGCCGGTGGGGAACTTGTCGGCAGGCCGGTGGGGATCTTGTCTGCAGGCCGGGTACATCACTGCAGGCGGGTGGGGACATTCACAACTGAAAGTCTTTTTTTTATATTTAAACATTTTTATTGGTATTAGAGTCTATATAAATTTTTACACCCTTCACTCTAGTACAACCCCCCCCCCCCCTTTACATCACTTCTTAACACGTACATAAATAATAATAATAATAATAATAAAAGAAAAACAGACGAGAAAAAAAAGTGCTTGTTTGTTAGATTGCGCGTGACATTTTGCGTGGTGCGCAGAGCAGACAGGGGATCCCCCTTCCTTTTTTAATTGAACAATGGTCTTAACGGGCCCCATTTTTTATCGTGAAAACCTATTTTATTTCGAATTCTCGCGGCTGTTTCTTCTATTTCACAAGTTCGTTTAAGTAACGCAATAAAACCATCGAAGGATGGGTGTCTTGTTTTTTGTTTGCAAAAGTGTAAGAAGAATTTAACCTCCAGGATAATAAAGTTAACCAGAATATAATGCTCGTGGTCCTCCTGATCAAATAAACCAAGAGTGATCGTTTGCAGCGACAAAATCAAATTAAACTTTAAATGTGTTTTAAGAAACCTTTGTACCTCCTTCCACAAAGACTGAATTTTAGGACAATAGTATAAAAAGTGCTCAGGGGTCTCAATGTCATTGTTGCAGAAAGAACACATTGGGGAATCAATAATTCTAAACTTAAAAAGCTTCTCGTTTGTGTAAAAAATTCTATGGAGTATTTTGAATTGGAATTCCCTGAGTTTTGTATCTAACGTTGTTAAGAAAGGGAGGGTAAAAATTTGTTCCCATGGTAGATCCTCTCCCTTATTGAATAATTCATTATACCTAATAATTGCTGTTGGTTTTTCGGCCTTTTCATCAATGAGGAAATTATAAATAGATTTTGATTTTAAACTCAGGACATCATACTTAACATTGTCTTGACAGCATGTGAATACATTTATCATTAGCGGGATCGTGGTGGCAATTATCTCACTTTTTCTAGAAATTAAAGTTGTTTTCCACTTGGTTGGAATACTATTGTATATGCTAAAAAGGGAGAAGACATCTAGAGGTGATAGGTCAGGGGGGGCTGGGTTGCTAAATTTCAATCTCCCCGTGTCACAAAACAAATCACCAATTTTGTTAAAGCCTTTTGCCATCAGCCGTCTGCTAAACACAGGCATACCCCCAACCTCAATGTTTTGATTATTCCAAATGATTTCATTACAGATGTCCTCATATCTCGTGGGCGTTTTTACAAACATTTTTTGCCACTTTTTTAGGCATTGGCTGTAAAAAGACGGAAGGAAAAAACCGAGTTTTGAAAGAGAAAAATTACAATGGAATAAAAACTTACCACCAACAGGTGCGAGATAAAAATCAAGTACTGCCTTCCATCCTGCTTGGTACTCGCTCAAATATTTGCGGATACACATTATTCTTTGTGCTATAAAACTTAAAGTCTTCACAACTCAAAATCAACATGAACTCTATCATCTTCACAGCTCGAACTCAACATGAACAATATTATTGTTCTATCTCCATCATTATTCCATCTCCAATGTCATTCACAACTGGAACTCAAACTCGAACTCTGACAACAACATTTAAGCTTCAACTTAACTACTTGAGACACTTTTGGACAGGATATTTTTATGTCTTTTTTTTGGTGTGTGTCTGTGTGTTTTCGAGCATTTTTGAAGGCCTTTCTCTTAATCGTCAACGATGAAGTCCTGTAAATATTGTCCAGATCTTCTCACTCCTTCATCCACAAGTGCTACGAATTCTTCCTCAGATATTTCTTCAGCAGTGGATTCCTCTGTCTCTTGTAAATCAGCAGTTTGTTGCACAGGGGATACTTCGCTGCTCTTATCTTCATCTTGTAACACGTTCTCTCGGAATATGTCCCACTCTGTCACTTCTGTAAAGAGCCTTTTCAGGTTGACTAGATATACGTCCAGGTTGACTAGATGTACGTTCCACTGCAATGTCAGGGAGCCAATTATCAAATGCTATATTGTATTGAGTGAGAAGTTCTCGATGCACTATCTGTGGCCGGGCTCTTGGAGATCTCTGTATCTGATAGATAACATCATTGATTTGTTTTAGGCCTACTTTGGGGGCCACCGTCGCCGTGTCGATTGGCGAAGATCAGCGATTTTAGGCGACATTGGCAATTTTTCAAGAAAATCAAAAAAAATATTGCGCGACAATGAGCGATGATAGGCGACATTAAGGAAAAGCATGTCAATTTAAACAGCAATTTTGTATAAAGAATTAACAATTTTTGTCACCAAATCAACCTTAATTCTCATATGATGCTACAAAATAATGATCATCAATCATATAATCATTACCATGAATATTCTACAAGGACTTGTAACTGCTTATAAGTTACAGTCCTTCTCATACCTATGCCAAATAATTTAAAAAACAAAAAAGTAGTTCTCTATTACATAATATTTTTATCATTATTATTATCGTCATTTTTTATCACATCGATCACAAAGCATATGCTATATTTCATTTTAATAATGAATCAAAAGGAAAGTAAATTGAAAGTTTAAATAATGAAAAAAACTGAAATCCATGATAATAAATTAAATAATCAAATGCTAACTTGCAAAATAATATTTGTTTTCTTGAAGCTCCTAAACCTCTACAAAACTAACAAAACAACATTTTTGCTTATCTAGCAGAGAGCTTCCCCCCCTTTTATTTTTCTCTGGAATCCAACCAATTTGTTGCAAACCAATTACTGGAAAATAAAAAAAGACACCAATGCCAGTTAGTTCCTGAGTCTGGTACAGGCAAAGTTTTTATTATTGCTGGTGGATGCAACATTTTAGCATCGTGGCCACTTATCTTGACATGGTCGACAAATGGTGCATCATGAGACAGTTTTGCTTGTCCCAGACAATTCAAACCGATAGTCTGCAAAAAGAAAAAAGTATGTTTCAGTTTTAGTTTATTTTCTCTGTGAAGTTAAATTGCTATACACCAAGTTACAAATTAGGAAAAATAAATATAATCAAAAGACATATAAGTTACATAATGTAATAGAAGATTGCTAGTGTTCATGTTGTTGCCTAAGGCAGCAGGGACATGAAAGCAGCTGCGGAGCTGCTTACGTCTTAAAGGGGCTATATATATGTCACGGTTGTTTCAACAAAATGTTATCAAATAAGACCGACTGAGTTTAAATGGGATGTACAAACCTAACAGGTTCTTTAATTTCAGGATTTTAAACAGTTAAGTTGAGCTTTATGGACAGCAACCAGAATCAGAAACAATTTCAACTAAAATAATTACTCACCTTTTATCGACACGATAACTGCAACCCACATAGTATGTTCTATGTTTTGCATTGCTTTACTTGTCCTTGAAAAAAGGAGCAGTTTTGATTTTCGTTGGCAGCAAGACGTATAAAAATGTATACGTCGAGTGAACCGCCATCTTGAAAATTACCCAGAAGACCCTGGGAACGAGGTTGGACATAGTTTTGTTTGGTCAGCGGCTATAAAACCCGGGCACTCGGGGCTTTCTGGGATAACAATTCAGTAGGATTTGGTCAAGTGTCAAGTGAATCATATTTCTGGCACATCTTTTCTCATGATTATTTTGACGATACAGGACATGGAGAATTTGAATCTGTAAGTATTTTAAAATTGTCCATGATATTTTCAATAGTCAAGTGGCAGTGCCGATGGTGGAATAAGAATTCAAAACCGCTATCTCTTATTTGCAATAAGTAAACAAAAATTTAATTTCATAAGTTAACTTAAATTTAATAATGAGCAGTGAAGAGAAAAACGAAAAGTTTTGATAGACCTTACATGTACTCTGACACTGTAAGGCAGACAAGTACTGTTAAAAGTACTGAAAGTTTGAGTTGTTCACAGAGATTTGTTAACATTAAAACAAAAATGTATTCTGATTAATTGTGTGATTCCAGAAAATATCCATACCCTGTCCACAGGAGGGATTGGAAACTCCAGATCGGTGTTGTTGGCTCAATTTCCTTTATTTTCCATACAATTAGCTTACTGTATTTTTGTATGGAAATTTAAGAGGAAGTGTGTGTGTGGGGGGGGGGGGAGACTAATTGAATCTCCTCCCATGGGGTATGGAAAATTTCTGGAATCATACATTTAGTACATACAAAAATCAATGAAGAAAATATAATCTTCAAATCAGTAAGGTATCAGGGGAAATTAATCCACAAATTTGAAAAAGAAGGCATGTCGCTGGTGGGCGACAAAGTGCAATATTAGGTGACATTAGGCAACAATAGGTGACAATGGGCGACGATAGGCGATTTTAGGCGACGGTGCCCCCCAAAGTAGGCCTTGTTTTACTACCAGATAAGGTAGGTCCCAATTCGACATCAATTTTGAGGTGAGACCTTTTCTCCGCTTCTGGTTATAATATCTCACAGCGTCTCCTTGCTTGAAGGTACTTCCTTTTTTACCAACGTCATACCTTGTCTTCATCTTCTCTGCGTTTAGAGTTAAATTTTCCCTTGCAAAGTCATGAGCTTCTTGTATACTTTCCTCCAATCTTGTCACATAATCTTGTCTTTGAGATGGCTAAGGAAACTCTGGCTGCTCATAAAGCAAATCTATAGGCAGTCGCAACTCTCTGCCAAGTGTCATTCGTGCTGGGGACACTCCAGTTGAGGTATGAGTGGCAGAACGGTAAGCCATCATCAGAAATGGGCCATCTCGCTTGCTAGCGTTCGATTAAATCGTTCCACCATTCCATCAGATTGTGGTCTGTATGGGGTGGTTCTTGTTTTCTTGATCCCTAGCAAATTGCAAATAGCTTTGAAGACCTTCGCTTCGAAATTCCGGCCCTGATCAGAATGTAACTCCTTGGGCACTCCGAATCGGGTAACTACCTCTCGTACAAGCTTTTCAGCTACTGTCGGGGCTTCTTGGTCCGGGATAGCAAACGCCTCCGTCCATTTAGTTAAATAATCTCCTATAACGAGGATATACTTGTTACCATTATCACTGACTGGGAGAGGACCAAGTACATCTAATGCAAGACGCTCCATTGGTGCACCCGAGATATATGTTTTCATTGGTGTTCTGTGCTTTCGATTCGGTCCTTTCCTCTTGGCGCATGCATCGCAAAACCGGCACCAGTCCTCAACATCCTTGTTGTATCCAATCCAATCAAATATTTCCTTTACCTTGTCCGCAGTCTTCTATACCCCAAGATGGCCAGCCGTCGGTGCATTATGAAGCTGTTCAAGTATTCCTTGACGCAAAGACTTTGGTAAAACTAACTGGAACAGGGGTTTTGCTGCGGCACTCTCTAGTCTTTTGTACAGTATTCCATCACATAACTGTAGGGAGTTCCATTGCGCCCAGTAACTTTTGGCTTCATGGTCACACCAAGAAATGTCGCCCCACTTTGGTCTGCTACCAGTCTCCAGCCATAACTTGTCGTTTAGTTGCTCATCTTTTATATTCGGCAGGCTAACTTCGGTACGTTCCTCTTCATTTCTGTTCTGGTGAACGTCTACTGTTGTCCTAATGTATGTTTTCTTTCCCATTTGATCCTCTAGGTCCCTTCTCTCACAAAAGGAAAAATCTCTGCAGGGGCGGCGCGAGAGAGCGTCTGCGTTCAAATGCGATCGCCCTTGGCGATGTTGGATGGTAAAATCGTAGCTTTGTAGCTTCTCCAGCTATCTTGCCATTTGAGCTTTCGGGTTTCTGAAATTTAGTAGGCGGAATGGTCAGTTCTGATAGTAAACATTCTCCCGTACAGATAGGCATGAAAATGTTCTTTTGCAGTCACAGCTGCCAATAACTCCCTTCTTGTAACGCAGTAGTTACTCTCTTGTTGGGTAAGTGCCTATAATTACGCAAGTGCCTATAGTACGCAATTACTTTCTCATGACCATCGTCTGAAACTTGAGACAAAACAGCCCCAAATCCAACATAACTAGCATCAGTGTCTAGAATATATGGCTTTGTTGGGTCTGGATAGGACAGCACAGGCGTCGTCTGCAAGTACTCCCTGAGAGTAAGAAACGTCGACTCACAATCTTCAGTCCAAATAAACGACGCATTTTTCTTGGTAAGCTCATGCAAGGGTCTCCATATTTCCTTCGCGCAGCTTGTTTAAGCTCCAGTTCTATTTCATTTCGTTCATTTTACCTTTGTTCCAGTGATATCTACATTTTTGCCCCAAGCTAAATTAACATTACTTTGAATAGCACGTTCTCTCTCCAAGGCTGCCCTTGTCGTTACTGGCATTTAGTTCTCAACCAATTTAGTTCTAGCCAAACATTTTGTTTGCAGTTAAATCAATAATGTTGCTATTTAGTTCTAGCCAAACATTTGTTTGCAGTTAAATCAATTATGTTACAATTTAGTTCTAGCCAAATATTTGTGTTTGCAGTTAAATCAATAATGTTTTAATTTAGTTCTAGCCAAATATTTGTGTTTGCAGTTGAATCAATAATGTTACAATTTATTTCTAGCCAAATATTTGTGTTTGCAATGCCCGCTGTCGTCTCTAACGCCCGCTCTCCTCTTGTTAATGCCCGCTGTTGTCTAGCGAAGGCCCGCCGGACGTCCAAGCAGCGAAAAGCCCGCTAGCGTCCACACAACGCCCGCTACCGTCTATTTGGCCCGCTTGTGTCCGCTAAACACCCGCTAGCGTCCATTAAGCCCGCTAGCGTTCATTAAGTCCGCTAGCGTCCATTATGCCTGCTAGCGTCCGCCCAAAACCCGTTAGCGTCCATTTTGCCTGCATGTAGCGTCTATTTGGTTCAACAGACAAAATAAAGTATGATTCATTGACATACTACACTTTGTTGGCGAAATCATGTGTAGCAACATTCACTGCTCGTTTTCCGTGATCTGATAATGATATTTTGTGCATTTCGAGTTATTGTTCATACTTTGTAAGAAAAAATTATCTTCCGTCTGCAAAAGGAAATCGCATACAGCATTTTCACATTGAAAGCAACTCACATTCCTCAGAATTTCAACAACTCACTATCAGGTTGGTCATCCAGATGGATTACGGTGCTAATTATCTTAATTATCTAATGGGAATAAGCGAGGTACTTGGACATATATTGAAGACTCGAGTCACAGTCATTATGATTTTGGATTTTACCCGGTAAACCCGCTCATGTAAACATGCCCTTGAAGCCCGCTAGCGTTTCTAACGCCCGCTCCTTCTCAAGATCGTTTCTCGGTGTTTCCCATTTTTTCTCGATTTTGTTGGTTCTTTCTACAATTTGACAGATTCTTTCGGTATGATTTAAACCCATTATTTCTACACAATGTACGCTAGCGGGCAATTAGCGGGCGTCAAGGTACGCTAGCGGGCAAGTAGACGACCAAACTCTGGTGAAGTTGTCTAAGTGGCAAGGGGAATACGATGGCGTGATCACTTGGTATGACGTCATTGATGACGTCATCAAACGAGAAAAGGCTTATGTCTTTGGAAGGGATGAACTTCAGACAACCAAACTTGGGTGAAGTTGTTTAAGTGACAAGGGGGTACGATGGCGTGATCACGTGATATGACGTCATCGATGACGTCATCACACGAGAAAGGGCTTATATCTTTGGAAGGGATGAACCTCAGACATCTTTGGAAGGGATGAACCTCAGACAACCAATCTTGTGTGAAGTAAGGGGGTACGATGGCATGATCACGTGGTATGACGTCATCGATGACGTCATAAAACCAGAAAATGTATAAATCTTGGAAAGGGATGAACCTCGCACGGAACCAAACTTTGGTGAAATTATCTAATTGGCAAGGATGATGGTAGTGTTTGGTCACGTGGTATGATGATGACAGGCTATGTACAATGGCTGCCTTTTGTCTTATTAACACAGAAAAATATGTAACCGGGAGCTCCGCTTTTAGCCAGTGGCTAAATATATATATTAGTACTATGAGTTTCTTGCAAGAAGATTATATCGGCATTCTGATTTTGAATCCATGTAAGAACAGACTTACGCTTAAAATTGTCCTGAAGCCCTCGAGCATTTAGTGATACTAAACTGAAATTAAGTGTTTTCAACTGATCGCTGAACTCTTGTGAAGTGAATTATCATGCTAAATTGGATTCCTGTTCTACACCTTATTTTCAAAATAACAAAAACAACATCATAAAGACAAAGGCGGACTATCCGTGTCGGCTATGTTCGTTTTGCCACTGGGCTGATCACGATCAATACTCTAAAAATAGATGGAATTTTAGACATGTGAGTTATAAGTCAGTATGAGTAGAACGATATTTGCATAGGGAACAAAAAGCGAAATATGGACAATCGGCCTTAGTCGGCAGCGGAAAAATAATAAAACTTTCTACGCTAACTTATTTATTCTACTTGCAGCGCATCGTCGATATAGAGCTTGTCTGGCTGTGCTCGACTGAAATATGCTTTTTTCCCTTGTTTCTTAGCCTCTTTGAACTTCCCCACCCATTTCTTTCTGCGTTCAGAGAGCTGCTTCGGGAGATCAGCAGATACAGCCATCTTAGTGCGTTTGAGTTTTGATACCCTCGAAAAAACTTACTCCGGTCTGGATAGCGTAAAAACCCTGCAATCAGCGGACGAGTCTTCCCTATCTCAAACTTCCCAATGCGATGGATTCGTTGGTACTCTATATCTCCAGCATCAACCATCTCTAACTTGGATTCCAGGAAAGCCTGCAAAACCTCTTGTGAATCCTTTGCGCCATCCGGCTTCTCTGGTATGCCTTAAAAACGGAGGTTTTCGCGGCGTATATATAACTCAGAATGCAACAGCTCATCTCTCAGCTTCTCCACATCCCCCTTTGTATCGGACTTGACCAAGTTTATCATTCCTTTCATCTCTTCAACTTCGAGGTTGAGGCCTTGAACGCTATGTTCTATTGTGTCTGCTGGAACGTTGGTGTTACGAACCGATTCTTTGAGGGAAGTAAAATCTTGCGATAGGTGGACCACTTTAGCTTCTACTGTATTAAGCTTCTTTTCCATTACCGAAAGTTTTTCTTCTATCCCCTTGACTTGTGACAAACGCGTTCCAAACTAATTGAGGTTTTCCAAAATCCCCAGATTTGCCTATTTTTCAACACAAAAATTTTCATCTAGAGGGAAAACGAAACTTCACGCGTACTTTAAAAAACGGTTCGTGTATTCTTCTGAATACCTCTTCATTTTTTAGGGAATCAGAGCATATGAACGATTTCATGCCCGTAAAAGGGTAGGAAATTCCTAGCCGTTTGAAGCCCGTAAAAAGGTAGGAAATTCCTAGCCATTTGAAGCCCGTAAAAGGGTAGGAAATTCCTAGCCGTTTGAAGCCCGTAAAAGGGTAGCAAATTCCTACCAATTTGAAGCCCGTAAAAGGGTAGGAAATTCCTACCAATTTGAAACCCGTAAAAGGGTAGCAAATTCCTACCAATTTGAAACCCGTAAAAGGGTAGGAAATTCCTAGCCGTTTGAAGCCCGTAAAAGGGTAGGAAATTCCTAGCCATTTGAAAGCCCGTAAAAGGGTAGGAAATTCATACCAGTTTCAAGACCGATAAAGGGTAAGAAACTCCCACCGGTTTCAAGCCCATAAAAGAAGAGGAAATGTTCAGCAGTTTCAAAGACCGAAATTAAAGGGTAAGCAATTTCTACCACTTTTAAGTCCAATTAAGAAAAGGGGTAAGAAATTGATATCAGTTGCAAGTCTAAACTCGTGGTAAAAACGATACAAAGAAAATACACTAATCCAGTGTGTTTGATATTTTAAATAATCATCCACTTTGTTCTTTCAGACTTAAAAAATAAACCACGCCTGCCCTTAAATAAATAATGCCGTTCATTTTAAAACAAAATTATTTCTCAGCCCTTATTAAAGCGCTTAATAAACCCTGGTTTTATGGGTTATATCAGTCAGTGCTTTTTCGTTTACGCGATTTGAGTGGGATGTTGCAGTTTCCTGTCCTATTCAATTCGAGAGAACTTTTATGATGCACGTCTTTGGCGGAGACCACGGCGAACTCTTTCTCGGGGATATTCTTAAGGCGTCCAATTACTCTGACGTTCGCATCCAGTAGTGAGCAGTGGAGTGGAGAGAAAAAGTACCTCCATTATCTTTTATGAATTCCCCTATAACTGGATGTCCATCGGCTAAGTCACTCAAATACACAGCTCCAGTTTTCTAAGACCTCAATCGGGTTTTGTCTTCCCTCACTGTTCTTTGCAGGCCAGTATATCTGAAAAGATATATATAAATTTATATATATAAAAGTCCGAAAGTTGAATATTCAAGGATTCAAGGCTTTAGAAGTAGATTAATAACGCCGTTTCGGGGATGGTTGCTGAATAATTGGACTTTCGTCTTTTCGGCGTATTAATTCTTTATTTATTTATTCGCAGCAGTGGTTATTTATTATTCAACTTCCATCCCCGATAATGCAACCCTGCAAGCAGAGGTTTCTTTTTGGTAGTCTTTCAATAAGCTGTTCGCATGTCTTGTTACTGATTTACGCAGGGCATTAGTTGCTTAAAGCTTCTTTCTTCGATAATACAACAATACCCCACGTCCTCAACACAAAGACCGAGCATACACTCGGACAAAACAACCACGCGACAAAACCAGACACACGAACAGCTTTCCTAGCTTTGCTTTAAAAGAGAAACCTCTGTTGGAACGGCCGTTGGAGGCCAAAACAATACTAAAATCAGTCGAACAATGCAAAGCAACTTACCAAATGAATTCTTCGGTGATCGATTCAGTGTTTTGAAGGGGAAATTTGCGAAGGCTATTTTGAGTCCGTTAGCGCCTCGTCTTGATCGGTTCGAAAATTTAAGATCTGGAAAATTAAAATCGGGTGCAGGGTCACCGCCGTGATGCTCGTGACTCCATCAGACAAATAAGAACACAAAAGTATCGAGATATTCACTTTTGAACTGTTTCAACACGATCAACAGTCTCTCTACGTACGACCTGCGTTTCATCTCTGTTTCAAATTGACGCCTCAACTCTGGGCTGCAACGCAATTGGCTGTCATGAAATAATAGAATACCACAGGCGTATAGCAATTTCCGTCAAATCCGAGTCCGAATCAAATCCAAGCCCGAGTCAAAAGTCAGAGTCAGCTATATTTTTGTTTCCAAATTTGGGAATTTCTGCATTTAAAATATACTATGGCTTTTCCCTGGCTCGATTAGCACAAAATACGCTTAATAAAGAAAATACAAATTAAGTTTCTTTCATGTTTTTTTTCAAGTTTTGATATTCGGCAACAACATATCGCCGCTGATGGTGTTAGTTTTGGACAGAAGTGGGTCTATTGCCATGGATCGCTTAAATTATAACACTATCATCAGATAGCAAAACAACTGTATAAGAGTTTTAGTGGGCCATAATATAAAAAGAATCGACAATTTTGAAAGCGGTAAACAGGCGTTATTTTAGATAATTCAAGCAGATCTCCGAAGCTTATCTGTTCGCTCTCGAAGCTTGTTTTTGCGTTGTGGTTTCTTTTGTTTCTACTTTTCTAAGTGTCAAAAAGCACGTGAAAATACTATATAGCATATCAATTATAATTAATTATTTAATGAGAATGAAAGGCCTGACTTCAGCTGACTTGCAGAATGCTAGTTGGTATTTTTAAAATACTTGTAATGCAGATAAGCCCAGGTTATAAGAGGACAAACGACGGGCCACAGTCAAAGTGTTATACAGTATCGATGTATGCATTCTGTTCCAAAATAAACAAAGTGTAATTACCTGGAGCCCTAGACTCAAATTCTAAATAAGTTATATATACATAATTGCAGTTTTTATCATTGACTCATAAATTTGACTCGGGCTCGGATTTGACTCGGGAAATGGATTTACTCCCCCACGGAAGGGTGTTGAGAAATGCCCCCCCCCCCCCCCCCTCTCCCCTCTGGAATTTCTGAAGAAAAATGCAGTATTTGTATGGAAAAGATCAGGTAAATTGATAAATCACAGAGAATCCCTTTGCCCCCTGTTTATATAGCTGCGTTTTATACACTATTTACAAAGTGAAATTAATAGTGTGTTGAGGATAATGTGTCATGATTAGATCCTGTTTCCATTTCCCTGTGCAGAACATAGAGTAGCAATGCATTACACTGTGGAAACATGGTTTGAATTCGTATAGGTAATCGCATGGGGCGAGTAAAATTAGGGATTAATTTCATGAGTGTTTTCAAGTTTTTTTCCAAAATTGAAAAATTGAATTTTTTTCCAATTTGAAAAAACACAAGTGAAATTAATACCTAATTTTACGAAGAGCCCATGTGATTACATGTTTACGATATAAAAGGGCAAAATTCAGCGCGTGTGTTGACTGAACGGGAGCCAAGTAATTTTGCCCTCAATAAAGAAAAAAAATGCCTCGCTCTTAGCCAATTAACATCGAGTAATTTTGCCCTGTATATTATAAGGTTGAAATAACAAGCACTACAATTTTTCAATGAGACAATGTTAAAGCTAGCTGATACCTGTGAAAAAATTCTGACTGAGTGCAGGTCATACGGGCCAAGCAATAAATACTCTACATCGAACTAATCAAGCAATCAATTTTATTGAAGAAAATAAATGTAGTAATTACATTTGTTGTTCGAAAACTGTTGCTATTACTGTGGTTTTTCATAATTCTGTGAGCTCTTGCTATCAATTTCTAACCTCCAATTAGCTGCCTTCTGGGGCTTCCATCAATCAAACTACCAAAGTCTTTTTGTTGTTAATCTTTGTACTTTTTTATTGGCCAGCACCTAAGCAGTGCTAAAAATGGCTTCCTGTCATTGCAGCAATGGTTACGTGCTGGCCAATCAAAAGGCACAAAGAGTTAAAATGAAGGGACTCAGCCGTTTGATTGGTGGAAGCCAGACGTCAGTTTGAGGGTTGGAAAGCATTAGCGAGAGTTAGCAGAATTATAAAAATCACAGTAATATAAAAGTCCTGGTTCCATCTGAAATACTTGAAAGGTACTGTAGGTTGAAGCTTTTGCTCTCCAAACACTAAATCTATAGACACCTTTGGAAACCATAAATTGGATGTAATGTACAACATAGTACACATATATAAAACTAATCATAAATGATGACGGAAGATTGTTTTAGATCTTCAAGTGCTTAAAACAAGAAACAGTTCAATATTCTTCTCATTCAAAAGTAAGACATCTTTTGATGTGGTTTTTGTGTTTTTGAAAGGTCTGAATAATATCAGCAGTGTGTCCATTTCTCGGGTAGCAGGTTGCAGGTAGTAGCAGGTTGCAGGTAGTAGCAGGTTGCAGGTAGTAGCAGATTGCAGGCCTCTGGGTGCAGGCATCAGTTCCAAACAGTGAATAATTAAGTTTTTATCGAGTTTGAAAGCAGAGAGCACGCGGAAAGTATTTTTATTGCTTTTAGGGACGGGCCATTAGAAAAACCAGAAGGGGGAGGGGGGAGGGGCAGAAAAAATATTGTGCAGCATTCTTTTTTTTAGAGATCACTGAGTGCAGGGTTTTTTTTCGGAGTCCAAGTTTTGCAAGATTTTTTCAGCACAATGTGCTGTGTCATCACAGCTGCAGGATATTTTTGGGGGCAAGGACCACCTGCAGGATATTTTTTGGGCAATCTTTCCTTGCAGGATTTTTTTGGGGTAATTGTCACCCCACTCCGGGTTTTTCTAATGGTCCGTCCCTTAGAAAATAACGTACACACACGCGAAATCGTTGCGTGACAATCGTGTTTCTCAGGTCTCTTACAAACACGCCTTTTAACCAATCAGAATGCGCACATTCACTATATTATAAAATAGGTGTTATTTTCTAATTAAATATAAGACCTGCTATCTGCAAAATAGACACCTAAATAAACTGCAAGTAATAAGCTGTGGTCGTCCTGCTCAAACAATTCTCATGGCAACATATGGGTCACCTAAAAAAATGTAATCCATACTTGACAAAAAAATTTAACAGTAAGCAGGAAAAATATTTGCCAATGTCAATACTAGCTATATTAATATATATAAATATCTGAAAACTTTGACATAAAATTAGTTTCTTTGGTCTCCATGAGTATTTGGTGGGACTATCACTTGTTTCTTTCATGGGAATCTTCAAAATCAATTTGAAGTAAAAATAGGTTTAAATTTTTAGTAACAATATTCTTTGGCACATTTTGCTTGAATTTCTAAAATAATCTGATCTTTTTTATCATTTATGATTAACTAATATATATTTGTACATGTGTTCCTTGCTTGGTTTTTCTTGTTTCTGAAAGATTTCAATTAATTTAAATTTAACGCCATGGGATTGAATAAATACTATAAAAAATGTTGACTGCATTACCTTTTCCTTCTTAATTTTCTTTTGCTCTGTGCGAGAAGGGCGAGTAGGGCGCCTCTGGTCAGGTTCATAAATTGGGGCTGAAATGGAGGGGCATTCAGATCTGTAATGCCCCACCCACCACAGTTGTAGCATGTTATTAGCATTGTCCCTGTAAGAAACAACATTTTTTAGCTAACCACTACTATGTACCCACTGGTTAATGGAGGTGCTCGGTATTGAAAAATGGTTTTAGACCCTGTTCACCAGATTGGTTAAATTCTGGTATGTTACTGTGAACGTTCAGACACAATCTGAGGTACCGGACCGATTTTGGCATGGCCAGGTCCGACATGGTCCCTAGTGAACACTGTTGCAAAACGTACCAGAATTGTACCAGTACTGTTTGAACAGGCGGTACTGTACCAGAGTTTACCAAGCTGGTTTTGTACTCGTTTCATTTTAATGGGGCTTTACTGTGGAACATGTAGTTATATCACTTACCATCACTTGGACATCTAGCTTTAAAGTGGCATTTGCCACCACAGGCAAAACATTTTCCTGTCAATAGAAATTTAGAGATCATCAATGTTTTTCTGCCAACGTAAAAAATAATGCCTGTAAAGCAGCACTAGGGAGAATAGAAACTCTGTGTGCTTAGAGCTTTTGGTATGTTCTGGAGTCTTCTGGAGTCTGTAGTAAATGAAAACAAAAATGTTACTGAACCGTGTACTGGTAGTTTCTCAGAAATTCAAAAACATGCTTTGTTTGATCTATACCATTACCGGTATTATACCACACTCTCTTAGATATCATAATAAGGATATCATAAAAGCCTTAGACTACAATTTCCTATGATTTCTGGGAGATTAAGCATTACCACATTGAAACTGGGCACCCACCATTTACCCTGCTTGACAGCTAAATCTAATGTGTGCCAAAAAGGCAAAAGTTTTCCCTTCCCATGTTCCTTTGTCTATCAGAAATGTATTCATTTGTATTCAGTACTTTGCACAAAGAACACAAAATATTAAAGAAATAATGTGATCGCACTGTACTAACTTCTCTTTTTAGAGGGCGGCCCTCTATCCTGAGGGCTCCTACTTCCCCTTTCTTGCTCACCCTCCCGTTCCTCACTTGCCTCCACACTGCATTCAACCTGCCTGCATTCAGCAATGTGTGTCAAAATGTGTGTCAACAATGAATCATTGTTTTTTTTTGTTATTGAAAAAGGGGAAACAGCATAAGAAATATATAATGCACATACCTCTTTCCTCTCCGCTGCTTTCTTCATCTGTTGTATTGTAATGGTCTGACATCTGACAAAAAATGGTAGTAGGGAGTCACTTTTCAACACCCTTCCATGGGCCGGAGGGGGAGGGGGGAGGGGGCAGGGGCAGGAATGGATATTTTCTTGAACCACACATTAGCTGAAGCAAGTAGATCTCAAAATTACTAGCTCTTGTTTCTATACCTATGTAAGTTCCTCAGTCTATGAAACTTTTTATAGCACACCACAGAAAATACAGCCAATCAGAATGCAGGAATGGTGTTGTATATTCTGCGGTATTCCACTCAGCCTTCCCATCGTGCATTGCATTTACGTAAAATGTTGCTTTCATTTTCTGTAGTGTGGTATAAAACAGTTATACAATGCTTTTGAGTGGCATACTGCAGAATATCCCATGCGTTACTAGTATTTTCTGGTATACACACGAGCCTATGTACTTTCTATTTTTCTTTGTTTTTTCTTTTAGGTATAAATTTATTTTTGTGTGTTGCTGCTTTGCTGGCATGAATTTTTATTGATTTAATATTTTACTAAGGTGGCCCATGACAAATTCATTGGAAATCACACCTTAAAAGTGAATCATTTGCCTAGAAAACTGCAACATTATAGATTTGTCATGAAATAAATTAGAAAAGTAGTTCCTGTGTCATTTGGAATGATATTTTTCCTAAAAGTGCGAAAATGAAATGCTGATTTCGAATGGGAGGGTTCTGTTCTTTTTTGAAACCTTAAGGAAACTATCAGAAATAAATGAATTCTCATAAACATTCTCATATGAATTTTGCCGTCTTCTAAGCAAATATCACTTAGTTTTAGGCTGTGTTTGTGTTGAATAATGCATGGGCTACCATAATACTGAGCTAGGACTGTTTTTCTACAAGGCAAAATAATTGCATCATTGCGAAAATAAGCTTATTATACTTATACTGTAAGTCGTACGTATCTTTCCTTTATGGTCTTTCAGTGTCTTGCTTTGTGAAAGAATATGAAAAATACAAATATTTCAATAAATAAAATAAAGTCAACTAGCAAAAGCGCTACAAATAGCCTCGAAAGCTATGACCTTAAAACAGCTAAGTGCTAAAGTTGCACAAACTAGTCGAGTCTCTTGGGTGCGCCGCTTTTATAGAAGCAACGCATTATTTTCTGTGAGAAAATGAGTTCACCAATCGAAAGTAACGCTGCCTAAACAAAACAATACGTCATAAATGGCACATTTAAAATATTGCCAAACACTAGTCTGACACTAGTATTTATTTAATTTTGTTGTTGTTCATGAGTAAAACAAAGCAAAATAAAGGAAAACTAGCTAGACTTGCCTGTGAACTGGTGTTGCCAACACGGTTGTCACGGAGTACCAAGGCCAGACCAAGGCCAGAGGCCAAAGCCAGAGTGAGTTTTTTATAAAAACGCGCGAAAGAGCTATCTTTTTTGTGATTGGTCATTGCCACGCGACGGCGATGTTTTGGCGGGAACCAGCCAAGAAAAGTGCAGCAATCCAATGCTACTCACAACTGCCATTTCGCTTGAGAATGATGGCGGAAAGGGATAGAAATGGCAATGTTTTCGAGGAATATGAGTATGTGTTTATTGTTCTCGATGCAACCCGAAGACATTTGGATTTACACGCATTTAGACAATTTGGATGATGCCATAAGTGATCTTGTTCGGGAAGGATTCTTTACAGTTGAAAATGGTCAAATGGATGTGATTATGTGTAGAGTTGAGTTGATGCGACGGAACTATTCTTCTTACTACCCCAGTGGGTACATGATCAACGAGGAACGAGGCAAAGTACCAGACCATTACTACTCGTTGCGACGATACTGCCTCGAGCATTTTCATACAAATGAGGAGGAAATGTGGACTATCTATTACATCTGAATCTTTTCAAACGTGTAAGTATATTTCCTCATAGTCCTGTTTTTTTTTTTTTTACCTGTAGCTGAAAGCATTGGATCGAACCGCTGTTTTTGCATGGAATAGAGAATATACAAAATCTTCAAATCCTCACGTTTTTTTTATTGTACTACAGTTCTCTACAGTTTGTAGAGAACTGAAACATTCACATCTTTTAATACCAGAAATGGAGAACGAAAGAACCGAAAGAGTGACTTATGTAAGTATGGGAGAACAGGAGAGAGCACTTGGTTGAGGCGGACTTTCTTCGAAGAAGTGAGAGAAATGAAGGCGAAGGAGACGTGGAGAATGAAAGAGGATTTGAGGCTAGCCAGATTGACTTACAAACATAAGAAGCAAGGGAAATACCAGTAAACCCCGAACGGCGACGAGTAGAAGTGTTGGTTGAAAACATAGAAAAAGAACAAAGAAGAAGGGAGGTCAGGTGTGAGCAACAAAAGAAAAGGGGAATGAAAGGAGTCGCAGAGCTCGGCGAGACTATGAGAGGTTGCGATTGAACACCGCCCTTGAGAATATGTCAGAAGAGGACAGGATAAATTATCATGAACGCAAAAGAGAGGGAACGAAAAAAGCTAGCAATTTAATGACTTATGAAGATCAGTTAGAAAAGAATCAGAAAGAGAGAGAACGTAGATGTAGCTTTACAGATAGTCAAAAGGAGAGAGAAAGAGACAGGGACCGTCGTCGGAAGAGGAGAGCCTCAAACTTACAGAATGAAGAAAGCAATGTCATCTTACAACAAAGAAGAAAAACACCATATCGCAATATTGGTAAGTACCGTATGGTTCTCATTGTGCTTTCTGTTTGTACTTAACAACTCCTTTTTCAAACCCCCATTCCTAGAGAGGCTCGAACTTTAGAATAGCGAGTACAGCCCGGGGGAGGGAAACCATATTTTTTTAGGATGATCGTCAGGAATTTTCAGCTTCACTAATTACTTGTCTAATTTCCCTTACTTGGGAGTAAGCTAAATTTAATGTTTACACTATCTGCACCTTTTCCAAACAATTGGCAAAGTCCATTGATTTGCAAAGTCGATTGAGATTCTAAGTTTTTACTCAATTTCAATTTGTGGCCATTTTGTGTCAAATGTGCCTGCTGTCTATTTTGCCCTTCTCACACATCTTTAATTTTTTTTATACATGCAAGTGACTTGCGTCATCCTGTTGTTTGTCTGACCTTTGAACTTTGTAGGATTAATAGGAGATGAAGGCTCTGATGAGATAGTACTTGGAACTCAGGTTGTCACAAATGCTGACAGGAATGCTGAAGGTAAACATTAAAAAATCAATGCCCCAACCTCTGCTTTTAACCCCTATACAAATCCACCTGCCCATGCACTGCCTCTTTCTCCTCTCACTTACATGATCTTCTTTATATATGCCTTTACCCTGATCACAGACTAACCAGGGAGCATGACGCACCGCACGCAAATCGGAAGTACGAATTGAGGGCCCGGGGTTGCTATGACTGACGTCATAATCACATTAAATTACTATCATCGGTTTGAAGATTTGCGGTTTCAATCGGTCGACTCTCGCTGTGATAATCGACTGCTATTTTTACTCTTCTGAGGGTTCTGTTTTATTTGTGGGCTTAGGGTTCATTTTGACATACGCGCCAAATATGTAAAGATTAAGTACTAGTACAAGGGAGCGACCCGCGCTCCTTGCACAGATTGCCGCGGATCGATCGTACGATGTTAGTGAATCAGGTTTTCCCCCGAGATAATTCAGTTTCTTTGCCCTCAAGAAAGTGGTATTTATTGGGCTCTACCTCCGTGTAAGAACCTGTGTATTGTTCACGAGTTGCGTCACAAAGCCTCTTTTGTATAGTAGAACGAATCATGATGAAATAAGGACTGAACACAATGGTGTCCTCTGGGAATGGTTCTTACACGGAGGTATACCCATTTATTGACAAAAGAAATCTGTGGCTTGGCCGTAGGTAAGTTTATATCAAGATTTTTACTTCCTCGCTTTCCATCGGAATTCAAAGAGCTTCCTGCGAGAGATTTGGTTTTGGCTAATGGCTGCGATGTAGCTACGGACAGACGAAACTGCCCCAATGGCAATGTAACAATTGTCTCATCCTTTGGCGTTGTTTCTGCCATAACAAGGCGAAATAATCCCTTAGGAAAATACAGTGTAATTAACCTGTACTTAACATGTACTTAACTGCCTGTACTTGAACTGTATTTGAACAGAAATTAACCCGTACTTAACCATGTCTTAACTTGTAATTAACCAGCATTTAATTAGCATTTAATCTCTACTTAACCCATATTTAACATGCATTTAACCTGTACTTTTCGTACCCTTATTTAATCTGTATTTAACTACGGTATTTAACTTGTATTTTTTCAATTGTAGAAATGAATCTGCAAAATACACATTAAATACTAATAGTTAAATACATGTTAAATAAGGGTATAAAAAGTACGTGTTAGTTATATGTTAAATACATGTTAAGTGGGTATTAAATGCAGATTAAATGCTGGTTAATTGGAAGTTAAGTTTTCGTTAAGTACAGGTTAATTTTTGATCAAATACAGTTCAAGTACATGTAGTTAAGTACAAGTTAATTGCTATAATATATAACATTTATTTTATAGTGATTCTTTTTGTATGCCTTCAATTGTACGGGTAAATCATGGTATTTAATCTGCACTTGAAGAGTATTAAAACTTTATTCATAAATCACTGCAATAAATGTAACGATTAAATCAACAAGTTACAAGTAAATCCCACCACATAAAAAATACCACAGTCGAATTTTACAGAGTAATTGATCACTTACAGAACTGGCAATGCTCAAGCGGCTGGAGCGGTAAGGGCAAATCGAATACAGATGCAAATTTTATTAAATAACCCACAGTTGTGAATAAAACATAATAACTTGATAAATATCTAACAAAAGCAACATACAGTCGAAGCTCTCGTAAGCGACCACCTCGGGAACTGAAAATTGCGGTCGTTAACGGAGCTGGTCGCTTACGAGAACGGCTCTCGCAAGCGACCACCAAGCGGCTTCCTACTTGAACAATAGGTGTTGGTCGCTTACGAGAGCTTAGTACAATAAATCTAGAAAATATCATGTTATACTAATGCTTAAAATAGTTTGATTTATTTCCCGACTTTAATTAAGAATAGATAACCGCAAATATGTCCATAGAAAATATGTAGAAAATAGCATTTCACTGGTGCAGCTTGTATCAGTTCAGATATTTATGAGGTGATGACTGATGTTTTAAAGACAAAAAGTACTGTCACAGGGAGCTCACCTTTACAGTTTAAATCAAGAAAATAATAAAAATCTTTCCATTTTTCGCTGAATAAAACAAAAGGAAATCTATTTTCTTTGCCCTGCGTTCTGGTCTTTTCTGATTGGCTAATTATGCTTTGCCCAGACTCGCCCACTAGGGCCTCATTACCACGAAATGGCTTCCGTCTGGCGCTAACCTCGTAAAAAGAGACAAGGGATGAAACAACTTTGAGTAGCCCTCGGAAAACGCTTCTAAAAAATAGAAGATTTAGGAATTATCGCGCAAAACTCGAGAGAGTTATTGATGAATGATTGCTTTCAAATCCTGGTGATTCTAACACAATCAAGCTAAATTCAAGCCCCCGCGGGGCCACAAATTTAAACCTCGATTTTCGTCTCGGAAAACCGTACGCCGGGGAGGACGGAAGTAAACTTCTCGCTTCCGGTTTTACGCCAGGGCAGCACACGTGTGTCGCATTTAACGCGGGAACAATGAGCTTTGCGCCAACATTCGAAAGCTCAGCAGAGTGCTGCATTTAATTCAGCCAACGAAATTATAACTACACTTGTTCAAATGTTTTTCGTCTCAAAACATTCATTTCTGAGCGAATGTCTGTTTGAATCAGCGTTCCATGAACTCTCGAAAGACGAAACGCTTCAGTTTATTGTTACAAAGAAGCGCCCATTTCTGCGCGAATGTCTGAAAAGTACGAGTTATTTCTTCGCATGAAACCACTTCTCCCCTACACAATCAGTGTATACAATCCATTATTCTTTGATCGGCAATGGAAAGCACAACATTCCGCCACTTCATTGTTGCACACTGCACTGAGCTCAATTTAATTTATTTGCAAACTTTCAAAATAGTTCCCGATCTTGAAATTTATAATTATAAATATTTATTTGTGTCCTTCTACAAATTAGGTCAATAAGCTGACTATAACGATCACTTTCCTAGAGTCGATGATGGCAGTCACTGCTGCCCAAAAAATAACTGGTTCTCTTTAGTTTGAATAGTTCATAATTGCAACGTTGAAAGCACTCATCGTCACGTAGCGCTCATCTTCAAGCATTCGGTCGTACGCGTAACGGTCACGACAATCACAGTTCACTTCCGGTCTTTTGTAGCAATCTACTTCCGTCCTCCCCGGCGTACGGTATTTCGAGACGAAAATCGAGCGGTTGTTTCATCCCTTGTCTCTTTTACGAGGTTAGCGCCAGACGGAAGCCATTTCGTGGTAATGAGGTCCTAGTGGGCGAGTCTGGGCAAAGCATAATTAGCCAATCAGAAAAGACCAGAACGCAGGGCAAAGAAAATAGATTTCCTTTCGTTTTATTCAGCGAAAAATGGAAAGATTTTTATTATTTTTCTTGATTTAAACTGTAAAGGTGAGCTCCCTGTGGTACTGTGGTCGCTTACGAGAGCTAAAAACAATAGAAAATCTCTGTTGGTAATTTGAAATTGTGGTCGCTAACGGAGCTGGTCGCATCGATAAGGCGGTCGCTTACGAGAGCTTGAAATAACAGAGTTTATGTGACATTTCAAACGGGGTTTTGGGAAAATGGTCGTTATGGGAGCTGGTCGCTTACGAGAGCGGTCGCACAGAGAGCTTCGACTGTATCATAAAATCCCAAATATCGCTTCATCCCTGAACATCGAATAAAAAAACAATATCATGGTAAAAGTTATAATAATGCGCTTTAGTACGGCAAGTTTTCTGGAGACGAAAATTGCATGCTACAGGAGATCGAAGGAACATAATACTGACGCCGACCTGGGAAATGACTCGGCGCAAGCACTGAATCCTGCTGAATCTTTTGAACGTTGCATAGAAATTCCTAAATGGTTTTCTAATATAGCTCAACGAAAACCGCGTGCTCTGACATCGGTCCAATTCTATGCTCTAATTCACCAATAAAGTAATGGCTTTACCTGGCTACATCATGGCCTGCGCGGCTAATGATTTTACAACGATCTTGTGTCTCCCCCCAAACATCACGTGCGCTCAATGTTTGGTACACGCGTTGGCGGTTATTTTGCCTACGAGTATCAGTTCACCTATTGGCGAGTGCTTTTAGCTTCATTTCATAATTGAAAAATATAGAAGTGGGTCGATATGATAGCGGCACACAAATCTAAATTATTATACAATCAGTGTATAGAATGGACACTAACCGTTAAGCATGTGTGTGTACGGCTTTCGCTGGAACCATAATAATACTCTTCTTCCAGGATAATTCTGCATTAAAAATCCTCCGCCTTATCTAGTATCCGAGATCCGGCAAAACCAAAGCTTATTGAGTGTAAGAAGCCACTAGTGTAACATTCAAGGCAGAGAAACAGATTGCAATTTAGCTTGATCGAGTCGAAGATACCAGATACTGACCAGTACTGGAATTAACGGCGCTTGAACGTGAAACTTGATGCCTCTTCCGGCAAATTTGGCCAATCGGACCATCTATTTGCTAATAAGTAAACATTTCGCTGAAACTGCGTGGTAACTTGCATCTTTATACTTCGGTGGACAGAACAGAGCCGCGTCAAGTTGGCACGCTCTTGGAGAATACATTTTGCATTTTGAACTGTAGCCGCGTAGCGAGTCTCCGGCAATCCACGTGTTTCTGTCCGTGAAAATCTCTCAGCAAAAGATCACTTCAAGCTGGATGAAAATGTGATTCCAAAAGTGCCGACGATGATTGCGAAGAGGACGCGGCCACAACAATTCACTTGACTCGACTGTACTGTAAGGTAATCAAAACTAAACACCTAGATTATAACGTTTTTACGGATCATGTACCCAATAAAACGCGTCTGGTACATCCGAAAGTTTGCGCTAGGCGCGCTATGATTCTCGCTATCGAAACATGATCAAATCAGTGATAAATCTGACTGAAACGAGGTGATGAATTGCGTGTTCATGCCGAAGAGATTTGCAGTTTTTTATACCTCAAAACAAAATAACTGTTAAATACCGGTATTTAACCGTTACTTGAACACGCGGCGCTCGTGCATCTTTTATTTAACCCTTAATTTTTAACAGTTAAATGCGCATTAAGCGTTCAAATACCGGTTAAATACTGTATTTAAACTTTACTTGAACGATCTTTTCTGTCTAACTGTCTTCAAATACCAGTTAAGAGCGCTCGTCTGTAAATATCGACCAACTCGCGAAATTCAAAAATTTGCAAAATCGCTCAAACTTCGTCTATCTCTACCTATAGTGGATCTTTAATTTCTGTGGGAATTTTAGTTCGATCAGATAAATATTTTAGGAGAACGGGGGCGGAGTTGAGTCACTCGGCTGACTGCCGATTTTGAGGCCCTGTTTTGCCTTTTCTACCATACCTCAAAAGTCAACAAAATTCTAACGCTCGCGCTTAACAATCAAAAGATAACTACATTAAATCAAAAGAATAGACAATTCTTGCCATTCTGAGAGGAATTTGGCATCAATAGGGTAAATACTGAATATTTTACGGATTTTTTCATTATTTTTAATTTGTTCACCTTGGTTTCGGGGCTGAATTTCGAGGGCTTATTTCTCCGATGTAACCCGGAAATCAGTTGATTTGAAATTGCCATTCCCTAGAGCAATGCTTAAGGTCCGTATTTGTCAAATAATATTTTTGGGCCAGGCAAGCACGCCTACGGGTGAGCCCATTTGGAGACATCTTTCAGACACATCTCGATCACGTAAGACCAATTTTCAGTTGCAAACCCAAGTTCGTGGAAACTTCTGAACTGTAAGTAAGATCAAGCGTAATAAACATGTTCTTGCATTCATTTGTTTATGTTTCTGGGTCAAGATTAAGGTTTAGGTTTATTACAAAGCCGGTAGTATGTGATCGAGATGTGTCTGGAAGATGTCTCCAAATGGGCTCACTCGTAGGCGTGCTAAAACTTTTCATTTTGCCTGGCCCAAAAATATTATTTGACAAATACGGACCTTAAGCATTGCTCTAGGGAATGGCAATTTCAAATCAACTGATTTCCCTGTTACATCGGAGAAATAAGCCCTCGAAATTCAGCCCCGAAACCAAGGTGAACAAATTAAAAATAATGAAAAAATCCGTAAAATATTCAGTATTTACCCTATTGATGCCAAATTCCTCTCAGAATGGCAAGCATTGTCTATTCTTTTGATTAATGTAGTTATCTTTTGATTGTTAAGCGCGAGCGTTACAATTTTGTTGACTTTTGAGGTATAATAGAAAAGGCAAAACCGGGCCTCAAAATCGGCAAACTCGCGGCCCCCGTTCTCCTAAAATATTTATCTGATCGAACTAAAATTTCCACAGAAGTTAAAGATCCACTATAGGTAGAGATAGATGAAGTTTGAGCGATTTCGCAAATTTTTGAATTTCGCGAGTTGGTCGATATTTACAGACGAGCGCTCTTAAATAGCATATTTAACCTTTATTTTACCGTTAAATACATATTAAGTGCGAACAAATAATAGTCAAATACTGTATTAAACATTAATTGAACGCTGTTTTCAATGTAATTGTGTTCAAATACAAGTTAAATAGCACATTTAACCTTTATTTTACCGTTAAATGCACATTAAGTGCGAACAAATAACAGTCAAATACGTATTTAATTTTTACTTGAACACGTATCCCCATCTCATTGTGTTTAAATACGAGTTAATTCCTGTTAAGTACTTATTAAATATCAGAAGTATTTAACAAAATGTTCAACTACCGATCAATTACCTGTTCAAATACAAGTTAAGTGGTATAAATAAGAGTTAAATAATGTTTAAGTACATGTTAAATACTTTAATCACTCGGATACGAGCTGGCTGATCGCTGCATTAGACAAGCTGGTCCTCGACAGCGGCAATATGGAACAAGTTGTCGAGTATAATTCGTCCCCAAACAATATGGCCGACGCTCGCGCTTCGTATGAAAGTCATGTATATTGTCTAGCTGGTACAGAATCAGCAAAAGCAGATTAACAGCCAAAGAAAGTCGGAGGGCGTTCAAATACAAAAATCGCGAATGATTTCGATCATGAAAGCCCCAAAGATACAACAGAAGCAATGGAGGTAAAAAATGGCGTGAAAATCGAGGAGTGGGAGATTAAAATCCGCGAAAATCCTAGTGGGAGATTAAATTCATGGTTACTATGCGGGGTGGATATATTTTCTGGAACCACACGTGTGAAAATCCAAAAGCAACTGTAAAAATTACTTAGGCACTTGAAGTTCACCCATGCTATTGTATTTTCAGGGCCAAACCAATTTTTTCTGCTCTAAGATTTTTTAGTTAACTGTTCCACAAAATGCACACCAGTTATTGATAGATTAATGATAACCACTGTGTTAGCGGTTATATTAGTTATTAACCAGTCACCCTGAGGTGGCCCTCTCCGCCATCTCGTTTTTTCCCATCAAGATCACTTCTTACTGTCACTGTGATTATTAATAAAATATCATTCTACCTGTCTGTGTTTGGGTTCTGTCTACCCTGGCAATAAATATATTTTTTCTTTTCATTTCCTGAAGGTACATGTACTTTTTCTTTATAGAAAAAGGAAGATACTCCTATTTTTCTGAATAAAAACCAGATGACTGCCATCAGAAAATGGTTTTCTCAGTTGCTAAGAAGGGATTGAAGATTGAATGCCTACCAGATGGTGCACCACCAGGCTACCAAGTTAGCCTTTATGAAACTGTGTCCTGGGCTGCAAGGGAAGCCAGATTGCACAACCCACAGCTCACAAAGCTTGAAATCAACCTGAAGCTGGATGGCAGGCCTTTCTTTGGTGGGTTGTTCATAGTGATTATTTTTTCAGATTCAAGAGGTCAATTATGCTTTTAAGTTTTTGTGTCTCCAGAATTCACTGCTCTGGAAAAATGGAAGAGCTACAGTAGTTTTAGTGATTTGCATGCTGGAAAACTGAAAAAGAAGTAATTCAACCCCTATTGTAATCTCCAATCTTCACTCCCTTTGGAAAGGTGTAACAAATATTTTCTGGAATTACATTATTATCTTGGCTTCAGACCCTACAATGTACATGGAATACAATCATGTAACATATACTGATGAAGTTTAAGGTTAAAACTGTTGCATGCAGCATTACTCAGAATTTTCGAGGTACAAACTGTAAGATTTTTTTATCATGCTTGGTACTAGTTTTGTTAGTTAGGTATTATTGTATCCCAGATGGGCAATAAGGGTTTTTATGGTTTTATAAGTGGTTATAGGGGAACTGCTCTCTTACTACTGTACATAACTATATTGTTATATCGTGTTGTAATTCATCAGGGAAGTCTCAGGTTATGGTGGGCATTATGCCTGTTCATGTTGGACATGCCTCAAGTCAAAGTGCCAAAAGTGTGTATCCATTAGCAATCGCCAATTGTGAGGAAGACAGGTAAATGAATTCAGAAATTCAAATTGATTGAAATGGTCTTGACTCAAGGTTGTTCTTGCTTGTGGCTCCTACTTTAATTAGGCTTGAAACATACTCTAGTTAGCATACTATCCTCTGCTAGCTGTACATGACTTTTTGTAGAGTAATGTTTCTGCCTTTCTCTATGTGAATTAATAACACTGTGGCTACTGACATATTTTACAACATGATAGATGGCATGTAGAGGTATTGCTGTTTCGTGGAATGAAGCTTGTTTAAGATGACTCTTTTAAACAGCCCTTTCTGTTTATTTTAAAATAAGTACTGTAGATGTGGAATAATGAGTAGAGGGCTCAGAATTACAGAATTAATTAAGTTTTTTATCCATTGTTATGTTAAATCATACATCTTATCTCCAAAGGGTAAATGTTGAGGCATTGTTTAAAGAAATAAACAACCAGAAGGCTGCTATCAAGAAAAAGGGTATCACCATTGATGAAAGGCACATGGATGTAAGATTTACAGGTTAGTCTGCATCAAACGTCCTAAGATTGAATAGAGGCAGTTTTTCAAATAAATGGACTTGATGTTGCTAGTTTCTCGAATGGGAGTCCCAGCACAATGAATAAAATTCTGAAAACAGGCAATTTTTTAGCGGAGCTCCAGCGCGGGCCGAAGGCCCGCGCAAGCGGAGCACCATACCTAAGGAAAAAACGTATACTATCGAGTTGATTTTTGAACGTCACGGGCATTATGGATCATTTTGATGACGTCATTGATGGCGTGAGGGAACGTGACTTTGGTGTAGAGTTCCTCTGATGGTCTTTGAAAGTTTGTCCAAGTTTGGCTTCTATAGAAGCTTCCCTTCGAGAGATATGATTTTTTCTTTATTTTTCTGGTATTAAACCTATAGCGTACGCCGTCCGGTGGTGTCCGTCCGTCCGTCCGTGTACACATGGAAACCCTGTGGTATGCAAAGAAAAAATCATATCTCTTCAAGGGAACATGCTAAGACAACCATACTTGTGATATTTTGTCTATGTCAAAAGAGGAGGTCTGTAACACGGTCACGTGATGTGACGCCATCGATGACGTCATCAATGATTGAAAAATTAATATCTCGTGAAGGGAAGACTCTAAAACAACCAAACTTGGGTAGTGTAGTCTAGGTCACCAGATGAGCGAAATGAAGTGGTCACGTTATGTGACGTCATCGATGACGTCATATATGCTTGAAAAATTAATATCTCGTGAAGGGAAGACTCTAAAACAACCAAACTTTGGTAGTGTAGTCTAGGTCATCAGATGAGCGAAATGAAGTGGTCACGTGATGTGACGTCATCGATGACGTCATCTATGCTTCAAAAATTAATATCTCGTGAAGGGAAGACTCTAAAACAACCAAATTTTTGTAGTGTAGTCTAGATCATCAGATGAGCGAAATAAAGTGATCACGTGATGTGACGTCATCGATGACGTCATCTATGCCTGAAAAATTAAAATCTCGTGAAGGGAAGACTCTAAAACAACCAAATTTTGGTAGTGTAGTCTAGATCATCAGATGAGCGAAATTAAGTGATCACGTGATGTGACGTCATCGATGACGTCATCTATGCTTGAAAAATTAATATCTCGTGAAGGGAAGACTCTAAAACAACCAAACTTGGGTAGTGTAGTCTAGGTCACCAGATGGGCGAAATGAGTTCGTCACGTGATATGATATCAGCGATGACGTCATCTATGCCTGAAAAATTAATATCTCGTGAAGGGAAGACTCAAAACGACCAAACTTGGGTGGTGTAGTCTAGGTCACCAGGTGAGCGAAATAAAGTGATCACGTGATATGACGTCATCGATGACGTTATCTATGCTTGAAAAATGAATATCTCGTGAAGGGAAGACTCTAAAGCAACCAAACGTTGGTAGTGTTGTAAGGTCACCAGGTGAGCGAAATGAAGTGGTCAGGTGATATGACGCCATCTATGCTTGAAAAATTATTCTCTTTATTTCACTTTTGAATCATTCCATTTGGAGGGATTAATACCTTATATTTTCTGATGGAGGTTTTTATCTCACTTGACAGGATGCTTATTTTCGTCCCTGTATTTGTATTGTGTCAATGCAGCAACATACCGAAGAAAACACTGTTGTATACATGTCAAGAGACATTTTTTCTTAAAAAGCCTATAGTATATAAATACAGAAAGTTTTATAACCACGAGCTCCGCTTTTAGCCAGCGGCTAAATCTATATTATAACTACTGCCGCTTCTTCTGACATCTTTCATTCCGTATGATAGTGGGAGCTCCGCTTTTAGCCAGTGGCTAAATCTATATATTATGAAATTAGGCATTTTCCCACAGTGCATTTTTTGTTGTATCCTGAAGAAGAAGGGGCTGTCCATTCTTTTCATGCTAAGTTTAGCAGTTGAAGCTTCAAAGTCAGACATGTACATCCACAGATATAAGATTTTTATTACCCCATGAATGAACAACTTATCAGTTTTCAGCTTCCACAACCTACTAGCCTGCTAGCAGGCGTTGGTTGGCTTTTTTTAGGTCGTTTTATGGTGAGAAACAAGCGAGATCCCGATGCGGGCACCATGAACTTGGACGGGTCAAAAATTCGGTCTGGGGCAAGTGACAAAACGAGGGGGTGGGGGCGGGAGAGAGGAGTTCTTTCCTTCTCTCTCTCCTGCCCCCCACCCCTCATTTTGTCACTCGCCCCAGACCGAATTTTTTGACACCAAGATGGTGCCTGCATCTGGATTCTTGCTCGTTTCTCTCCATAAAACAACCTATAAAAAGGGCCAACCAACGCCTGCTAGCAGGCTAACAACCTACACTTTACTAGCAAATATGCCATTTGAGAGCATCGAACAACTGAAATAGTGTATAGAGCATTTCAGAGGAGTGTCGTGAGAATTCACGCAAACTTTGAGTTTACTCCTGTATATGTATGTTTTGTTCAGAATAGGAGTATTCACTATTCACAGTAACACTGGATTACAAGGCTTTGACAATGCTTATGAAGTATAAGGAGGAAAGCAATCCACAAGCAACCAGCAGTACACGCCCTTCTAAGAAACTGTGTGGCCAAGGTATTGGTGTTGAGTGCTGTGTATTCTGCAATGTCATCAGGGTACTGACATGTTTACCTCTCCTTTTCATGATGCAGTAATAGTACATTTTTGGTCGAAATTACATGTACTTAAATTGCTTTCATTTTAATGATTAAAGCAATTGTTTTATTACTTGATTTTTAGGGATGTGCCTGTCCAAAAGTGCCAAAAGGTGAAGCTTGTCCTGAGTGTTTTACGAAGAGCAAGGCTAATATTGGAAGGTACTGTACGTCATAAAAACCCTGTACTGGAATATGGTTGCTCTGGAATATATTTCAATCATCAGAGCAATAATTATTATTGGCTACCTCTGTCAGCGCAGAAAGAAAGGAGGTTGCTGGCCCACTTTTCCCTGCTAGCAGAGGCCTCTTTTCTCTGCATTTTCACTGGCTGTGGTTCGCGAGGAAAAGAGACCTCTGCACTGAGTTGAAACTTGCTTTGTGTTGCCGCCGTCCACAACCTTGGACGGTTTGCTGACCATTTCCCAGCGCAGAGGTTCTTTTTTAATGACGAACCTCGGCCACCGAAATGCAGAGAAAAGAGGCCTCTGCTAGCAGGGAAGACCCGCTTTTATTTTGTATTTATTTAAACATGTTTTTCACTTTTGTCTGAAATCCCATCAGGTGGAAGGGGTTAAGGGATGATCTAGTCTTTCTTCTTGACGAGGACCTAAGCAGCATCAACATCTGCTGTCTGCATTGCGAGCTCCGTAACACTGAGCAGCTGTTGCTCTCCCTTGGTTTCATTGCTCATGAAATTGGCTCCCTGAAAGAGTGCAATGCAGTTCTGGCTGATTATGGTCCGGAGAGTATGAAGAGAAAAGATCGAATCATTGTTAAGCCAAAGGTAACAATCCTGATGCCAGGGTTGAGAGGAAGGACTTGCAAGTAAAATCCTTTGGAGGTTAGTAATTATCACAAATCCGTGCAAAATCATAGGGAATCTGAATCCACTGTATGCTAATTACTATACATGTATGTACATATGTACAGTATGCAGTTATTCAGGTCCTAAAAAGGAATGTTTGTGCAGCACAATTTACCACATTCGAGGGAAGATGTTTTTTGCTCCAGTACAGTATGTACAGCCAGCAAAATGTATTTGTTTGCCCCCTACATTATTATGTACTCCCATAGCAAAATGGGGTACATAAAGGTATACCTCAAAAGTACCCGAGGTATACCTCAAAAGTACCTTGTCATAAATAGGTACATTCTAGGTATTATTTATTGTCACACAGAACATAGAAGTCTAAGGCTTTCTATATTACAATGTACTATTTGCGTGACATTCAGGGACGTTCCTTATAAAACTTGCTAGTTATTACGAAAGAAACGACTAGTATCTAAGCATGCATGCATTATACACAGTATCATGATCTGATGATCAGTTCTCTTCAGTGTTTTAAGTTAAAACGTATGTACGGTTTCTTAATATATAAACAGGAAACACATGATAATGTTTCAGTTGCATCTTGGATGATATTATGCGCTTTTAATTATAAACTGATGCACAGAAATCGTAGCAGAAATCATACAGAAATGTAGCATTTATCAATCGAATATGGTTCCTCTCTGCTCAAACATATTTAGGGCAATATTCAACACAATTCCTAGGTGAGATCGTATTCAAAATGATCAACTTTGAACGTAAGTTCAGAATGTAACGGCAGCGGTAGCGAGTTTATCGGCAAAACGCATAGTGTTTATACCCAATAAACATGACAAAAGCAACTAATTTTCAAGTTCCCGCAGTCTAATGAATGTTAGTAGTAAACTTAATTGGACAAAAGGCCGGTTTAAAGTAGTCAACAAAGGACGTGATACAGTTCATTGACTTTATAATTATCAGAGCAGGCGCGGAGTATATACGATCATTGTGTAGGAAGGGATGCGATCAATACATCTCGATACAACGCGTAGACGATTTGGAATGAGGTGAAATAAACGGTGTTACATTTTAACGAACTGTCCTTTCAAGACTATGGTTTCTTCCTTGCAATATTAACGGCCCAAATCGGACTTCTAGTGGTAGTTTAACCCGGCACAACAATACAGACACGCTGTTACTCACCTCGACAAGAAGTAAAGGCCTTGCTTTTCCTTGAAGTACACATTTCTTCATGGCGTTTTCGTGAGGGTACCAGGACGATGATCAACTGAGTGTTTCAGGCATCCACTTTGCCATAATAATGGCATATCAAAGAGAATTCCAGCCATGATTCTATGATTCGAACGTTCGCTACACTTACGAACGTTATAACTGAATCTGTACCGCCTTTTATGGTAGCCAATCAGATGCCAGATGGAATCGGCCCAGGTTCCGCTCAAACGTGTCACTCTCATATAGCGATCAAAAATTGCGCGATATGAAATTCCAATTTTCACAAAAAACGCAAAATGTAAGTATTTATTTTTAAATAATGGCCAAAAAATGGTTACGAGAAATAATTTGAGAAGCAGTTCTTCAAGTTTGTTATTTTTATTTTTCTAGGAAAAATCTGATGCTGATTGTACCATACAGTAAAAAAAACATTTCCTTAACATTGGGGCAGCTGATAATGCAAATGATTGTTTCAAAATATCATTCATATTTTTGCTTTGAGTTGTATGTACCCGTATTTATCCAAGGCTTTTCCATGTACCCCAAATGTACCCACAGCTTCTTGTCAAGCACAAGCTTCCTGAGGTAGATTCAAGGTACAGTGGAAATTGTACCCCCAATGTACCTCAGACATGTTATTATGCGCTTTTAATTATAAACTGATGCACAGAAATCGTAGCAGAAATCATACAGAAATGTAGCATTTATCAATCGAATATGGTTCCTCTCTGCTCAAACATATTTAGGGCAATATTCAACACAATTCCTAGGTGAGATCGTATTTCAAAATGATCAACTTTGAACGTAAGTTCAGAATGTAACGGCAGCGGTAGCGAGTTTATCGGCAAAACGCATAGTGTTATACCCAATAAACATGACAAAAGCAACTATTTTCAAGTTCCCGCAGTCTAATGAATGTTAGTAGTAAACTTAATTGGACAAAAGGCCGGTTTAAAGTAGTCAACAAAGGACGTGATACAGTTCATTGACTTTATAATTATCAGAGCAGGCGCGGAGTATATACGATCATTGTGTAGGAAGGGATGCGATCAATACATCTCGATACAACGCGTAGACGATTTGGAATGAGGTGAAATAAACGGTGTTACATTTTAACGAACTGTCCTTTCAAGACTATGGTTTCTTCCTTGCAATATTAACGGCCCAAATCGGACTTCTAGTGGTAGTTTAACCCGGCACAACAATACAGACACGCTGTTACTCACCTCGACAAGAAGTAAAGGCCTTGCTTTTCCTTGAAGTACACATTTCTTCATGGCGTTTTCGTGAGGGTACCAGGACGATGATCAACTGAGTGTTTCAGGGCATCCACTTTGCCATAAATAATGGCATATCAAAGAGAATTCCAGCCATGATTCTATGATTCGAACGTTCGCTACACTTACGAACGTTATAACTGAATCTGTACCGCCTTTTATGGTAGCCAATCAGATGCCAGATGGAATCGGCCCAGGTTCCGCTCAAACGTGTCACTCTCATATAGCGATCAAAAATTGCGCGATATGAAATTCCAATTTTCACAAAAAACGCAAAATGTAAGTATTTATTTTTAAATAATGGCCAAAAAATGGTTACGAGAAATAATTTGAGAAGCAGTTCTTCAAGTTTGTTAATTTTTATTTTTCTAGGAAAAATCTGATGCTGATTGTACCCTACAGTAAAAAAAAAACATTTCCCTTAACATTGGGGCAGCTGATAATGCAAATGATTGTTTCAAATATCATCATATTTTTGCTTTGAGTTGTATGTACCCGTATTTATCCAAGGCTTTTCCATGTACCCCAAATGTACCCACAGCTTCTTGTCAAGCACAAGCTTCCTGAGGTAGATTCAAGGTACAGTGGAAATTGTACCCCCAATGTACCTCAGACATGTTAATTATGCGCTTTAATTATAAACTGATGCACAGAAATCGTAGCAGAAATCATACAGAAATGTAGCATTTATCAATCGAATATGGTTCCTCTCTGCTCAAACATATTTAGGGCAATATTCAACACAATTCCTAGGTGAGATCGTATTTCAAAATGATCAACTTTGAACGTAAGTTCAGAATGTAACGGCAGCGGTAGCGAGTTTATCGGCAAAACGCATAGTGTTTATACCCAAAACATGACAAAAGCAACTAATTTTCAAGTTCCCGCAGTCTAATGAATGTTAGTAGTAAACTTAATTGGACAAAAGGCCGGTTAAAGTAGTCAACAAAGGACGTGATACAGTTCATTGACTTTATAATTATCAGAGCAGGCGCGGAGTATATACGATCATTGTGTAGGAAGGGATGCGATCAATACATCTCGATACAACGCGTAGACGATTGGAATGAGGTGAAATAAACGGTGTTACATTTTAACGAACTGTCCTTTCAAGACTATGGTTTCTTCCTTGCAATATTAACGGCCCAAATCGGACTTCTAGTGGTAGTTTAACCCGGCACAACAATACAGACACGCTGTTACTCACCTCGACAAGAAGTAAAGGCCTTGCTTTTCCTTGAAGTACACATTTCTTCATGGCGTTTTCGTGAGGGTACCAGGACGATGATCAACTGAGTGTTTCAGGGCATCCACTTTGCCATAAATAATGGCATATCAAAGAGAATTCCAGCCATGATTCTATGATTCGAACGTTCGCTACACTTACGAACGTTATAACTGAATCTGTACCGCCTTTTATGGTAGCCAATCAGATGCCAGATGGAATCGGCCCAGGTTCCGCTCAAACGTGTCACTCTCATATAGCGATCAAAAATTGCGCGATATGAAATTCCAATTTTCACAAAAAAACGCAAAATGTAAGTATTTATTTTTAAATAATGGCCAAAAAATGGTTACGAGAAATAATTTGAGAAGCAGTTCTTCAAGTTTGTTAATTTTTATTTTTCTAGGAAAAATCTGATGCTGATTGTACCCTACAGTAAAAAAAAAACATTTCCCTTAACATTGGGCAGCTGATAATGCAAATGATTGTTTCAAAATATCATTCATATTTTTGCTTTGAGTTGTATGTACCCGTATTTATCCAAGGCTTTTCCATGTACCCAAATGTACCCACAGCTTCTTGTCAAGCACAAGCTTCCTGAGGTAGATTCAAGTACAGTGGAAATTGTACCCCCAATGTACCTCAGACATGTTAATTGATACAGGTACTTCTCAGGTACAACAAATTCTACCTTAAACGTACCCGCAAATTTACTCTCAAATGTTAATGTGTCCATCCTTGCTTGGTATTGGTTTTGTGACTTTCCCCAATCTCCAGTTTCCTCGCGTTAGATTAGAGTCTTGAATAAGGACGACGTCTCCTGTTTGTACGTCACGCTGTTTTGTATGCCATTTTGCTTGTATTAGTAGACTTGGGAAATAGTTGCAGGTCCATTTTTTCCAGAATCCTTTGACCACATTCTGAACGAATTCGTAACGGTGACGAGGGTTTTGGGTTTCTCTAAATGGTCCGCTAGGGACGCGTGTCGTCGATCTTCCAAGTAACAAGTCGTTTGGACTTAGGTATACGCTATCATCTGGGTTCGTGGGATGTCTTCCGATAGGACGTTCATTACGAGATTCGCTGCCTCGAAACATACAGTTTGTAGCTCTGAAAAGGTCATCACATTCTCTCCTATCGCTATGCTAATAGCTCGCTTCACAGATTTTACTAGTGCCTCTGAAGTACCATTATACCAAGGAGCATCGGCAGGGGAGAATTCCCATTGTAGACCTTCAGTCACTCCAAACTCTTTCAGGTCATCCCAATCCAGTTCTTCGTTATGATTTTAAGTTCGTTGTTTGCGGCAACCAGCTGTGGTCCGTTGTCGGAAAATATTTTAGAAGGATATCCACGGATTGATGCAAAGCGTCTTAGCACAAGTAAAAACTTCTCCGTGCTGTAATCGGGAGCTATGTCCAAGTGTACCGCTCTTGTACTCATGCAATTGAAGATTACACCGTAACATTTCCCAAATGTTCTCTTTTTAACTTCGTCTCTGATTTTGTATGGTCCAAATAAGTCAATGCCCGTGTTGTGCCATGGTGGGGTTGGTTTTAGTCGTTCTTCTGGTAAGGTTCCCATTACTTGCATCTGTAGTTTCTTATCCAACTTCTTACAAATCACACAGTTGTGTTTGATTGACTTTACCATGCGATGAATGTCAGTAATCCAGAATCTTTCTCTGATCTTACTTACTGAGGTTGATACTCCATGGTGGCCTTTGCAATGGACATGTTCTGCGTATAATCGCGAAAAAGGGTGTTCGTAGGTAACAGGATAACTTCGCTCTTGTTGTAACTCATTTCCAGCCATTTCTCGGCACGAGTTCCGACAACAATATTCCATCCTTGCGAACCTTAGGACTTCAATAGTTCCTGTAGGGCGTTTGATTTCTTCTCTTGAAATGTCGAAGATGTGAGTTACTTCATCAATGTTGATCTTCGTTATATCGGACGTTATCTTCTCAATTCCATAGACGTCGAGAACCACTGCTTGTCCATGTACATCAGTTAGGGGGAGCTTGTACTTCTTTGACATCAGCTTTTCTTCCTTTGCCCCAACTTTCACAATTGACAGTTGAACATTGGTGCCGTGTAATCTTTGTGCTTTAGCCACTGTGTTCGTGATGAAACTTAGTGATGACGCGTTATCCCACATCACGTTGAGCCATGTTCTAGCTGTTTTTATCCTTTGGATCTGAAGTAGACAGACTTGTTACTGGCCTTGCTGTTGCAGGTGTTTGTAGCGCCAGAGACGTTTTCTACGTTATCGGGGCTTGCAGGTGGGTTATCGTGTAGGGTCGGATGATGTTTTTCAGTGCAACCATTGATGCCGCAATCTTTCCTTTTCCAACATTTTTTCCAGCGATGTCCGCTTTTCAAACAACATAGACAGACTCTTTTGTCTCTCACGATCTTGTTCCGTTCTTCAATTGATTTTGACAAGTAGCTCCTGCATTCGCTCGTCTGATGCTTGGCGTTCTCGTGTAAAATGCAATTATTTTGTCCTGATGCATTCCCATCCAGATGATGACTTGCGCCTTGAACCGTGAAGCCCATTCGTAATTCTGCCGAATCATATTCTATAGCACGTTTTTGCTCTAGTAAAAATTCTAGAAGGCTAGGAAATTATCGGTCTTGTCGACATTGCTGTTTTTGGAGCTTACAAATCTAGACTTAGCCGTTTCAGATCTCGATAATTATCTTCTATCATGTCGACAAATTCTACAAATTTTTTGCTTTCGTTATCTTTCATTATTTTAAAACCTTTTACTTCATTAATAATAACGTCAGTGACTGTCGATGGATCTCCATATTTGTCGTCTAGTCGGATCCACATTTCTTTGATGTCGTCGTCCACACTCTTAACTTGGGCGGCTGGTTCAGGACCCAGGCACGAACGTAGCGTGTATGGAGCGGCTTGCACTGATAGCTCCGGCATAACTTGCGTCATGAAGTCCTTCTTAAATTGAGGGTAGTTTCTTATGTTGCCGTTAAACGAAGGCATCTTTACCTTCTCGAATTGTATGTTGCTATTCTTACTTTTAGCATCAATTACAGGTTTTACATCCTTGCATTCATGTTCTTCATAATGCAAGTTAACATAATGGATAATATTATGATATTGCGCTTGAATAGTTGTCATCCATTTCATTTCTACGCTAGCGGCGCTTATATCTAGCATTTCTAGGAGCTTTTCTTGTGTTTGACAGCAATTTGCATACTCCTTTTCAATTTGCGCATGTACACTTTTGATATAAGTAGTCGTTATAGTACTTCCAGACTGGATAAGGTCATTGAAATTATTGTACATGTTTTCAAATAGATTGCGTGCAGCTTCTCTCTTTATTAGAGCTTGTTCTTTCTTTGTTCTATTTGCTCGCGCTGCTTGCCTTTCAATTGTTCGTCTTCCATGAGCGCGCGCGATCTTGTTTCTACATCCTTTTGGAATTTACGTAATTCATCTTGTCATTTTTGGCGTCGTTGTAAGATCGTTCAATTTCTGCCATCCACATCTCCGCTATCTCTACGTTTTCGTCTGACAAATAGCTTAGATATGCTTGATGCTTACCTTCGAGATGATCCCACGCTTTTGATAACTGTGCAAATGATCTTCGATCACTTCAATACCTTTGTCATCCTTTAGAGCGTCGATCAAAAGGTTTTTCTTACGGGTTACCGTAGCTTGGCGTTTCTTCTTGATTCTTAGCGTCTTCCGCCATCTCCGTCGCGATCTTTGTCTGTAATAGATTCCACGACGGTTTCGAATGTATCGTTGAGGAACGGATTTTAGCTATGGTACAAACCCACGATCACAACTTTCTGTATATTGCCCATTATTTATTTC
This sequence comes from Scolanthus callimorphus, assembly GCA_033964015.1. Lineage (NCBI taxonomy): Eukaryota > Metazoa > Cnidaria > Anthozoa > Actiniaria > Edwardsiidae > Scolanthus > Scolanthus callimorphus. The sequence goes on along the minus strand of CM066925.1, from coordinate 21,819,736 downwards.
CAATCATACAGTATAGCGGCGAAAGTGAAGTTCGAAAACCTATGATTTAGATTAATATCAATCAGTTTACAATTCTCAATGACTGAAATACAGATAAAAGATACATACCGGATAGCGTGTCTCAAACATCCATTAGTTCCTCAAGTCTGAGATTCGTTCTATTATTACGTCATCAAATTAGCATCTCAATTAAATTACTTAACTGATTTAGAAACCTGTTTATCTTAAACTTGTTTTCGTTATGAACGAAACAAAAATCATGCCCAGGTTAATTGCATATCTAATCGTAGAGAGCAACCAACGAGCGCAAAATACCTGGAAATTTGCCTTCAGTTTCTCCATCTTGAATCAGTTCCATCCGTTTTGCTAGACACAACGTTATGCAAATTGAGCTGTAGCTGTCAGGGCGTGGTACAAATGAAAATAACCAGTAAGGACGTAGTTGCTTTTGTCTCTATTATTTTCGTTCTACAAAGGAGTTCTTTTGTCTGTAGTCTATTATCCTAGTTCTTTGTGTTGAGGTATAGGGTATTGTTGTATTATCCAACCAGAGAGGAGCTTTAAGCAGCTACATACCGACCAAAATAACAGCGCTTTAATGAGTGCGATTAAAAAAAAAAAGCCGCTTGATTGATTGGACTGGCTGTTGTACGAAAATAAAAGACGTAAGTCGTGTTTGGAAACCTTTGTCAATCATGGTTGAATAAAAGTTGTCATTCATTTTCTTCAGCATCACAACTTTATTGTGCATGGTAAAAATTAATTGCATAAGTTTCTCTGGGGAACCCACTTCTATGAAAGCAGCTAAATAACTAACAATAGTTCCTATTGGAATCCGCTATCGTTTTCAATTGTAAACTGTACTCCTTTTCAAAACTGTTCAATTCAATGAAAAGAATGCATTTCATTTGTTCCTGTTTTCTGAAAACCTTGTCAACTGTAAACTAAGTCCGTAATTACCTCGATTCTCGGCAACAACCCCAATACATCCCTCGGGCCTACGGCCCTTGGGATGTATTGGGGTTATTGCCTCGAATCTCGGTAATTAACTCTAACTTAGCTGTTTATCCGGGCAAAGGCTCTTTAATGCTTGCATGTCTGAATGCCTTGGGATACAGAAACTAAATTTGAAAAAAAATTACAGTTTCAAACAAAGTCTATTATTTTTGTGAGTTTTATCTGTAAACTAGATTTGAAAAGAATACAGTTTCAAACAAAGCCTCTTATTTTTTTGAGTTTTTATCTGTATCTTAGCTGGTTTATCCGGGCAAAGGCTCTTTCATGCTTGCATTTCTGAATGCCTTGGGATACAGAAATTAAGTTTGTCCTACTTAACAAAAGACAGTAGGTTATCACACTCCATTCTTTCCTTTGTCAACAATATGAATTATCATCATGTGTAACAAAAGGATCAGTGCAAATTATTGTATCTTTTGCCACATGTTTTGAAAAGACGGCATTGCTTCATTATCTATTTTTACTTTTCCAGCTGTATTTCATAAACAGACTATTTTTGCTATCCATTCATTTTGCATCTAATGTTGTGCCCCTTCATTTCACCCTCCTAACTTAACAAACATTTGTAGTGTCTGATAAACTTTTTCTTTCAGTATTACAATGATCTTAAAGATGGTGGAGTATTTGTGAGAGACTATGAGACACACTTAACTAACGTTGACATTAAGGGAACAGGTATACATCACTATTCTATGTGCGTGTAATGCATCATGGCCTAGGGTGTGTAGATTCGATCAGCTAATTGCAGCTAAAAGCAAAGGTGGCTCACAGATTCTGTATTGTGTGGTTCCAGAAATTATCCATACCCCCCCCCCCCCCCCCCCCCCCCCCCCAATGGAATGGAAATTCCGGAGGGATGGGGGTCAATTTAGTACAGCAGATTGGTGCAGAATTTAGGTCGAATTGTGCAAATTAATGTTACAAGCATGAAATTTGGCACAATGACAGAGTTGCATACCCCAAGTAGTATTGATGCAAAAACCACGCCCAAACGTGCATACTTTCCGTTTTACAGAGGTGGAATTAATTATCTTATATAAAAATTAAAGCCTGACTAAACTGTATCCAAATTCTTCCAAACTTCACATAATGTTGCGATTACATGCCCTTCAAGTTAAGGCAGACACACCACGCCCAATTACGGTACTTACATGTATTACAGTGACGAATGTAAAGGTTATAGTTATTATTGAAATCTTTTTGAAACCTATACAGACAAATTACATAGCACTTTTGCAGCTAACCACGCCCCAAAATGCCTGTATTTGGCACATTCAACACGTCTTTTTGGCTTTTGAATTAAGAAAGAGACAGTTAAGATTTTAATTAGACTTTTCTTGCTTCAACTCTACCACTACTTGTCGCAAGTACACTTTTCTATAGGAAAATGTTCTTTTATATAACTTTTCGAACGGTTTTCCACACAATGCAAGATCTCGCCCACTACGAGCACCCCACTAGCCCGCCAGCTAACGTAGAAGAAAAAGGTTGCCTAAAAACTAAGCGTTGTCATACTGCTTTGTAGCAATATCCTTTTTTACTTTGGTAAAATGTTGCTTTTGAAGCATGTTTTGTCTGCTATCAGGCAAAGGGAGACGAGGGGTGAACTACTTAAAATGTACAATCCACTAAATAAACTCTGTATCTCCGTGTATCTCGTGCTCACCCGAGCGTGAAAAAAATCTTTTCACATTCTTTCTTCTGAAAGCAAACGTTTCTTGTAGCGAGTGCTTCAATAGTTAGTTCCACCATCCCTATATACAACTTTGGTGACCTAAGTTCCTGCAACAAGTCGGACCTCACAGGATGGCTGGAGTTGCCCGTACTGTTCAGAGTGAGCCCCTGAAGTCGTTGTTTGTTTATTCTTTATGTGCGCTATTACTAGCAAACAATATGAAGAAGATAGACATTGCCTGGGTGGCAACAACAGTCTGAAGGTAGGCGCAAGAGATAAACGAGGTCAAGGAATAAGAACGAGTAGAAGCCCGAGAGCCATATCACACATATCCCTAGACTGACCTCTCTGATCGTTCAAAGACAAACTGCTCTGTCAGACCTAAGAATAAAGTGCAACGAGAATGCAAATCATAAGCTAAATACTATACTCGCAAAGTGTCAGCTCTGACGTTACCCATTGGTACAAAGAGGTCAAGCTCTTGAGTGGCAGCACTGACTCATGTAATTGGTGGAAACAGATGGTTGACGATGATGTTCTTTTTTCCATCAAGGAATTATGCGAGAGCTCACTTCAATGTGCTCTTGTATGACCAGACATCAAGCATCTTTAGTTCCACTCACTGAAATTCGGAGCCAATATCCCAAGATCTCCGAATCACCCCTGGTAGGGCTCACAGCTCTGTAGCGTCAAAGTGAAAAAATCCTCTGCCCTTGGACCTAGCCCCAACCATCGTATGGAAGGAGTAAGCCTTTCAGTTACAAGAGCGGACATGTTTCCCAGAAGACCAGAGATGGATGTGATACCTACTGGGGAGAAGCTCTGACCACCACACCAAGTCTCCCATTGCAATCAGAGTTGGGATGGCGAAAAAGCCATCATGTAAAAAACGCTGAACCAATCTGGACCGTATTCCCCGAGATCTCTACGTGTCAGCTACTGTTGAATTGCGGCTGTCAACCTGATAAGGGATACCGAGTGCACTGTAAACGTGTCAAAGCACGCCCTCGATGCACTGCCATGTGCAAGTACAGAAGGGGTTACGAACGACAGTAATAATGCTAAATTAATTTTCATTGTTGGTTTAGGACTTCATAATGATCATAATTTTCAGACAGGATTATCACAAAATATGGAATTTTTGTTGATGCAGAGGCCAAGCAAATCGTGGCAGCTCAGTCAAATTTAAAATATTTTGCTTTAAATGGCTTTTTATTTCATACCTTTCAACACTGGAAGTACCTGATATAGGATGTCGCTCAAGTTAAGAATAATGCGGCATAAAAAACCTTATCAATCTTGTAATTTGGAGAAAAAGGAAAAAATCTATTTTGCAGAATAGATTTTGCCAAATAGTGAAGTGAACATATATAAAGGCTGTAAGTAAGCAAGACAGTGCGTGACTCAATATGTATAGTAATGCAGAACATCTATGTGTGAATAAAGTAACATATTAAGGCTTTTGTGTAACATTAAGACGTCCTTAATTTTTTTAATAACGATAAAACAACCCATCTTTATGCTATCTGGAAGTATTTACTTTTGGGCGTGGTTTTTATACAGAATTACTCGGGGCATCAAGCTCTACCACTCTGCCAAATTTCATGCTTGTAACATCAATTTGCACAATTTTGCACCAATCTGCTGTACTAATTTACCTGATCATTTCCATACAAATACTGTATTTTTCCTTGGAAATTCCAGGGGGGTCACTTTTCAACACCCTTCCGTGTGGGGGGGTATGGATATTTTCTGGAACCACACATTTGAGAAAAGTTGAATGAGCAAAACGATTGCTTGAAATTGCTCGAGAAAAAAATGACACTTTGTTCATCGTGAAAGTATTTTTACTGAATCAAAATACGTATAATAAAACATTATTGAATTCTGTTTTTGTGATAATATCTGGAATAAAAAATGTCTTGCCAATTGGAGTCAGGCTCGGACTTACGGCCTCCGAGCTTTACTATTATTGTAAATTATTAGTAATCATTTGTAGCGGAACTCCCCGTGCCGAAGGCGCGGAGTGGAGCCCCATACGTATCATTCAACGTCACATGAGAAAGCAACCCATCCAAGCCAAAACGATACGTTCAGCGGCTTACGAAAACATCGCGGGCTCTTATTTACGCATGCGCACTTGTGTTTTTGGCGACCCGTGTACACAGCCAATCACAGTCCGTCTTGGATCACTGAGCGCGCTCGTTATTTTGTCCTCCTGTACAGCGCCGCGGTGCTTGGCAGAGGACACGGACAGGAACTCGCTCCTTCATTTTCCCGCCGAAAAAAACTCACAAACACGCGCCCGCGTCGGCTCACTCGAGTTCATAATTTTTGTTGAGTCAAACTGAGACAAACTCGTGGGTGCGAACCACGCCAAAATTTGCTCAAAAGAATTCTCTAATGATTGTCAAAATACTTCGGATTCGATTCCTTCGCCGAAATTTTATAATGTGTTTAGTCATGTTGGAGAAACTATGAGGGAGTTGCAAAAGATTCAAAGGCTAGATTGCAGAATACCCGGCCCACGGCGAAGCAAGACTTCGGCGTTCTTCTGAAGAAAACAACAGTTTCTTTCGTAAAGGCTGCAAACGACGCGTTCTTCGAATACTCATATGAGATCTACGAACAGGGAGCCAGAACTGGATTGAACAGGATTGACAATAACAGAAAATTGCAATGGTTTTAGCCGAATAATATATTTAGGAAAATTGGCTTTGTGCAAAAGCTTGCCAAGTAAGAATGAATTCAACTCAACACGACGGAGATTTTCGGAGGAAAGAAACGACTTCACTATCAGTTATCGGTAAGCACAAAGCTTGAAATTGCTTCTTATGCTATTTATATTTTTAGCTTCCAAGTTATTGCATTCCTGATGAGAAAATTCTGACTTTACACGTAACTTTTACGTTTTGCTGCTTTAGTTGGCTCCCTCGAGGTTTCTTTTTTTTTTCGGCTAAACTCGAATTATAGTTTGAGTAATCTTTACTGACATTCTAGCCTTGATTTCCTTTTTTAGTTAGTACAATGAGACAAATACTATGTCAAGTATTCTTTGTTGTGGATTTCGCTGAAAATCTTATTTTTCATTTTTATTTCAAGGAGATTATCTTTTGTCGGTCGTGAACTGCGACTTGTTAGCATATCAGAACGCGCTAATACTATCATTGCCGTATAATGGTAACATGAATTTTCTTGAATTAAACTGTAAAGGTGAGCTCCCTGTAAGTAAGACGTGGGGTGTGTATGATTAGAGTTCCGCTTTTAGGCATTGCCTAAATCTATATATTATTTTTTTATCTATAGTCTATTTGCACCAGGCCATAGATGAGAAGTTGAACATGTGGTCAGAGAAGCAACGAAGAATTGAAGAAAACTTTGAATCTCTGAACTCAGGATCCTCCACTTGTGATGTACAAGACTTCATTGCTGAATACCAGCTTGAGGCATGCCAAAGTGTAAGTAAACTTCATCTGAAAACGTCTGCTCAGAGGGTTACTCTTATCCTTCGCGAGTATACCAACTTTTTGCCATAGTTTACATGTACCTTGAACAATTTTCTTCATCGCTGGAATGTATGTGTGCATGCTTTGTTGTGTAGGAAGTTTGTTGGACTCCTGGTCTTCTTGTTCTGCTTGTACTCGCTTTTGTTTATTAGACTCCCGTCTCTGCTTGTATAATCTCACCCCTTCCTCTTGTTTTCTTTTCTTGCGACTTCTTGAGCTCCGCTTCTCATGTTTCAGGTTTCTAGCTAAGTCGTTTTCCATTTTAGGCTGTCCAGTTCAAGAACTATGCCAAGTTAGTCGTCTCTTCTAGATGTATATTTGCAAACACGTGTATGCTATCTAAGCGCTGGATCCTCGCGCATGTAGCAAGCTTTTTGAGGGCCTTCGCTGAGTGGCTGAAATAACGCGCATGCGTACACTAAATCAGCGTTATCACCTGACTACCTTAATACACCAGAAATCCGTTAGCTAGTTATCTATTTAGACTGTGGCTCTGAATCCCAAGATTAATTTGGAGGCGTTACCAGAGGGCCGAACGGGGGAGGCTCTGGGCCCGAGAATGGAGAAGCTCTGCGCAGTTTAGTTAAACTATATGAACACGACTATTATACACTCCCCTTAGAAATTTCGCATCTATATTTTCCCATGAAGATTTCTTCGTGCTGGGCTCGACACAAATTATAGACCTTTAGGATCGATTTGATATCGATGTAATTTGGAAGAAAACTGATAATCAAATTCAAGCAAAAAAATATAGTGAAAATCAGGAAATGAGATGAGATACCATGTCCGAACGCTGCCGTTTTCTGCATCGTAGCCCGCGCTGCACCATATTTACGAGAAAATGCCAATATTTGGAAACTATTAGAATTATATGGTTGCCTAATTAATTTCTATTAGGCTTTAAATATGACATTTAAGCTCATTATACGGCCCCTATGACCAGGGCCGAAAACAAAGAATTACCAAGGCCTGTCCCCCCAGGCAAATATTTCTAGCTACGGCCTTGATGACGGACCACAAAGATAGCTACGATCCGGCGACGTTGATTTCAATAAGTGTATACATGTACTTATGTTATATCGAAACTCCACTTCAGGTGTGGGACCAATGGGAAAGGATCGCAAAAAGTATGCGACGATCCGAGTACTCTGATGACATGGAAGAAGAGATAGACGTATTCGACTTAGAGGTATGTTTGCCAGACGCTTTTACTTTCTACGTCACATCTTGTGCTTGTGATGTTGCTTTTTCACAAGTTCTTAAACTTTCAAGTACACTCAAGTATAGAACAAACACATCTAACTCCACGATCCCCTCCCTAAATACATCCAAACTTCCGATGTTAGTGCAGGTTAAAAAAACGTTATTTTTACATTTACGCCCATGCTTTGATTTGCGTGTTTTACCGTTCCTTTTTCACTTTGCTTTAAGTGTAAAGAATGGGGAATGTGCTTGCGGGATCTTCACGGACTAGGCCTCGGAACTGGGGATTATGGCCACATTGTATTGGAGCATGCGTCCATGTTGCTGAGAAATTTCCGCTCCCTCAAGCACTACAGCAACCAGGGTTTTGAAGCTGCACATAAACTGCAGAAACAGATGTACAGCAGAGCCACGAATCACGACGGTAGCGGTGATGCTACCTCACGTAAGTTTTTTTCTACAGCTGCATTTTCAGAGTACGTCAATGGTAACTGGTAACTCATCTTATTCGGTAAATATTTCGTTTTAACATCGAAAGAAGCTCGGATCTCGCTTCAGCTCATTCCATGATCAAAACGTGCATGCCAGCCATGATGGATATTACGTTTTGCAGTATTAGTTACTTTTACCCTGCTAGCAGGAAGCTAGCAAGGTTGTTCGTGTGTCGAACCACGCGACATCCAGACACGCGAACAACTTTGCTAGCTGATAAAAGAGTTACGTGAGCGGCACGTGAAATTCGCACTCTCAAGCGGCAGTGAGTTATAGAGGTGTTTTATTTTCGGTTGTGCTATTTGAATTTTCTGCGTTAGTTTTCTGCAGTCCGTCACAGAATCGTCTTTTGAATTGATTCATATTTTTTGTTTCAGTGAACCAGATTCTCACCCACCAAAATGCCGAAAAGCTTCTTTACTTGAGATTCTGCTTTAGGAATGCCAAGACTGCATTAAGAAAGGTAAAAGGAAACAAATTGATGGTCTCCAGCGAATCATTCAACGACGTCAACGTACGAATCATAGTTTCAGGGGGAATATGGAGGAATAAATTTGCAATTAAAGAATTCCCCGGCAGAGTATTTTGGCCTTGACTCTCTCCCACCCACTTATGTGGTAAAATATAGAAGAAACGCAGGGGCTTTCGACTAGCAAATATCGTTAACTGCCGCTTCATAAGCACTGGGCTAATACAAGCTTCTAAGGCCGTTTTGCTTGGGCTTATAACGGGATGAGCTTAAAATTGGGTAGCTTATAAACGGTTAGTGGAAAATAATTTCTGTTTGCCGGAATGTGGTTTGAACTGCTCCCATATTTTTTCCCTCGTGACTCGTGCAGGAGGATTGTGTTTTCTGAACTTGGCTCCTCGTCGTGTGAGCCGTGACTTATTAGAAAGCATATTTTTGTAATCGACATTCATTCTTTACTAGGGAAGAAGTTCTTTTTCGTGGGTGCGGATGGAAGAGCCCCACCAACACAAAAGGATGGAGCGCTGAGCACCGGCAATGGATAGAAGCAATGGACGAGGTTTTCGATGGCATCTTCTCAGGCGACTTCCTTCACTACGTGTTCAAAGATAAAAAAAAGTGCTGCATCGTAGACCCAGATGACTTGCCCAAGCTTCCATACAGTGATTGGGAGGAGGCCTTCAAGAGGAGCATGCGGGACGCACCGAGGAAACCCCCACGCAAAATCAAAAAGAAGATCAAGCGGCGTTTGTTTCGTTCTAAGCTGAAGAAAACCAGAACCAAGGTCCTCCAGTGAAGAAGACACAAGTTTTACCACAGCCAGTATCTCGTGACTATTCTCTCGGGAGTGAAGCCTCTCCGAATAATCGTGGCAGCCTTACTGTCAAATCCACAAAGTCGCGCAGGAAATACCGCCTGCCTATCCGCCCAGGGACGAAAACGGCAGTTGTTTCCAAGTCATCGTCCTTCATCTGTTCTTCCAAGAGTGTGATTACTCGGTCCACAAAGCCAAGGGCACTGGCTACGGAAACATTGCTTGACTCGGGGAACAACGGCAGCTACCTTGTTGCTTCTCATGAAATAACGCGCCAGGAACTTTCCCGTCTTTGCTGCGAACGGTGGCTTAGTGACAATCTGATAGATCTCCTTCTAGACATGTATACACGAGAAGCGAACATAAGGAAGGGGAAGACCGTATTTCTGCCATTGCCCTGTGCGGTGGCTTCATTCTCCTTCCAGACTAAGATATTAAGAAACATATGTTTGAGCAACCACATGGACGAAATACAGAAGATATTTTTACCAATGTCTATACAAGGGAAACATTGGGGCTTGACTATATATGACATTCAGAAGGGTACCATAACATTTGACGATGGTATCATCTATCGATTACCACATCCATGGCTCGACAGGCAAACCAGTTCTCGGACAGATTCACAACGAAACTAGACTACCGCAGTTTGATCCTAGTAGATGGCAGGATATGAGGCGCTTTCCAGTGCCAATGAAAACGAAGCCAGCCTCGGGTAACGGATGTGGAAGCTGTGGACTTGCAGTGATATGCTGTGTCAAAGACGTGTGCGTCGGATACGATGTTTTTCATTCATGGGACTTCAATGATAGTCCAGGTCTTCGCGCAGACCAGATTATATTTATTTTACATAATACCAGTTGACTATTGACTCATAAAAGAATGAAACGAGAACGAGTAGTCTAGCTGTTTAGTAGAAAACCACTAGCATACTACCTTCGAGTTGTTGCTAAAACGTTTTTTATTTTCATGCCGTTTTAGAAAGCGTAGGATTCGGTTTCTACTTAACAATTAGACTACGAGTCCGAGTTTTCTATGAGTCAATATAGTTCCCAGTTGACTAATTGACTTAGAAACTTACTAGCATACTACCTACAATTTGTTGCTTAGATATTTTAATTGGTTTTGAGAGTTTTACGGTAGCTTTTTTTCGCTGCCCACTATCCATTACGTGATAGATAGTGAGTAGCGAAACCAATCAGATTTCAGGATTCGTGATAGCATACGAGTGGGTTTCTAAGCAATTATTGGATGAGGTTTTGTGTTATCGGAATCGCGGTTCTGCTGTACAGGGTTCCTAGCGAGGGTTATCCACATGATGTTCAGATTTCTATTCTATTAATCCACTGGAATAATTGGGGAGGGGGGGGGGTGTTGCGTTCGTGATGTTCTTTTTTACTGAAGCCTCTAGGATTTTCAAAACAAGTGAATTCGCAAAATTGCCTGAAAACAAAAACAGTAGGCATGTTAGCGAGTATAAATCAGATATAGAAGGAAATCAACATAACCCTCATCTGTCGTATGGTACAGCTACTCAGATATGAATAGAACCTAGCAATATAGCCGCAAACGTTTTGTGTGTTTGTATTCTCGGCTTTTTGAGTGTAATGGGCTCCCTGTTGCATTTTGGGCCTCCCATGTCGTACATGTAAACTTTCTTGGCCCCTGAGTTGTAGGAAGAGTTTCTAGTATATAATAATTAAAGATGGAAGTATATGACGGTCAGATACATTTTAGTTGCATTTGATGTTCATGAAGTGATGTTGTCCTCAGTTTTCCATAACAGAAGGCAGGCTCAGGAAGAGACGCGGGATTTGACGTAATTGCGTTGCGGGATTCGGGATAACGCAAAATATTACGGATTCAGGATTTCCATACTTGACGGGAAGCGGGAATTATATAAATTCGGACCCGGGATGCGTTATTATTGAGCCTGTCGTTCGGGAAAAAATGTGATACATTGCTGCCAAGTATGTTTTTAGGTATTTTAGATTTCACCATTCCCAAAAGCGCGTGATGCGGATTTTCGACAAAAGGGTTTTATATTTTTAACTCCTTTTATTATTTAGACACGAGTGTTTTACTGGGAAATACGCGACTCGTAGATCTCATACGAAGCTACATCCGGGACCTGTGTGACATATTTTCCATATCCTCACTAGTGAGGATATCGGTCAAAACAAAGTGCTTGGAAATCAATTTGGAATATTTTTTCTGGTTTGTCTATATAATAAAAAGAAAATTACACGGTGGCTTGAAGATATGAGTTTTATTTTCTCGTGTCAAAAACAATATTTTACTCATTCGCTCATTCGTAAAATATTGTTCTTGCCACTCGAAAATAAAACTCATCTTCGCGCCACCATGTAATATCCTCTATATATACTCTATTTGTAATGCCCCTTACCAGTCCCCAAGAAGGGCGAATTTATTTCCCTTTGTTATGTGCGTGGAAGGGGTATCGACGAATCTCAAATCGAGTTATTGTTTTCGTAATTCTAGATCTAGCTATTCGAGATGGATATTTTTGACGCGAGGAAGTTATTGTAAATTCGTTTCAAGGAATAAGAGTAAGTTGGCAAACGCGATTTTGACAACAAGTTTCAGAGTGAAACGATAATTTCTAATTTTATTTTTAGCGCTTTAAAATGGAAAATTCGTACAATCCCTACGTAGTAAATAAATAAGTCCCTCTACTGTTCTCTGTTCATGTAATTACCGTCGTTTCATATACTTGGACGGGAAATCCCTGAATGCGCGACGGACCCGTTCTTTTTGTAGCACTACTGACAGATAAAACGCATTTTGCGTTCACCCCTGATCTCTTGACACTTGGAGATTAAACGCCTACGCGTCGAATGGAATGCGGCACTAATTAAAATATTCTGTGGGCAAGAAATGTATCCCGCAGAGATCGAGGACAAATTGTCCTCGGTCTCAGCAGGGCCAGTGCTAAGTTTCCCGTAACTAAGAGCGTGCGGCTTGGCATGTGCAGGGACTTAAGTGTATGTCCAATAGGCCTTTATCATGCAATATTGATTAATATATAATTAACAATTATTAGTGAATAGTGAGTATAGTGGCAATATCCCGAGATAGCGAACCAATCAAAACATGCAACCTATGGAGGTTCCCGTGTAGTATATACTAATAAATAGTTTTCAGAAAATGGAATGTGTGGTTCCAGAAATTATCTATACCCCCTACGGTCAATTTATCAGGGGGAGGAGGGGTCACTTTTCAACACCCTTCTGTTGAGGGGGTCGGGATGGATTTTTGGGAACCTCATAATCCAGTTTTCAATTCTACACATCCGTATAGTACAACTGCAATGTTTCAAAGAATTACTTGAAAACTGTCTGAGATATGACTTTTTCAAAACTTTGTATTTGTGGCTTACTTTTTACAAAGAAATTATGATGGGCAAATACGTCATGTCAAGATGAGATGGGCATTGATGCCCATCCAGCCTTGTTTCGATTTTTTCCCATACATTTCTTGTAAAGAAATACAGTAAGCCAGGCAACATACGAAGTTTTGAAAAGCCAGAAGCAATCCTCACCTAACTTTGCAGTTTTACTAATAAGATGTAAAGAATTGAAAACTTGATTCCATTTTCTGATAACTGTTACTAACTACTTACTAACCGAGAGTGAGGGCATTACGTGAAATATCAAACTGAGGTTTTGGCGTATCGACCGAGCGATAGCGAGGTTGATACGCCAAAACCGAGGTTTGATATTTCACGTAATGCCCGAACGGTCGAGGTTAGTAAGTTGTTTTTTAAAATGGCACTTTTTCTTCAAACTTTTTACGAACCGGAAGTCGCCTCGTTCATTTTCCCGCCGAAAACTCAGACACGCGCCCGCGTCGCGCTCGAGTTCATTCAGAGTTTTTCATTCTCTGAGTCAACTGATAGAACAAACGCGTGTGTGCGAACCACGCCAGACCTGGTCAAAAGTAATCAATCTCTTATCAGAATCGATTCTTTAACAACTATTTTATGATGTTGTTTAGTCATTTGGGAGAACCGTTTGAGGGAGTTGAACATAAGATTCAAACGGCAAGCAACCGTAAAGCAAGTCTTCGACGTCAGCTCGACAACTTCAAGTTTTTTTTAGACCCATTGGGGAAAACATTGCTCCTTTTGCACTAGCAAAAGGCCTTTTATCAATCTGGAAGAAGAGGTAAACCCGAAGAAGTTCTTTGCCAAAAGCTATCCTTACTGAGACGTTGGACGAAGGTGAACATGCTTCACTTGACAATATTAAACTTAAAGTTTTCAAGAAAAACAACTTTAGTTTCGTAAAAGCTGCAAACGTGTTCTTCGAAAACTCATTTGAGATCTACAACAGGAAACCATAACTGGATTGAACAGGATTGATAATAACAGAAAATTGCAAAGGTTATTTTAGCCGACTATATATTCAGGAATGGGTTTTGTGCAAAAGCGAATGTCAAGTAAGAATGAATTTAATCGAGGAGATGGAGAGAAAAAAGAAATCAACGACTTCACTAAGTATCAGCTATCGGTAAGCACAAAGTTTGAACTCGCTTTCTGTTATTATTTTTAGCTCTCAAGTTTCTTGAATTCCTAATAAATTTTGACCTTTTGCTGCTATTCTCCCTTTTCTCATTTTCTCCGGATAGACTCGAATTTATAGCTTAGAGTAACTTTTCGGCTCTGCTTTGCCTTTTGTAAACAGGTCATTTCTGATATTCAGGCCTTGATTTTCCTCTTGTCACAAGTTAGATTTGTATTGTACTGTGTCAAGTATTCCTTGTTGTGAATTGCGCTGAAAATCTTCTTTTTGAATTTATGTTATTTCAAGGAGATTAATTTTTGTCAGTCGTGAACTGCGAGCGGCATTAAGAATTTCCATAATGCCCGTGGGCATTACGGAGAGTTACGCCCGCTCGTTAGCCAGTCAGAGCGCGCGTACTATCGTTGCCATATAATAAGTATTATTTATCAATATTGCATGTCCTAGAGGCCTATTCGAAAAATGTGAAGCACAGAAGAAATGAGAAATCACATAATTTCAACCAATATTTTTAGTAATTCAAGGAATATAGGCCAATTAATCTGGCTCTAAAAAGGTAGTTCGAAACACATTGTGTGTTTCCCAAAAAATATGCATACCCCTTAATGGAAGGGTGTTGAGAAATGAGCCCCCCAACCCCTCTGGAATTTCCGATTTTGGTGAATAAAGCAAGAATTAACAGGTGCGCAAAATCTAGGGAAGCCTTTGACAACCCACCCCACCCCCACACCCCTAATATGGGGTACTATTGGGACTATATGGGGGGCTATGGATTTTTTTTGAAGACACACATTTCACGTATTGCCTACAAAATTATTAGTGTATACATAATATAGTGTATACAAATCATGACATTTTGCATAAGAAAAATGTATTTCAAGTTTGGGGATTTGTATAGAATGCTATGGAAAAGTGACGGGGGAAAATCAGAAAATAATGAATATCTCCATTCATTTAGTTCCTGGTTCCCACTCGATTGATTATTCTCTATAATCTGGTCAAATTTCAGTTCTATCAAACCAGATAAAATAATTTATGAGAATTCAAGAATGTCCATCAGAGTGGCCGTTTTCAAAGAAACCCCATAAAGTGTTGCCTTTGCATTTGACCTTCATAATTATTTTGCTGCAGCTCTGAGGACAACATTTGAACAACTGTATAATAATGAAGGCTAGTCCAGAAAGAAATCATTAATTAAGGGCAATGACCATGTGACTGTGGTTATTAATTATGAAATAATGTGTAGTTGTTGGACTAGAGAATTCTGTTAAACATGATTATCTCCAAGTTTGATTGCCATTCATATAAATGCTGAGGAGATATTCGTAAAAATTACCACAGTCACGTGGTCAATTATCACTGCCATAGTTAAGGTGTACATAAAATCACATCTGCAAGCTCGCAAACCTGAAACCTGCAAACCTGCAACCTGTAGTTTGTACCATCCACAATTTCGTCCTATTGCCTGGCCTGATGTCACATCTCACAAAAACATGTTCTTATGCATGGCAGTGATTGACTTGCCACACCCTGTTGTTTGTCTCATTTTACCTGATCTCTTTTTAACCTTTTGAAGGATTGATAGAAGAGGAATGTTCTGAGGAAATAATATTATCAGTTGACACAGATGCTGTCAGGAATACTGAAGGTAAACATTTAAATTAAGATCCCTCACAAGCCCCATAAACCCACATGCCTGCTGTCTCTCACCCCTACTGTTTATATTGTGTGCCTCATTCAGCTGTTTGTCTGATTTTAACCTTTAGAAGGATTGATAGAAGAGCAAGGCGCTCAGGAGACAGTATTTGAAAGTCAAGTTCAAGTTAACACTAATGTTGTCAGGAATGTTGAAGGTAAACATTTGAATCAAGACTACAGCTGAAAAACAATCGATTTTTACTGAAATGTATCGCAATCTTTGCTATGGGATTCAAGAAAAAATAATCACTTGACTCGTGAACTTCACATTAAGTTTAACTTGAAAAATAATGCCAACATTTGTGTAATTTACAGTGGATTTCACTCTATCGTCATGCAATGAATTTATCTATACTATTTGAATGGTGGGAGGACCATAGTCATATTTATTTGTGCCAACTTACAAAACAATCGAAAATCAATCCAACATTCTAAATTTTTCATAACTGGTTTTTTGGCCATTCTCTAAAATCAACACATGTCATTTCCTCTTATTGGTTTTGTCTTCCCCATCTCAAAAACTTCTGCATGCATGCCAGTACTTGTCTCTTTACCTAATCTTAAAACTATAGGAGTCAATGTGTCACTTGTCAAAACAGAGCGTCTCAAAACTAGTGACGGCATAAAGTCCTTTTTTAGGGTTGTAACTTCCAATTCATGATTAGTGATTACAATTTTGTTTGGGAGATTTTGCACTTCTGTATGTGACACAGAACAAGAAATACATTGATGCCATGGGATATCGGTGTTTATTAGTGAAGTCGAAACACTGAGCGTAGTTAAGGATCGAAACGACTTGGAGAACGCATGTCTTTCTACTACAATTGGACAAATATATTCCCAAACCCATAACGATCCCCAGCTCGTGAGGAGACAACAGTCAAAACTAAAGTTGATGACACTACCAATGTTCAAAGGTAGACAATCGAATCAAGACCCCTCCTATACTGTACCTTTCGACCCCCTCGCTCATCTTCTACTAAATGATATATATACTTTATGCAGATCTCTTTAATTGTCTGATTTCCTTTTAATCTTTTTAAGGATTAACAGGAGATAAATGCTCTGAGGAAATATCAATTGTAAATCAAGTTGAGACAAATTCTGTCAGGAATGCTCAAGGTGAACATTAAAATCCAGGGAGAGGGGGGCTGACTGCCATATTTTGTGGTCGGGATAATTATCATAGTTTTTGGGGTTTAATCACAGGTTTTGTCTCTTTTCCTGGTGACCTTGATCTGCAATGCTGGTGGAGCAGGTTTTTTATTTAGACGAGAACTTGATCTGCAATAAAATTTAAAGGAGATTCGTAGCGTTTTAGGGGCTCACCGTCGGCAGCAACCTTCAATAAAGAGAAATACATGAACTTGAAGACAATTTAGAAAACATCAAAGGCAACATTTAAACATTATTTTGAGCTTCACCCCTTTTTGTAGATTTCAGGGATTTGAAATTGAACATTCCTGACAATCATCCCTGACCAAAAAAAATATGGAAGCCCCCCACCCAGGATTAAATCAAGATGCCCCTGCCCCAACCCCCTGCTAACCCACCCGCTTGCTCTCCCTCACCCCTTTTGTGCATAGTTTATATGCGTGCAGGACCTTTGGCTATAACCCTTGATTGTAGTACCTTTCAAAGGATTGCTAGAAGAGCAAGGCACTGAGATTTCAACAGCAGTTGAAACTCAAGTTGACAATAGTGCTGTCAGGAATGTTGAAGGTAATCATTTGAATCAGGACCATATCCCTGCCTGTATTGCCCTCTCGCGCATCTTATATACTTTATGGATCTGTTTTTCTCAATTTCATCTTTTTAAGGATTGATAGAAGAGCAAGACTCTGAGGAGACAGCAGTTGGAACTGAAGCTGATATAAATGGTGCCAGCAATGTTGAAGGTAAATAATTCAACCAATACTAAAATCCTATTGACTAGCGGGTTTGGTAATGATAATTGTATTTTGTAAATAGAAATAAACTTGAAACTTGAACTTAATTTAATCCAACTACACCAGAATGAGTACAAATATCACAGGAAGACTGGAGCGAGTCGAAATATCCTGCAATATTTTACTCCTCTAAACGGAAGCCATTTCCTGTACATTGTCATTAAAAGCACAGGAGAAATGACACTTATCATATAATCGGAACCCATGGGAGTTTTTGCAGGTGTTGCGTGACTTTTGTATTTTGGGGCTTGTATTTTAAAGTGGGATGAACCAATTAAAGTTAATGTTTATCTGTCCAGCCTGACATTTCAAGATTAATTTCCTCCAGTTGTCTGACTGCAGTTCCCCCCATCCCACACACAGACATAATCAGGGATGGGGTGTAGGTTTATGTCCAATTCGAATGACGTGAAGCACAGGAGAAATGACACTTATCATATAATCGGAACCCATGGGAGTTTTTGCAGGTGTTGTGTGACTTTTGTATTTTAAAGTGGGATGAACCAATTAAAGTTAATGTTTATCTAGCCTGCCATTTCAAGATTAATTTCCTCCAGTTGTCTGACTGCACTTCCCCCCATCCCACACAAATATGGTACTTTATATGCATGCCGGTGACTTGGCTCACACTGTTGTTTGTCTCATTTTAACATTTTGAAGGATTAATAGAAGAGGAAGGCTCTGAGGAGATAGTCCTCGGAACTCAGGTGGTCACAAATGCTGCCAGGAATGCTGAAGGTAAACCTTAAAAAAATCAATGTGCAATCCCTTCTTTTAACCCCTATACATTATTTAATCTTACATTATCTTCTTTATATGCAGTGTTCTGGCGGCGACTTAAGAAGGTCCCGTGACCTTGAAATTGCGCAATTGGGACTAAAATTGTAGCTGTAATGATCAGTGATGTTAGGTATCCTCGAGTAATCTTTATAAAATAAAATGAATTTCCATTATTTAAAGCTTTGAAATGTTCTCTTTCTATTATTCTGTTGAAAATTATCGGTTCACGTTACTGTAAGAGCGTAGATCTACCTCATTGGATACCCTGTGGTCAAGGGTACGATTTTAGATGCAAGATTAAAAACGTCTCTACATCAGTCTGGTGAATAAGGCAGGATATCTTCTAAAACCTATATGATAACAATGTTATTGGCACAGAGCCATTTATTCCCCTTTATTTCTCCGTTCTTGGTACATTATTATTAAATGCATGGAATTCTGGAAGGTCTTTCAGGGGCGGATCCAGGAATTTCAGAAGGGGCGCGCCGGCGATAGTGAAAACATGGGACGAAAATTTTCAAATTTCCTCAGGCAAATACAGTAAATGTATGAGAAAATCTTCCAAGGAAGGGGGGGGGGAGGCTCGGCCCCTTCTAAATCCACCCCTGGTTTTGCAAACATCTTCCCCAATGACAATGGATACATGCTGTTGGCGCAAACCTACGGAACGTTGTATTTGTCTTAGATAATTAGTGTAGAAAAGTATTTGTACTTCCCACTTTTGTTCCTCGTTTGTGCACCGTCATTGTAGCGTAAATATATGCCGTATACGTTGTTCTGTACCGCCTACACAGCTCTTTGTTTAACTTCCATTGTTCAACTATGTTAATTTAAGTTAGCTTGTACACTCACTTAGCCGTCGTATATATTAGCCAGTTCTTGTAAATATACTTAGTCCGTCCGTTTCGTCGACTCGTCATCACCCGGTTGTGTCACTTATGAGGTAAATTTCGTTTATTTCTGTCTTCATATTTGTGTATTATTGATAGATTAGTGGCCGCTATATGTTTTTTATTGACGTCTTTTTATTGTAACTTTGTGTTTAGTACCGTTATGATAAAGTACCAGAAGTCTCATACATGGAGTTATCAAAACACGTCACTCGGTGACATTAGTACTCATAAAGGTTTGTCGAGGGCGACGCTTCTTGGTCTGGCGCTGGGGCCAGTCTACTAGTCATGGAAAGGTCAGTTGTATCGTACAAAGGCCACATCACAAAGTCGATAAATGATCTCAAAGCCTTAATGGCGCACAATGTTCCTTCAGAAGTAATCCTGGCAAAACGGAAGAGTCTTGAAACTACAGTTGATAAATTCAAATCTAGTGCTTTGAAATGGTATCAAGAAGTTACGCCAGGGGATGTTACAACTAGGGGACGAATTGCTAGAACATATAACGAAGAACTTTCGAAATTCAAAATTTTCAAGTTCTTTACAAAGAATGGTTCGGACGTGTTTATAATCAGTCAAGATCGTTAACACCATTTAAAGTATACAGTGATTTAGAGGATGAGGTGTTTATGCCCGCGCGCCATGCGAGCAGTCAGCGGTTGTCACCTATGCGTATTGAGCCTGCAGTACCCCAGGCACACCTTGAAAGTAGTCAGCAGTTTTCACCTAGTCGTGTTGAGCCCGCAGTAACTCAGGCTCACCTTGACAGTAGTCAGCGGTTTCCACCCACTCACATTGAGCCCGCAGTAACGCTTGCGCGCCTTGAAAGTGATCAGCGGTTTTCCCCCATCCGCGTTGAGCCCGCGATATCACAAGATAAGGAAGTGGCCAGCGGTTACCACCCACAAGAGATGAGCATGCTGTTTTATTAACGTCTCGTACAGCCAGTCAGCGGTCTTCCTCAAGCCATGGTGATCCTGTAGCGAGGATACGTAAACATACTTCTACTGGCCAGTGGTCCAGTAAAACGGATCATGCAATACCTGTTGAACAGCCCAGTTATGGTCATCATGTACCAGCTTCAAGCGAACTTCACATGCAACATCAGAGCGAGTTTTTGGCACAAGAATCCAGTCAAGGGAGATCATTTCGTTCCTCGACATCGCTAAAGCGTTTGAAAGCCAACCTGAAGGTAGAGAGGCTAGAATTAGAGCAAAGATTCAAAGAGGAACAAATGGCCATTGAATTAGAAGAAGAGCAGAACATTTTACAAGTTGAAAAGGAGCGCTTGAAAATGAAGAAACAAGCAAAACTAGAAGCCAAGGAGTTGGATTTACAGGCGAAGGGTTCAGAGGGATCAGCTTCTCGGTGGTCGACGCCTTGGAAGTCAGAGAGAAGACTGTCTCGTGAAAAGTAGAAGAATTCCTGTCATCTCAAGACAAGCTTCCTCAATCAGAAGAGAAAGTTCCATTTCATTCTGGAAGTTATGCTGGTGATCATGTTTATAAAAGTTATGTAAAGGGAATGGAGAATATAGCAGAAGGATTAAAGAAGTTAGATTTGCCTAAAAGAGAGTTTCTGTCTTTTGATGGTAGCCCTACCAAGTACCCCCTTTTTATCAAGAACTTGAGGCAAACATTGCTAACGTTATTCATGATAATAACTTAAAACTTTCTTATTTGATTCAATATTGCTCCGGCAAAGCGAGGGACGCTATTGAGAACTGTGTCATTGTGCCTGAGGGGGAGGGATATCCGGAAGCTCTAAAGATATTGGAGACACATTTTGGTCAAAGACACACCGTTGTGCGCGTATTCATCGACAAGGTTGTACAGGGGCCTCAGATAAAAGCCTCGGAGAGTGAGAAGCTTTTGAAATTACCGAGAGACATGCGCAACTGCTTATTAAATTCCAAGCAAATGGGTTACGAGGCTGACGTTAACTCTTTTGAAACCCTTAAGCGTATAGTGTTACGGCTTCCTGTCTTTATGCAAGCTAAGTGGGCTGAGGATTGCGAGAAGATGTTTGGAAATGGAAGACAGCCTACTTTCTCCGGTTTGACCGAATTTATAGAGCGCAA
The DNA here is from genome assembly GCA_033964015.1 of Scolanthus callimorphus. Classification (NCBI taxonomy): domain Eukaryota; kingdom Metazoa; phylum Cnidaria; class Anthozoa; order Actiniaria; family Edwardsiidae; genus Scolanthus; species Scolanthus callimorphus. Next base: position 21,798,616 of record CM066925.1, on the reverse strand, counting down.
AGCCAAGTGTGCGAATACTGAGTTTGGAAAGCTTGTCGGTATGAAACCTGCTGAAACTAGAGGGACCAAGAAGCCTCAAGGAGCTGCCGCAATCTTGATGACACAAGGGCAGATAGGAGGAGCTCAAGTTTCAGACACTCAAGTTCAGCAAAGACCATTTAGATCTAGTCGGCAAGATAATAATGAGCAACCAACAGGTATAACGACACAGAGCACAAATCCAAGCCTTGCTGTTTGTTTTGTGAAGGGACTCACGAGATTGCAAGATGCTTCAAATTTCGTGATCAATCGTACGCTGAAAGGCTCAAGTTTGTGAGGTCCGAGAAATTATGCGACAACTGCATGAAATCAAACCATTTTGATAAGAAGTGCAAAGCATACCGAGCTTGTCTTTTTAGTGGTTGCAGCAAGCGGCATCATTCACTTCTCCACCCAGTGGTATCAACTCCCGTTCCTGATACAGTCGAGCAGACAGTGGAAGAACCAACGCAGCAGATTTCTACTAATCATGTCATGGAGGCCGGCTCATTCGGCGCAGTCAAGTCCAAAGGTTCAAAGGTCTTACTACGAATTCTTCCCGTTAGAGTATCATCAGCAGATGGAACATATAAAATCGAGACATGTGCGTTTTTAGATGAGGGATCCGATGCAACTTTATGCGAGAAAAGCCTGACAGAAGACTCGGCATTAATGGAAAACCAACTAGTTTCTCCCTCACAACTATCAATGCAGAAAAGCAAGAGAAGAAGGGAAGCGAGGTCCAGCTTAAAGTTAGGTCTCTGGACGGTGATGGAGAAGTTACTCTCGATAGAGTGTGGACAGTGGATAAAACGCGTTCCAAACTAGTTTGAGGTTTTCCAAAATGGGTTGATTTGTAGGATTTCTTTTGTTTCTCTACATAAAAAAATAGTTTCGAGGAGATATATGGCTTATCACCGACTGTGAAAACAATTTCGCGGTGTTCTTCAAAATTCAACATAGATTTAAAGATATTAGAATTTTTCATGAAATTTTTTCTTATTTTTTTTTCAGAAATTCTACGCAATTTGAACCTAAATTCACACCCATTTAACCTTTCAAAACTTGCTCGGAAATTCTTAGCCATTTCAACCTCTTCGAAAAGGCTAGGAAATTCTTAGCCATTTGAACCTCTAACAAATGGCTAGGAAATTCTTAGCCATTCAGTTGAACCTCTAAAATGGTAGGAAATTCTTAGCCATTTGAACCTCTAGCAAATGGCTAGGAAATTCTTAGCCATTCAGTTGAACCTCTAAAATGGCTAGGAAATTACTAGCCATTTTTTAGAGGTTAAAATGGCTAAGAATTTCCTAGCCATTTTTGGAAGTTCAAGCTGTGAAATGGCTAACGCATTATTTATATGCGCGCGTGCGAGCCACTTGAGTGGATATCTACAACTTATTACACAAAATACTTGTATATCAATTAGAAAACGATTTTAAATGTCAATAATAATGTATAAACTTTATTTACAGGTATACAAGTATAAACAGTTAGTAACATAGACCAATACAATAATGATCAGCGTTTTACAGACTCTTCTATCTGTGCGGTATTCTGAAGTAGAGATTGTTTGGACAAAAAGTAAAGGCTAATGTTATTTTCCTTCCAAAAGTCCTTATTCTGGTTAGAAAAAAACATAAAGTGAGTGTCATCACTACCAAAGCAAATTCACCATGTTTGAAATTTACAGCGCTGGGCTTGCCAGACCCCGAAACGTAAGGTGGAAATTTCCATCATGCATCGTCGGACAAGTCTAATGCTAAAATTTTTGATTTTGCCAGACCCCGAAAATCGTAAGGTGGAAATTTGCACCAAGCATCGTCGGACAAATCTAATGCTAAAAGTCTTGATTTTGCCAGACCCCGAAAAAGTAACGTGGAAATTTCCGTCATACCTCGTCGGACAAATCTTATGCTAAAAGTCTTGATTTTGCCAGACCCCGAAAAAGTAAGGTGGAAATTTCCATCAAACATCGTCGGACAAATATTATGCTAAAAGTCTGGATATGGCAGACACCGAAAAAGTAAGGTGGAAATTTCCATCATACATTGTTGGTCAAATGCAATGCTAAAAGTAGAGAGAGAGAGAGTGATGGAGAGGCAAATAGTGAGTAACTCTTTTTCTCTATTCAATGTCTGTTATACGCATTCTGAAGACCTTGACCGGTTACCAGTCATTTAGCCACAGATAATTTGCAATATACAAGTGCATACATTTCATTTATAGTCTTTTATTTCAAGTCAAGCGTTGCTCATCGCTTTTGATCCTTGAGTTTTGCAGGTCAGCATAATCGTAGCTTCCCTGAGCATGGCCCTACGGCATTTCTCGCCTCCTTCGAAGTATTCAGCTGTCATAAAATAGCGCTGTAGCGCTACTGGTTTAAGACCGAAGGCCCACGGGGGTACTCGGATATAAAATGACGGGGGGTCCGACGGAGCTCCAAATTTCATACCCAAAAAAACACCTCAGCCATAAATGTTATGCCCAAAAAAATACCACCTCCCAAAATTTGATACCAACTTTTTAAGATTCTCGTGTTACAAAGAGGAATTGTCTTTTTTTCTTTGATTGTCATCACCTGTTTCCCGGACGTTTCAACCCCCCAAAAATACCCTCAGATTTTTCAACCCCCGAACAATGCCTGGTAGAATTTTCAACCAAAAAAAAATACTTTTACTCCAAATTTCATACCCAAAAAATACGTCGGACCCCCCGGTCATTTTTATATCCGAGTACCCCCCTGGGACCGAAGCCTTGTACATCCTCTATATAAATTATACTTATCCCGCTCAATTATTTATAACATAACCTGCTTGATTCAAGAGACTGAGGTGGAGAAGTTTGATATTGCGTCGCGAAGTACTAGAATTATATACCCTTCACCACAGGGTACCCAATGCGGTAAAATAACGCTCTTACAGTAGATTGAACCCACAACTTTCAAAGGTTTTCTCATCACAACAATAGAAAGAGAGCATATCAAAGCTGAAAACGCTTGAAATTCATTTTATTAAATACGAATTACTTGAGTGATCCCAAAATCTCAATAGTACAGCTAGTATCGAATTGCGCAATTTCAAAGTCATGTGACCGCCTTAAGTTACATCTTGCGCATTGCTAATATATAGATTTAGCCACTGGCTAAAAGCGGAGCTCCCGGTTGTGTACATGGTGTACATCACTATAATAGGCTCTTCAAGAAATTTTCAAGAAAAAATGTCAAGATAAAAACTTTTATTTGCAATGAGCTGTTTTAATATTTCAACATATACATACTGTGTGTATTATATTATTACATGTTCAGTGTATTTTTACTAAAATGTGTCACCCCAGAAAATACCCATCATGAATGAGCAGAGAAATCCAGAAACGTTGGGGGGATGTGGGCATAAAGAGAGGGCTATACCTATTTAGCAGCTTTTTGCAGGCAGGGTCAAACCATTCTAGTTCATAACTACTAAATATATACACTTGATTTCATGATGCATAATTTTCTCAGACGGCTTGGAACAAAACATATACCAAGGTGAGGTGAGAGTTCCCTTTCCTAGACCCCTGCCGACCCGGGGGGGTCTCCCATATTTTTTAGTCGGGGATGATCGTCGGAAATTTTCAGTTTGACCCCTAAAAGATACCAAACATGGCGGGCCATGGGGTGGCTCAAAAAATTTATTACCCTAAAAGATACCCCTAAAAGATGAGGTCTTATGTGCCAAGTAGGCGCGAAGAACACAGGTGACAGGTGAAAGATACCCATCAAGAAATTTCCGTGTTTGTTTCTAATTTATCATCTTCTCATCAAACATTCTCTCTTTCTTACATGGTTTTTAGAAGCAATCATCATTGGAAAAAAAACAATTTGGACACAGTTTCGTCCCTTAAAGATACAATCTCCCTAAAATTTATTGAAGATCACGATCACCCCGGGCCTTAGATGGGGATAGACGGTTTTTTATAAAAAGGGAGGACCAACAAGGGAGGACCAACACAATATTGGAAACAATTGGTCAAATTCCTCTCCCCCTCCTCCCTTAAAATAAAAAAAACCTTCCCTGTGTGCAAAACCCACCATGGAGAGATGAGTATTGGCATTGTGTGGCCCTTCCAGAAATATCCTTCCCCCACCCATGGAAGGGTGTTGAAAAGTGACCACAACCTCACCCCTCTGTAATTTCCAAAGAAAACAGAAACATACAGTATTTGTATGAAAAAAGTTAGGTACCACCACAGCACCACCACTCCAGAATTTCCAATCCCTTCTGTGGAGGAGGGGGGGGATGAATATTTTCTGGAACCTTGCATTACACATATAACAATAAGATTATAAAGCTAGAGATTCATATGAGTAATCTTCGATCAGCTCGTGGAAATCTAGAGCCATTAATCTGTTGTTTTAGTATTCACCAACCAGATTATCCAAAACTAGTGGATAAATAATTTTCTCCAAAACACAAGACAGTCGTCCTGAACACCCTATGCTATCTGCTATGTAATCATCTTAGTACCTCAGCATCCTCACTACAGTGGTACCTCTATTCAGAGGCCACTTTTCAAAGTCACAAAATAATTAATTGTCATTCAAGTACTGTATACCTTTGTAGTTGGTTTAGATTGTGGTAAAATTGTTTGATGCATTTACATTTACATCCTTTTATTTTTAAAAAATAAGCACTGTAAATGCATTAAACTGATTCTTGAAAAGTATTTATTTAATAATCACACATAAATTCTTATGAGCCCCCCAAAATGTTTTATTGTTTATATTGTTCAATAAAATAAAAGTTTCAATGTTTGCCCATTTTTCTTTTCTTAGTTTATTTTAAACTAAGAATCCAAGTTTTATTGCTTAATTTATAAAATACCATTGCATTTGCTGTGTGATTATGATGTGAGAATGCACAGTTTTCAATCAATTAGAGTGCATACTACTATAGCTATTTATGAGGCCGAAGGCCAAATGGGCTATTGACTCAGAGGCCATGAGGGCGAGAGGAATAATTGTTTTAGTCAAATCACACTAGTAGTCAATTTGTATTGCTAAAAAATTGTTTTTGTTCTGTTCATTTGCTATTTTCTGGCTTTCAAATCCGACACTTTTCGCTACTAGTAGCCTATAACTTATAGCCTACTAGTAGCTCAACCATCAGAATGCAGCATTGATAATAGACCACTAGTGTGATTTGACTAATTTATAATATTGTAGGTTCCAGTAAATATCCATACCCCCACTGAAGGTTGTTGAAATTGCCCCCCAACCCTTGGAATTTCAAAAGAAAAATACAGTATTTTTATGAAGAATAATGTACACACCATAAAGATTTCCAAAAAATAATCAAGCCTGTTTTATTTAATTCAGTGAACTATGTCAAGACAAATTATATCTACTTCAGTGAAACTATCAAATACAAATTAAAACCTTCTTTCCATGCCTGTGCCTGCACCATTCGAGTTGGCGTATTTCCTTCAAGGGCTAACCATGTAGGAATTATGTGATATAGATAAGAGTTCATAGATAAGAGTTTATTCATTTCCTTGTTAAACGGTGATTTATTTGAGCATAACAAACGGAATGATGAACGGCTACAAAACAACTACAAACGGGGTTTGACCGGGCTAGTCCCAGTCTCTACACAGGTAGACCACATATTTCTCTATGATAGACCTCATTCACTTGGGCATAATGTTGTCCCATTTTAGATCATGTGGCATTCCCCAGGTATCCTTTCTTTGTTTTTTGTTTTCTGCTATGCATCAAAGGATGAATATGGAAGAAATCCAAACAAAAAAACATTCAAATGAATGCCATGTGATGTGAAATAGGTAAACATTACGCACTAGTCAGTGGGAAGCCCCACACTTCCCAACACGGGGATAGCGGGGTATTAGATATACAAGAATGCTAGTGCACCGCTAATTCCTTGCAATTTGAGGCACATTTCTGTGTCTAATCTGTACTTTTTTCTCCTGATCCAGGGCCGCAAATTTCGATTTGCATAATAATATATAGATTTAGCCACTGGCTAAAAGCGGAGCTCCTGGTTATAAAATTTTCTGTGTGAATGAAAGGGATTCCCATGTGTACATGGTTACTTTAGAGTCTTCCCTTCACGAGATATTAATTTTTCAAGCATAAATCATCATCGATGACGTCATATTACGTGACCACTTCATTTCGCTCATCTAATGACCTAGACTACACTACCAAAGTTTGGTTGTTTTAGAGTATTCCCTTCACGAGATATTAATTTTTCAAGCATAGATGACGTCATCGATGACGTCACATCACGTGACCACTTCATTTCGCTCATCTGGTGATCTGGATTACATTACCCAAGTTTGGTTGGTTTAGAGTCTTCCCTTCACGAGATATTGGTTTTTTAAGCATATATGACGTCATCGATGACGTCATATCACGTGACCACCTCATTTTGCTCATCTGGTGGCCTAGACTACACTACCCAAGTTTGGTTGTCTTAGAGTCTTCCCTTCACGAGATATTGATTTTTCAAGCATAGATGACGTCATCGATGACGTCACATCACGTGACCACTTCATTTCGCTCATCTGGTGAACTGGATTACATTACCCAAGTTTGGTTGTTTAGAGTCTTCCTTTCATGAGATATTGATTTTTCAAGCGTAGATGACGTCATCGATGACGTCATATCACGTGACCACTTCATTTCGCTCATCTGGTGACCTGGATTACATTACCCAAGTTTGGTTGCTTTAGAGTCTTCCCTTCACGAGATATTGATTTTTCAAGCATAGATGACGTCATCGATGACGTCATATCACGTGACCACTTCATTTCGCTCATCTGGTGACCTGGATTACATTACCCAAGTTTGGTTGCTTTAGAGTCTTCCCTTCACGAGATATTGATTTTTCAAGCATAAATGACGTCATCGATGACGTCATATCACGTGACCACCTCATTTTGCTTTATCTGGTGGCCTAGACTACACTACCCAAGTTTTGTTGTCTTAGAGTCTTCCCTTCACGAGATATTGATTTTTCAAACATAGATGACGTCATCGATGACGTCACATCACGTGACCACTTCATTTCGCTCATCTGGTGACCTGGGTCCAGTTGCTCGAAAGTGGTTCAGAACTAAACCTGGTTTAAATTTAATCCACCTTTGAACAACCCGCACCTGGATTACATTACCCAAAGTTTGGTTGGTTTAGAGTCTTCCCTTCACGAGATATTGATTTTTCAAGCATAGATGACGTCATCGATGACGTCACATCACGTGTCCGTGTTACAGCACCCCCTTGTGGCATAGACAAAATATTCCAAGTATGGTTGTCTTAGCATGTTCCCTTGAGGAGATATAATTTTTTCTTTGCATACCACAGGGTTCCCATGTGTACACGGACGGACGGACGGACGACGGACGGACGGCGTACGCTATAGGTTTAATACCAGAAAAATAAAGAAAAATCATATCTCCCGAAGGGAAGCTTCTATAGAAGCCAAACTTGGACAAAGTTTCAAAGACCATAAGAGGAACTCTACACCAAAGTCACGTGCCCTTACGTCATCAATGACGTCATCAAAATGATCCATAATGCCCGTGACGTTCAAAATCAACTCGATAGTATACTATACTATACGTTTTTTCCCTTAGGTATGGTGCTCCGCTTGCGCGGGCCTTCGGCCCGCGCAGGAGCTCCGCTAATACACTGTATTATTATTATAAGTTTTTATTCGCAGAGAAAAACTCCTGCTACTTTATAGCCAAGTGCCACAATATCAATAGGAATTTCATGGCGAATCCCCAAATTAAACCCCTGCTATTCCCAAAGCATTCAATATTATGTCAAATACAAATATAAACCAATTTTGGTGTTTTTTCTTGAGGAAAAAAATAAATTCCCATGGGTATCACCCGGGGGGAGGGTACTTGGGTTGATATAGGGCGGGTATGTGCCGCTGCGAATTTCGAAAGCGGACCCCGTTCTAAAACGATTTTTTGGAGAAAAGCTACCCCGTTCAATTTTTTTGCACCCAAAATGAGACCCCGTTCTAAAGAGAAATTAATGATACCTGCAAATCAAAATTGTTGTTGTTTACGGTTTCATCTGGAATAGAATGTTAAAGCTTGTTGAATTCTTTACTTCAATAAAACAATACGTGACCGCCGGGTCACTTCCCTGAAGATTTTACTGGGTGGTCTTCATTATCATACCCCGTTCTAAAGGACGGTTCCTAAACGATACCCCGTTCTATCGGCTGGAGGAAAAAATTGGGACCCCGTTTGGCGGCACATACCCGTATAGCTCTTGTAAGGGAGTACCCCCCCCCCCCCCCCCCCCCCCCCCCGGGATCACTAACAGGGGTGCTACATAATTTGGTATTGCATCGTCTCAATGAAAATTATACCATTTAGCATTTCCAATTTGCATAAATAGTCATGAAAAGCTGTTTCTAAACCAAACAGTTGTAATTACACACTGCAATTACAACTATGTTGTGAACAGCGAAATGCTTACCTGCCAACTCTCCCAGTTTTCACCCTCAGTCTCCCGGGAACATATTGAAAAAAACTTTCCAAATATTTACTGGAATATCTCCCGGGTAAATTTCTTGCTCATTTCTCATACAGTTGTTGTATTCGAGACAAACTTTTGGTTTTGGAGTTTTCAGGGTTGGCAGGTATGGAAATGCAAACATAAACACATGGCTTATCACCAAGACAAAACAATAAGTGGGCACATAAGCTTACATATCACACACTAGAATTTTGTAATTTAGATTGAAGCACAAAATTAAAAGTGTGAGACAAAACACATTGTATTCGTTTGTTTTTTCCAATTGTTCTTACTGGTACCTTTTTACTAAATTTTATTTGTTTATTTTATTTTTTATTTAATAGCTTTCACCAATTCACAAATATAATTTACAAAAATAAACAATAACACGAAAAAAAAATACAAACAAATGATAACAAACTTTGGTGAGGGTCGCACAACAGAGCGAGGCTCCAAATTAAGTGCGCCCGTTTTAAGACTAAGAACTGAAAAATTAGAAACACATTAAACACGGATATAAATATATATACTAAGCTAAGTAGTAATTCTAGTAACAACAGGAGTAACTAGAGAGCAGATTGCGAGTAGAAGAGCATTTGCAGCAAATAGATTTCCAAGTGTTAAATTATCAATATTATAAGTAAGAGTTAATTACCGAGATTCGAGGCAATAACCCAAATACGTCCCAAGGGCCGTAGGCCCGCGGGATGTATTTGGGTTATTGGCGAGAATCGAGGTAATTAACTAGCTTATTACAGGATTGGCAAGGTTTTCAGAAAGCACGAACAAATGAAATGCATTCTTCTCGTTGAATTTCAAAGTTTTGACAAGGAGTATAGTTTGTAATTGAAAAGGGTAGCGCATTCCGATAGGAACTATTGTTAGTTATTTAGCTGTTTTCATAGACGTACGTTCCCCAGAGAAAATGAATGACAGGTTTTATTCAACCATGATTTACAAAGGTCCAAACAAAAAATATACAGCTTGAGTGCATTCATTTGTTAGCAGAACACGAATTATGTCTTTTGTTTTCGTACAAAACAGCCAGGCCAGTCAATCGAGTGGCTTTTTGTAAAAGCGCGACTCATTCAAACGGTATTTTCGTTTGTACCACGCACTGACTGCTACTAGTCAATTTGCATAACGCCAAGTAACAACATGGATCGGAACTGCTCCAAGCTGGAGTAACTGAAGGCAAGTTTCAGGTATTTTGCGCTCGTTGGTTGTTCTCTAAGATAAGATATGTAAACGATTTCATCTGTATTTTCAGGTTTACCTGCTTGAAAAAAAATCTTTCATAAAAAAACATCTTCCATTTTACTGAAGAAGGTATTGTCTGTTAGACGGGTCACCTTTCCAGCCGCCTGTCCCGTTGCGTGACTCGCTCTCAAAACACAAACCGCAAGGGTGTAATTGTGTAATGTTCTTCATTATAAACCTTTTTAACATTATGGGGAAAATAACAATCAAAATAAATAGCAGAGAATGATATCCTTCCTCGGTCATTTTTATTTCTGACTACGGCGCTAGCATCGTAGACTTTAGGCCAGTTTCAAACGTCGACTGGTCACCCTACTATTGTGTATGTATTGGACCTCCAGTTTTGTGAAAACCGCTAAAGCATGAGCCATATAATGCTAGTACAACATTCACAAATAAATGACTACAGCAATCAATGCAATCAATGCACGATGGCCTAAATGAGATCATTTTCCTCCATCTCGCTATGCAAAGATCTGGGAATTTATCCCATTTATGTCAAATTTGGCAAGGTATTAGTATCTGGAAAGATGTTTCGACTGATAGAAATCTGAAGATGATGACTGACAACGTGACGTCACTATAGGCCGTTGAAAATGGCGCCAAAGTTAGGAATTTGTATATCAACCATTTTATACATTGGTAAATGTTCTAACCACTAAGCCGACTCCAAAAACAAAATCTCCATTAAAATCGAACATATAGATCAAAAGTTATTAAGAAATCGTGATTTCGAAGCTCCCGCCGGAATCTCTGGAATTTAATTGTTCCTTGACCATATAAGGTAAAATTTCGGCGATTTTAAACGTCAACGCGTTAACTCCTATGATGTTGTTTCAAGCAGTTATAGCAATATTTTAAATTTGTAGTTACTTTGACTTTGACATGAAACTCGATACCTTGTTTACGTCACTTTGACGTAAAAATTGCATGTTAGAAGACGTCATACTGACGTAATATGACGTCTAAAGTATCAGATGACTAAGTCAAAGTAACTACAAATTTTGAGACATTCCTATATCTGAAACGTATGTCTCCAACAGATTTAAGCAGCGCCCTCTATAAATCGCCGAATTTTTACCATATATGGTCAAATTGACCATCAAAGCGGGAAATTTGAACTTTTTTAATTAGTCATAACTTCTCTCGGTTTTATCAGAACTCAGTCCGGTTTTCGATACAGTCGTTCATTTACTGCGACGATTAAATAGAAACTGATTGCATAGCCGATTTCCTCACTAAAATTTTTTGTGCTATGTTCCCACGGTGATTATGACGTCACATTGTCAATCAATTAAACCATGTCATCATATTTTAGATTGGCATCCCCTGGGCTGCTCACCTGCCAAGTTATAGCTCATTTGCGCTACGTGTTAAAACGTTATGAGCGTAATTCGTATGAAAGCTGTCCAACTGGAGGAAAATAGCTACGTTATAACCATCGTGATGCCAGTGAATCAAGGTTATCAGAATTAGTCAGATAATCAATTTTGCGTGGTCGGATACTGGGTCCCATATGAACACACAAAAAAAACAGAGCGAATTTCACATGACTGTAGTGAAACCAATTGCAAAATGATTACACGCAAAATTACAAGAATTGGAAAATGACTACATGATTTCACGCAAAATTGAATAATAATTCAATTTTAATTCCACACATCCGTATTAGTTAATTGCAACGTTTGGTATATATTGCTTCAATACTGACTGAGATGTGAATTTTCAAAACTTCGTATTCTGGCTTTATTTTTGTTTTCCACTGAGTTAAATGTATGGGAAAATACATCGAAACATCCAGCCTCGACATATTTGCACACACATTTCTTTGTAAAATGTAAGCCAGAATTCAAAGTTTTGAAAATTCATATCTCAACCAGTTTTAAAGTAATTATTTTGAAACTTAGCAATTTTACGAATATTGGATTTCATTTTCTGATAACTATATTAACTATTATTATTCAACTTTGCGTGATAACGGCCTATAGGAGTAATTACAAAGTATAAATTGCGAATTACTCACGACAGTAATCTGAAATCTCCCTCTTAATATATCGAATTGTTCTTATTCTTATTGACACAACATCAGTACAGCTTAATACATAACTCAGTTTAATTTCTTTTCAAAAACAAGTACAGGCTAAATAACTAAGGGTTATTTGCAGTCTTAATAGCACTTAATCAACATTTTATACCCAAATTTGCCATGAGTAAACTAAGATACTGCGGCAGTACGCAAAGCAAAGCAAAGTTACTTTAGTTTTACTGTTCTCACATCGATCAACAATTGCCCAGGGTGAACTGACAGCTCGGATTGTTTGTGCAAACCGGATGTTTTTTCTTGCTACAAACAGCCACTAGAAAGTTACTGTTCGCACGGCAATACCATTTTTCGCGAACGGACAGCTGAAATTGCTAGTGTGGAGATAAGGAATCATTCACAGAAAATCATTCTCCCACAAAAAAGTACCGCTAAATGCAAAGAGCTGCAAAGGGTCTCGCTCTCGTTAGACTTCTAGACGCTGGACGTGGATACGGTATGTTTTGCGAGCGAGTCACGCAACGGGACAGGCGGCTGGTGAGGTGACCCGTCTAACAGACAATACCTTCTTCAGTAAAACGAAAGATTTTTTTTATGAAAGATGTCTTTTTTTTAAAGAATGTAGGAAAAAAAATTAATGGAAAAAAAAATTATCCGGTCCGCCGAGGTCCGGTCCGCGAGGTCCGCGGAGGTCCGGTCCGCCGAGGTCCGGTCTGCATTTTACAGAGACCCGGAGCAAATAGAGCGGATTTCAGATGACTGTCGTGAGTTATTCGCAATTACTTTGTAATTACACCTATAGGTTTTATTCAGAATTGCTGTAATCACGTTGCGATTGGTCTCACTACAGTCATATGAAATTCGCTCTATTTAACAATTAGACATATAGTCATATAGATGCATAAACTGAGATTATTGGTGTGTTTTTTTTTTCTCGGGATAAGTGTTGGATTTGAATTCACTAGGAAAAGAGTTTGGGGGTGACTAGATTGGGTAGCGATAAGTAGAATGTCCATGTATTTAACTGAGTTAAATACCTAATGTTTATTTAATGAGGTATTTAACTCTGTATATACCCGGGATGTTCCACTTACAGCTATTCGATTCTTTTCATCAGCCCCTCTCTTCCCTAGAGAACTTCAAATCCCTTCTCGGCTTTAAGTTACTTGCGAGGTATGTACGTTAGTTGGAGACCTCAAAAACACAATGGAAACCGTGTCAATCATGTAATAAGAAGCAGTAAAGGCATCAGAGTAGTAGCGCAGGAGGTGTGATTTGAACTGATTAGCAGAAGAGAGGGTGCGGATATCCTCAGGCAGGTTATTCCATAGTTTTGGGAGGCGGTTAAAGAAGCTAGCTTGAAAGAGTTTAGTACGGCATTTAGGAACGGTCAGATCAAGCACAGAACTATGACGGGTTACTCTGGTAGATTTACACTTAACAAATCTATCTAGAATCCATTTCCAGCCGATAAATGAAGATAATACAAAGCAAAAGCGACTCCGAATAACATGTTAAACAGAAGTGCAATATTTCGGTTTTACTTCAAACCATTATCAAGCAAGACTAAACGCAGTGGAGGGACTAGAACAATACAAGCTCTTTTGTGGCCTTGATACCATTGTTCAGAGAAGGCACGCATTTCTTAATTAGCAAAGATTCCAGGAAGCACAGTTCAACAAAGTTCGTATTAATCGCGAGAATGTTGGTGTTTGAAATTACAGTGCTACGAGTAAATGCTGCGGTATTTACAATAGGCTGTTTGTTTTTGATAGCTTCTGGCAAATTATGTAGATCTACTAAATATTTAAAAGCCTGACAATTAACAAGGTGACAATGCACAGCCGAATGCTCTTCGGTAGAGTGCTCTTCTAGCCTAGTAATTAAGCAACGGTCTGTTTTGCCAATGTACATTTCATTACAAGCGGGGCAAACAAAGCGGTATATAACATGTGACTTAAGGTTCATGTGACTTCGGCTGTGCATTGTCACCTTGTTAATTGTCAAATCCAAAATCACCATTTGGATTTGTTTTTTGACGCTTTTTTCTTAGGTATGGTGCTCCGCTCTGCGGCCTTCCGCCGCAAAGGAGCTCCGCTATAATATATGTTAGGAACCTACTCATGATAAGGTTTAATTTGATGTATGATAGTCTTTGCTAGCTCGAGTGATATTAAAATCTCAATATTACAGCTAAAGACCAAATTGCGCAATTTCAAGGTCACGTGACCGCCTTAAGTTACTTCTTCGGTATTGCTAACATTTATTTTTGGAATCTACTCATGATAATCTTTAATTTGATATATGATAGCGGAGCTCCTGCGCGGGCCGCGGAGCACCATACCTAAGAGAAAAACGTATAGTATACTATCGAGTTGATTTTTGAACGTCACGGTCATTATGGATCATTTTGATGACGTCATTGATGACGTAAGGGCACGTGACTTTGCTGTACAGTTCCTCTAATGGTCTTTGAAACTTTGTCCAACTTTGGCTTCTATAGAAGCTACCCTTCGGGAGATATGATTTTTTTAGCGGAGCTCCCGCGCGGCGCGAACCTTAAAAAATTCATATCTGGTAAAGGGAAAACTTTAAGATAACCAAACTTGGGTAGAATTGTCTAGGTCACCAGAGGAGCGGAACAAGATGGTCACGTGATCTGACGTCACTGATGACGTCATCTATGTTTGAAACATTTATTTCTCGTGAAGGAAAGGCTCTAAGACAACCAATTTGGTAGAATTGTCTAGGTCGACAGAGGACTGCAACGAAGTGGTCTCATGAGTGATGTGTGCGTCATAGAGACATCAACAATGACGCCAAGCTTTATAAATGGCATAAAATTGACTGGGAACTCCCCATTTAGGCAGTGCCTAAATCTATATATTTAGCGGAGCACCATACCTAAGGGAAAAACGTATAGTGTACTATCGAGTTGATTTTTGAACGTCACAGGCATTATGGATCATTTTGATGACGTCATTGATGACGTAAGGGCACGTGACTTTGGTGTAGAGTTCCTCTTATGGTCATTGAAAGTTTGTCCAAGTTTGGCTTCTGTAGAAGCTGCCCTTCGGGAAATATGATTTTTTCTTTATTTTTCTGGTATTAAACCTATAGCGTACGTCGTCCGTCCGTCCGTCCGTCCGTCCGTCCGTGTACACATGGGAACCCTGTGGTATGCAAATAAAATATTATATCTCCTCAAGGGAACATGCTAAGACAACCATACTTGGGATATTTTGTCTATGCTACAAGGGGGGTGCTGTAACACGGATACGTGATGTGACGTCATCGATGACGTCATCAATGACTGAAAAATAAATATCTCGTGAAGGGAAGACTCTAGAATAACCAAACTTTGGTAGTGTAGTCTAGGTCACCAGGTGAGCGAAATGAAGTGATCACGTGATATGACGTAATCGATGACGTCATCTATAATTGAAAATGAATATCGCATTAAAGGCAAACTCTAAACCAACCAAACTTGGGTAATGTAGTCCAGGTCACCAGATGAGCGAAATGAAGTGGTCACGTGATGTGACGTCATCAATGCTTGAAAAATCAATATCTCGTGAAGGGAAGACTCTAAAACAACCAAACTTTGGTAGTGTAGTTTAGGTCACCAGATAAGCGAAGTGAGGTGGTCTCGTGATATGACGTCAGCGATGACGTCATCTATGCTTGAAAATTAATATCTCGTGAAGGGAAGACTCTAAAACAACCAAACTTTGGTAGTGTAGTCTAGGTCGCTAGATGAGCGAATTGAAGTGGTCACGTGATATGACGTCGTCGATGACGTCATCTATGCTTGAAAAGTTAATATCTCGTGAAGGGAAGACTCTAAAGCAACCATGTAGACCATGTACACATGGTAATCCCTTTCATTCACACAGAAAATTTTATAACCAGGAGCTCCGCTTTTAGCCAGTGGCTATATCTATATATTATTTTTCTGGTATTGAACCTATAGCGTACGCCGTCCGTCCGTCCGTCCGTCCGTCCGTGTACACATGGTAACCCTGTGGTATGCAAAGAAAAAATTATATCTCCTCAAGGGAACATGCTAAGACAACCATACTTGAGATATTTTGTCTATGCCACAAGCGGGGTGCTGTAACACGGACACGTGATATGACGTCATCGATGACGTCATCTATGCTTGAAAAATCAATATCTCGTGAAGGGAAGACTCTAAGACAACAAAACTTGGGTAGTGTAGTCTAGGCCACCAGATGAGCGAAATGAGGTGGTCACGTGATATGACGTCATCGATGACGTCATCTACGCTTGAAAAATGAATATCTCACTTAAAGGAAGACTCTAAACCAACCAAACTTGGGTAATGTAATCCAGGTCACAAGATGAGCGAAATGAAGTTGTGACGTCATCGATGACGTCATCTATGCTTGAAAAATTTATATCTCGTGAAGCAAACATGTAAACCATGTACACATGGGAATCCCTTTCATTCACACGGAAAATTTGATAACCAGGAGCTCCGCTTTTTAGCCAGTGGCTAAATATAGGTTCAAAACATAGGAGGAGGTCTTGCATAGAAATTCAAAGCCGACCGTGAAGCGGGAGGTTTTGAATTTCTATGCAAGACCGACTCCGTAGTATTTTCTTCAATTTAGATTGGGCAATTTGTTTCCTGGATATTACTGCATGCCGGCGAAATATGAAAAGCAATGACGATGTTTGTGAGTTTCAAACTTTATTCTTGAAAAAGCAAAGGAAAGAAATACAATTTGTATTGAATAGAATTGAACTGAGGGATTGAACATGATCATTGTATTGATTTATTGTTTACATTAAAATTTCCTAACGATAGTCAATGGATATTGTTTTACTTTCATGTAATTTTGAGACAGAATAATAGTCACAATTTAAAATTCATTTTTGGGGACTAATTATTTAATTATGGTGCTAGAGTAATGTAAGTGTGATTTGATTAATTTAGAGGAGCGTGTAGCTTAATGTAAGACCCGGTACAGGTTTTACATTTAGATGTAAGACCTGTACCGGGTCATACATTTGAATGTAAGACCTGTACAGGGTCTTACATTCAGCCCCACACTCCCCTAAATTATTCAAATGCCGCTACCATCTTTTAAATAGTATAGGTTTTGTATCAGGGTTCAAGACCTCCATAAAACAATAGGATTTGGGTGTGGTAGGTTTTTAAATCTATATATTAGTATTTGCTAGCTCGAGTGATACCAAAATCTCAATATTACAGCTAAGGACCAATTGCGCAATTTCAAGGTCACGTGACCGCCTTAAGTTACCTCTTCGGTATTGGTAACATTTATTTTGGAATCTACTCATGATAAGCGTCAATTTGATATATGATAGTCTTTGCTAGCTCGAGTGTGTACTGTCGCACTTTGTAATAATTAACGCACTTTGTAATACCTGACGCAATTTGTAATACAGTTGACGCACTTTGTAATACCTGACGCAATTTGTAATAAAGTTGACGCTCTTTGTAATAAAAAAGCTGACGCAATTTGTAATAACCCCTGTCGCAGTTTGTAATAAAAAAGGCTAACGCAATTTGTAATAATTCCCTGACGCAAAATGTAATAAAGCAAATTCTATTTAAAATCATCTTGATGGCTCTTGATTCTTTTGGATTGTGCTGGACTAATCACACGAACAACATTAAAAACGTAAACAGGCGATTCCGTAATAATCTCTTAGCTATTATACTTTCGCAATGGTGGCGTTACTGGTCTCGTAAGTGTAAGAAAGCTTATGAGTCGCCACGGTCCGCGGCCTTCTAGCGAAGTTTGTTTTCGCGAGGTCAAGCGAGTTCAATCCCAAGGGCTAATGCCTCTGGCTCATCAGTGCCGTAGCTAGCATAGGGTCAGAGGGGGCAGTCCCCCCCCCCAAACAAAGTAAAATTTTTAGTGTCAACATGTGGGGAAAAAACATGCTTGCCCTCCCCCCCCCCCCCCCCCCCCCCCCCAGCATATGTACTTAGAATTTCGCATATGTACTTAGAATTTGAATATAGAAATACCATGTTGCAATTTTTTCCAGGTTACAAGCTAAAATGACCGGACTAATAACAAATAGGACATTAATTTGCACTATTGCGTCATTTCACTGCGAGTACCAGAATCCTTTTCAGTTTTCTTTTCTTATTCAGATGACCCGCTATTGGAAACAATAGGTTGTAATTACGCAAACAAAAAGGGACAACGCAAAGGTGTCTGGTGGTCGTAGTTAAATACGTCATAATGAAAATGTCCTATTGGCTTAAGGGAACTTGTTTGTGTGCAACTTTACATGACTAAAAAGTGTCTACTATATATTCTAAGAACACGATAGATGTTATGACGTTCGACATGGAAAAGAACATTGACACCCCGAATCTTCAACTTCAACATGTGTTTTACTGCCGACGGTTGACAGCCCACAACCTTGGGGTTAGCGACTCTGGCCAAGGGTACACATAGGAAATAGGTTTGTCCCCTGGTCAGTTTCTTCTGCACGTGACGTCTCAGGCTCTCGACAAAATAACAGTTCAGCCACCGAAACTTTAGATTGAGTTTTGAAAATATTAATAATTTTAATAATTTGTTTTCCGCAGAACTGGAGCAAAGGCTTTAATATCATACTTAGACAGGGGGGACAGGTATGTATTGAGTGAAGGCCATATTATATAAAATATACCCGAGTTACCACTGTATGCATTGCTACGTGACACTAAATTTCAGTGTTGCGACGGGCGATTTTAGTCAAAACGCTAAATTGGGCTACTTCAGTGTGTCGACATCGAAAGCAAAATTTCAAGGGGGTAATGTCATGGTCTGTCATTATTTGAGGGTGTTCTTAAGTAGCTTAAAATGCAGTTCATTTCACAAAAAAATGAGAAGAAGAATCGTCTACGTTTGTTAAATAAGTAAGATTTATAAACCGAGAATGATCGATGTATAAATCGATTATAGCCAACATTCGAGGTATATAAATTTCTTATTGCACATTTGACGAGGTTTTTTTTTTAAAAACGGCTATGTGAGATCTTGAAATTTGAGTAGAATTTTGAAGGAATTGTTCGAGTTTGCTCCAAGAATCGGCTATTTTTGTGTCTTTGAAAATCTTTCAAATTTTGCATGTGATTAGAGAATATTATATTTTCCCAAAATGCGTTTAAATTTCTGAAAACGATTTTTAAAACGAGTAAAAACTGCCTTTAAAAATCACCATGTTCAGCTGTAAATCACTACCTAACGGGATTAAAAAACTAAATGTCTACCAGATAATATTCAAGTTTACTCATTTTTCTACAAACTGTTTAAATATTCCGACTTATCAGCACCGAAAATACCAAAACAATTTGAGTTCTCATTTAGAAACTGATTCTTGTTACAAGGAAGGCCTGAAAGCACATTCTTAGTGTTCCTTACGAAAGCCGAGAAGGAACATTGGATTTCGGTGTTCTTAAATTTAATTTCGTTGTTCTTAAAATTGACTTCAGAGTTCTTAAATTTCGTTGTTCTTAAAATGAACTTCAGTGTTCTTAAATTTCGGTGTTCTTAAAATTGACTTCAGAGTTCTTAAAATTTCGTTGTTCTTAAAATTGACTTCAGAGGTCTTAAATTTCGTTGTTCTTAAAATGAACTTCAGTGTTCTTAAATTTCGGTGTTCTTAAAATTGACTTCAGAGTTCTTAAATTTCGTTGTTCTTAAAATTGACTTAGAGTTCTTAAATTTCGTTGTTCTTAAAATGAACTTCAGTGTTCTTTCATTTCGTTGTTCTTAAAATGAGGGGGGGGGGACTCCTTCGAAGACTGATACGGACAGAGGTCTGGGGCCAGTTCCTGTAAGGTTGGATAAAGTTATCCATGGATAAAAGTCATCTGTTGTATAGGATTTGTTCAGGATTTATCCGTTGGATAAGCATTTATCTACAGATAACTCTTAACTAACCTTCTAGGAACCGGCCCCTGGAGAAAGTTGTGGTCTGGGTATCACAATAAGATCCTTGTTTTAAAAAACTGTATACCTTCATGTGAATCAGCAATTTATCCAAATCGGTATATTATAGTGGCCGGCGGATCCAGAAGAAGGTAATGATTTTTTTTTTTTTTTCCCTCTTGGGCTTTTTGCCTATAGACCTTTCATTAGCGTTTGAATTGACTTATCCGAACCTAGCCTGCGAAGATCCGGCACACGCGAGCTTAACCTTAGGGTTAGTACTAACCCTAAAGGTTAAGCTCGCGTGTACCGGATGTTCGTAGGCTAATCCGAACCAAAACAGTTTGATACTAACTAAGAAAATCGGATCTGATTTTGATAAATGAAATTGTTAATTTTGAAAATTTCCCTGATGAATATATCAAATCCCTCCCCGCCTTTACGTTTGTAAGGAAGTTTATAATAGAAATAGAGACCTATGAATAACAAAGAAAACCGTGTCAAGTGTGCAATAACCTTAAATAAGTACACATTTGGAGTTTTTTCGTGTAGTATTGAGTGGATAGGAATGGATTGCTTTTTAACTAGGTTGAGCAATTTTCAAACTTGGAATTTGATAGCAAAAGCTTTAAAAAGTGTTACGTAAAAATGCCTATAAGAATTCCTTTCTAAAACTGAGTTCAAACATATATAAGCTTTATATAGCATTAAGAGTTGTTTACATACACCTTATTCCAAAATGGCTTACTGGCCCTTGTGGCCTCGTTCTCATGAAATTGTTCTTTTCTTTTATATGCACTTATGCACAAAGACAAAATATAATTTCACGAGAGTGAGGCCACAAGGGCCAATAGAACAAAAGGTCGGTCATTTTGGAATAAGGTGCATTGCATCGCCAAAATTGTAAACTATTTTCAAGGAAGAAAAGAAGCCTTTGAAGAAACCTTAAAGTGATACGCACTTCCTAATATGGCAATGTCTTCTTTATCCCACAGAAGAACAAAAAACTGCCACTAGTTGCGTTGTTTTCCTCCCTTATATACAACCAAATTTATAAGGTAAGACTGGGCGATGGTCCTGTGTGACTCAAGTAGTAAGAAACCCTCAACATAACATAAGTGGTCACACCTTAGTATTGAACAGCAATATTAATATTGATTCAGACCCGTTCAGTTTCTACTGTGAGGGGGACATAATGAACTAATTATTTTACTACATTCATTTTGCCTAGACAATCAACCATAAGTTCTCGTTCGTGGACACACGTTCCTCTCGAATGACAACGATTTCGGGAAGATGGAAAGTGAAAGAGCAGAAAAGCGCTCGACAGTAAGTACGGGAAACATATAGCAGAAATCACATGTAAACCGAATGGAAGTGTGAGTGTGTAGGAAGGTAGTGATATTTAAAACTTTACCTTTTTGGTGAATCTTTTCAGGTGTATCTACCGGGGAGAACTGGAAGAGTGCTATAGAGAAGGCAAAAATATCACCTAGCCATTCAAGGTATTTTCATAAATAGGCTCCCGTGTCTATTGCCAAGCACAAACATACCAAGCAGTACTAAAAATGACCCTTAAGGTTACTGAGAACGTTCGCGCAGCTCTTCGGAAAAAAAAAATCATACAACTCCTTAGTGTAACCAAAACATGTCAACGTATATATCGTTGGAAAGCTTATAGAATGGACTAGCGGGCTATGGCAAAAAAAAAAACATTTTTTTTAGCAAACATAATTTTTTTAAAGGTTTTATTAAAAATGTGGATTTGACACTTTCAAGAGCTACCCCTGCAGAACTGCCTGACCTTGACTCCCAAGTAACACATTGTTTTAATCCTTAAGGTTACTGAGAACCTTCGCGCACGTGTTCGAAAAAAAAAAATCATACGCGTCCTTAGTTTAACCAAAACATATCAACCTATATATCGTTGGAAAGCTTATAGGATGGACTAGCGAACTATGGCAAAAATAAATGTTTTTCATAATTGGAAATTTTTTATAAGGTTTTATTAAAAATTCGGGTGTGAGAGTTTCAAGAGATAACGCTGACGAACTGCTAGACCTTGACTCCCAAGTAACACATTGTTTTAATCCTTAAAGGTGTTTCTCAAAAACCGTGTCTGCGTTTTTTTAAATTTTGCTTTGCTCAAAAGTTATCGAACTTTTAAATTTCAAAGGTCAAATTTTGTAGAATTTTCACGCTCTAAAAATTTAAAAAATTCATAGCTTTGAACTAAACAAAATTAAAAAAATCGCAGACACGGTTTTTGAGAAACACCTTTAAGGATTAAAACAATGTGTTACTTGGGAGTCATGGTCCAGCAGTTCGACAGCGTTAGCACACCAACATATTTAATCAATGCTTAAAAAAAATTACAGGTATCAATAAGTGATTTCTTTTTGCCTTAGCCCGTTAGTCCATTCTATAAGCTTTCCAACGATATATAGGTTGACATATTTTGATTAAACTAAGGACGTGTATGATTTTTTTTTCGAACAACGTGCGCGAAGGTTCTCAGTAACCTTAATAGTGTTTCTCAAAATCCGTGTCTGCGTTTTTTTTAATTTTGCTTTGTTAAAAAATTATGGAACTTTGGTTTATAATAATGTTGCAAAGTCCACACAATCTTCTCAGTGATATTTTAGTGCCAATACTTAGTTCATTCTCTTGCGGGAATTTTGGTGCAGACTAAAATGACTGTCGGTTATTTCCCTTTTCGGAATGAAGCAAGTGTTGTTCGCTTCTTCTCAATCGAAGCCGCTGTATTTGTGTGAACAGTATATAGTCCTTCAATACGGATTTGCTCACGTTTGTGTGCGGCTTGCAAAAGCAAGATGGCGGTTGTTATGTAATACGTTTCGCTGTAATCTAGCGGTATTATGTTTAAATTACAGAGAAAGCAGTTTGAAATGGTTGAACGTAGATGTTCTCAGAGAATAGAGAACGTTTTTACGCAGGCGAGCGCGATGTAAGATCGAAGTCTAAAACATCGCTTGCTGCCTTGCCTCTACGTCCACCGAATGTGACGGCTCTGTAAAAAATGGCAAAAACAAATTACCAAGTGTGAATCATGGACGTGGCGCTTCATTGAAGTCATGAGCCATGATAGCTATGTATATGCAAGACCGGTTTTGGGTGCTGGATAAGGCGCCCTTCGTCAGTTGCTTATAGCTTTGAGTCAATGCACTCGCAGGATGCAAGATGCAAAGACTTAAACACTCGTGAGAGGCAATCGAGTTTTGTTCGAGCAGTATGATAGAACCTTATTGGCTAGTTAAACTGGCCGCTGATTGGATGGGATGATAATTTATGCGAAATTACTAACATTTCGATCCGCGTCGCTTCAAGCTTGTTAGTTTGCTCTGTTTTAGGAACATACCAATAATTTTCCGAGGTCCAATTTTATAGAATTTTCACGCTCTAATTTTTTTTTAAATTCATAACTTTTGAACTGAACAAAATTTTTAAAAACGCAGACAGGGTTTTTGAGAAACATCTTTAAGGATTAAAACAATGTGTTTCTTGGGAGTCAAGATCAAGCAATTCTGCAGGAATAGCTCTTGAAAATGTCACACAATTTTTTAGAAAACCATTTTTTTTTTAAATTTTGTTTATTAAAAAGTTACTTTTTTGCCATAGCCCGCTAGTCCATTCTATAAGCTTTCCAACGATATATAGGTTGACATGTTTTGGTTAAACTAAGTAAGGGTTAGAGAATGGACGCGAGTGTTCTATGGGATATAGACCACTAATGAACAAAAATCTGCGAGCGGTGTTAGCGCGAGCAGATTTTTGTTCATTAGTGGTCTATTGCCCATAGGACACGAGCGTCCATTCTCTAACTTTTTTAGAACATGATCAATGCCACGAAGAAAGTCTTTTGAAAGTTTTTGTGCTAGCTTGTCATTGAGATATCAACATCATTATTGTTCAGAGCCAAACTTCATCCAAGGCTTTTTACAATAGTAGTGTCAATCAAAGCCTTGTGAATGGAAAACTGAAAAACCGGTTTGTTTTGAGTGTATTCATTGTTCTATAACTAATTTCCAAGTGTGTTTTGAGACGATAGCAGTTGAAACTGGCCATACTGGAGTTCGTTCCCGAAGTCAGGTAAGAAATGAAAAGATTCTATCGAGCTTTTGTAATGGATTCCTCGACTCCTATGGCCCAAGAAAAGGGAGAAACAGAAAAGCGTTCACAAAATCTCGGTCTAGTTATCAGAATTCGTAAATCCGTAAAGTTTGGATTGAACCCGGAAATTGAACTGAAGTTTAGCAGAACTCAGAAGTCGCATTACAGCGGAACATTTGGTAAAACATACTTTTGAATTGACAATCTGTTTCTTCCCGGGGCTTTCTTATGAGAATTGCAAGAGCGCTGATGTTCGCGAGGCTGGCAAAATTCGAGTTTGTTTTTAGCAAATTGAGACTCAAATGTTCTTCAAATGCCTCGAGACAGACAAGAGTTGAGTGAATCAGACGATAAACTGATGCGAAAGGGGGAAGTTTTTCTCTTAAAAAATACAGTACGTTATAACATGAACAGGGAACATCAAAATGCAAAATGTTCGTGGAGAAACTTTAAGATATTTTTCGATATTTTGCTTTGCTTAACTACAGAAAAAAGCCATGTTCTTAGGGGGTTGTCGCACGCTTGCTGTCCACTTCTCTGACAATAAAATAGCTCAAATCGCAATCCAATTCCATCGTCTTAATAACAGGTCAAAACAACCTAGAATTGCATTTGTCCAACACTTGAAAGGTTTTTCTATAAATCTGCAGGATTATTTTGATTACTATGGGCAAATATGCATGTGTTTTTGCGGTTACTATTTTACTTATTTATGTCCACGGTGGACGGATTTATTGAGCGTGCGAGGGCCCCAATAACATGTTCTTAAGTTTTTGCCTATAAAAACTTATAAACTTATAAATTCTTGTAAACGTGGTTATTTATAAACAAGTTGCAATGTTGATAATGTACTAATTTTGATTTGCTTTATTTTGTTATAGAAAGATGTTGAAGAGAGACTTGTAATAAAGGGCTATTTTGCAAAAGATGACAATGAAGTCAATGTTTTCCTTTATTTTCTAGAGTTAGTTGTGTCAAGCGGCGAGGGAAGAACAGGGTGTGGTTTGTACATAGTCATTAGTATTCATGCTCATAGTCATTAGTATTCATGCCATAGTCATTAGTATTCTCTATGTTGCACCTTGGTTTTCGTTGTTCTTCTTCAGGAGAACAATGAAAATTGCAAGGTGCAACTTGAGAATATTAATGACTATGAGCATTAGTATTCATGCCATAGTCATTAGTATTCTCTATGTTGCACCTTGGTTTTCGTTGTTCTTCTTCAGGAGAACAATGAAAATTGCAAGGTGCAACTTGAGAATATTAATGACTATGAGCATGAATACTAATGACTATGTACAAACCCCTAATTTCCCTATTGTTCAATGCCCTCGCCGCTTGACGCTTTAGTTTCTATGGGATATAGGGGACGCAAATGCAGGTCGCTGATTGGCTGAGTGGCATTGGTCATGTTCTAAGAACGAGTATGATTTTTTTTCCGAGGACGTGCGCGAAGGTTCTCAGTAACCTTAAACATTAAATACCAGAATCATTGTACGGTGCTTGGATGAAGATTGCTTCAGAACTAGTCTATTTCGAGATCCAAAGGCGCGATCTATGGACGTTCCCCTAAAGCATATACTAATGTAGCTGATGATATTTTTTTTTTTGTGAATAACAGGTAACTAACATGGCACAAGACTATTTGTTAAAAGCTCCAAGGGTGCGGCGGAGGAAAAGTATAAAACGCCCGCCCGCACAACAGAAGGAGAAAGCCTAAGGTAATTATTTTACAAGGCTTCTTGGAGTATTTCCAAATCCTGCATTGTGTCCTATGTGCATCTCGTGAACCAAGTCTTTAAAAATATACTTACAAACACTGTTACACTGTTAAGCTTTCTATATTTGCACTAACAGTTTCATTCTTAACAGATTCTAGCGCGCCCACTGGTTTAATTATGGTTGGGGCAAAGAGGGAGGTGTACTTAGCCACCATCCACATGAGGTTTGCATCAGATACACCCTCGACGAGGAAGAGGGCCTACTACGGTCAACTACCTCTGAAGGCAGCGAAGGTATTTAAAATTATAATTTCTTAGACTGAACTAACCAGACACTGTTCAAACGGTCAGTAAATTTGATATTTTCCCTTAGCTTAATACGCCGAATTCCGACGTTTGAGTTTGTGCTAGAGCTATTTCGTATGACTGTTAAAAAGGCACGAAACAAGGTTCAGTAACGGCATGACACGAAACCTCGCCTTCTCGTGAGCATTCAGCCAATCACATCTTGCCAAATGTCAGATCAACCAATCGGAATGCTTAGACTCAGCAATGCAAAATACATTTACTTCACGGACACTACTAGCAAGGTCATAATAATGCTAATGTATTTGAGAGTAAAATGCCATTCCTTTTCTTTTCAGGTTGCAGATCTCAAAAAAATCGCAAAGGCCCATGTGCCAATACCTTAAAGGCACTTTTACATGTCTCTAGAAGCACACAGCGTCGATGACTAAACGGTAAGCTACTTTCTAATTATAAGTTCAGTTAAATCCCCACCGTCATTAACCGTCATCCCTTTCGAGCGGCGTACCGTAAACGTTCCTGTTCCTGTTATAGTGATACTCGACATACACTGTTTTAATCGTACCATTTTCGCAGTTTATTTATGTTTTTTCAGAGAGTCTAAAGATTTTACATCCAATGTTTTGCAATATTCAAGATATAGCTCCTCAAAATAACAACAGAAGCTTGCAAAGGCTCATTCGGACGGTTGCCCACTTCAAAAGTCTAAAATGTCACAACCATCATCACAAAGGAACGTTTCATTTCTTGGTTCATTGGTTGGCTCTTTCGTTTGATCTAATTGAAAATTCGTTTTTTTTGTTCTCACCTTAGGTCAAACGCGTTTGTCGCGGTCGTCGATGTCTTCTAGAGTAACTAAGGTTAAACCTGATTTCAAAATCTTTTGAATTTGAACATATTGATTAGAATTTACAAACGAAATGCTATAGATAATTTATCTCATGAGGAATGAGTTCCACGGTAAATTTCACCCGAAAATCGATATTGCACGAGTCGCAAAGTGACAAATGTGATATCGTTTTTCAAGTGAAATTTAGCCTGGAATCTCACGAGTCGAGTGACGAATTCTCCTCATCCATACTCCGCATTATGACGTCATAATGCGATCCCTTATCGCGCATGCGCAGCAGACCACTCTTTAAAGTCAATTGTTATGTAAATCAGATACTCGTATAAAACACCACCGTTGGCAGGAATCGTCCTCTTCCTTTTTCGTGCAGAAAAAGCTCAGGTAAGCATACCACTCGGTGATACTCGAGTCTGTTTAAAAGACTCTTATGAATCTATATTCAGTGTCTACCACCTTGAATTTAGATATACGCTTCTAACTCTAGTTTTCTTTTTGTGTCCTTATATCTGTGCCAGAGACCATGGGTTCACCAGCCAGGGACGCGAACGAAGAATTGGAAAGAGAAGAACTACTTTTAGCTGATGGCACTGAGCCTGAATCCAGCGAGTTTTCGCAGAATCAACTGAGGGCTCTCTATCATGGCCTACAGCTTGACAGATTGAGTGCTTCCGTCGCTGAAATTTCTGAGATGTTTAGTTCTTTCAAGAACGCCAGTGATAAACCAAAGGTCTCGGAATCCGGGACGGTTTCTGGCTCTAAGCGCCCGGCTTCTAGCGAATCGCTAACTCAGCCGTCGAAAAAGCCGCGCAACAAAAAGTCCGAGCAAAGTATCTCGGCAGAGGCTGGTGTCAGTTTTGACCCGGCTGCATCTGAATCAGACTCTGATTCTAGTAACGAAGGTGACAACGCAAGTAACTCGGATTCTGACGTGGAACCCTGTTCCATATTTGACGAGATGCTTAATTATGGGCCTAAAGTCTCTGACGAATTAGCGACTAGAGTGAACGACTCATTCACAAAAAAGCCCATTGAAGACAAAATGAAGGCTCTTATCGATAAGTATAAGACGCCAGAAAATTGTACCCTCTTGTGCGTTCCTAAAGTAAACGAAGCTTTGTGGAACGACTTGGAAAGGCCGGCAAAGAGCCGTGACCTAGCACTACAAGAGGTACAAAAGTGTATGCTGAATGCTGCACGACCTTTAATTGAAGCTATCCAGACGACGAAACAAAGTCGTAAAAACAAAACTCATGTAGATACGAAATATTTACTTGAGTGCCTTCGTATTGCATTAACCTGTCTCGGTAATGCATCTTATCAGGCGTCAATGAAAAGACGTGATTTCCTCAAACCAGAGTTGAGTAAAAACTTTCGCTCTCTCTGTTCTTCCTCGCTGCCTCTCACCAAATATTTATTTGGGGATGACCTGTCGAAACAAGTAGACGATATTGCAAAAGCGAATAAGATTACGTCCAAGGTCATTACCAAAAAGCAGAACCAGGCCTCAAGATCCAGTCGTAAACAGGGATCCCGAAATGTCAACAAATCCAATGATTCTTTTTTAAGGGATCGCCCGTCCCGTCGCGGGCGTTTCCGTCCGTCATTCAACAACAGAGCGTCAAATTCAAACCAAACCAACAAGTCCTACAATCAAGACGTGAAGGACAAGCAGTAACTCCAACTAATGTGAGTTCAGTTAGCAAATTAACTATGCATTTTGCTAACTGGTGTCAAATCACCCGCGACCCTTGGATCTTACAATCCGTTCAGGGCTATCGCCTCGAGTTTGATTCAAACCCTCAACAAACAAAGCTGCCTATGGCACCTAAATTTAGTGACGAACAAGCCCACGCAATTGACCTTGAGGTCTCAAAACTTCAGGAAAAAGGGGCGATTGTTCATACGCGTCACTCAAGAGGGGAATTTTTATCAAACATTTTTCTGGTTCCAAAGAAAACAGGTGATTTGAGACCAGTTATCAATCTGAAACCGCTAAACCAATTTGTATGCACAAAGAAGTTTAAAATGGAGACAATAAGTTTTGCTGTTGAACTCATCAACCCGGGTGACTATTTAGCATCCATTGATCTCAAAGACGCATACTTTAGCATCCCTATTCATAATAGTGACCGAAAATATTTGCGCTTTGTTTGGCGTGACCAGCTACTGGAATTTGTCTGCATGCCTTTCGGGTATAGCCTGGCCCCACGGGCCTTTACTAAGATATTAAAACCAGCCTATTCACAACTACGCATGAACGGCGTTAAGGTGTCGTACTACATTGACGACACTTTAGTTGTTGCTCCATCTGAAAAAGCATGTAAACAAAGTATTAAAACAGTAATTGATTTACTCCAATCACTTGGTTTTACAATAAACCTTGCAAAGTCTCGCTTGCGACCAGTCAATGAAATAACCTATTTGGGGTTCATTGTAGACTCACGCTTAATGACCTTGTCATTACCTGACGACAAAATTGTGAGAATTGTAGAGGCTTGTATAAAATTGCGTAATGTAAACACAGCCTCTATTCGCCAGGTGGCCGAAGTCACCGGATTGCTTGTTTCCGCCTTTCCGGCTGTTAGATACTTGCAACTGTTTTATCGATCTGTTGAGGCATGTAAATCGACTGATATCTCTTTAGGGGCCTCATACGAAGATTTTGTTAATATTACCAATGTAGCCCGATCTGATTTAGATTGGATCATTGCCCATATTAGAGAATATAACGGAAAGTCGTTCAAACCGCCTCCAATTACACAAACGATTGAATCAGACGCCAGTAATCTGGGATGGGACGCACATTACGGTGGCGAATACACCGGCGGTCATTGGTCTGTTAACGAATCAGCAAATCATATTAATTATCTTGAATTGCTGGCTGCGTCCCTAGCCTTGAAATGCTTTGCACGTAACAACGCTCGCGTTTGTCTTAAAACCGACAATACTACTGTCGTTGGCTATATTAATAAAATGGGGGGTATGGCATCACCTACGCTTAATGCCCTCACAAGAGACATATGGTTTTGGTGCCTCAAACGCAATATCGTTGTAACCGCTGTGCATATTCCTGGCGAGAATAATATTCATGCCGATTATTACTCTCGGAACTTTAATGATAGGATCGAGTGGAGCCTGAACCCGACTGTATATCAGTGGGCCACCCAACGGCTACTTATAAACCCCACCCTAGATCTTTTTGCAACACGTTTGAATAGTAAGTGCGAACGTTTTGTTTCTTGGCAACCCGACCCAGAGGCAGTAGCCACAGACGCTTTTACGTTGTCTTGGAGTGATGGTATTTATTATGCTTTCCCTCCATTCAGTCTCATACCAAAGGTACTATCAAAGGTCCAACAAGACCAAGCTTGCATAATGTTGATAGCCCCTGTTTGGACTACGCAGGTGTGGTTCCCGACAGTCTTGAGCCTTCTAGTGGAACGGCCTCTACTCTTGCCGAGGTGGGACAACATTTTAACTCTACCCCACAACAGTGCTCGACACCCTCTCCGCGAAAAGATGCAGCTAGCCGCCTGGCTTGTATCAGGAAAGGACTCAAAGATCGAGGAGTTTCAGAAGGGGCTTCCGAAATCATCCTCAAATCGTGGACTGAAGGTACTCAAAAGCAATACAACCGTCCGTGGGCCAAATGGGTTGGCTGGTGTAACAAATTCAAGGCTGATCCTCTTCAGGCGCCTGTGACCCTATTTATTGACTTTTTACTGGACACTTTCCAGGAAGGCAAAGCGTATAGTACAGTCAATACATATAGATCAGCAGTTTCAATTACAATTAAGTCGGTCACAGGTCGGGATCTAGCTACAGATCATCTCGTATCAAGATTTATGAGGGGACTTTACGTCTCAAAGCCTCCCCTTCCACGATACACTCATACTTGGGACGTTGCCATGGTTACCAAGTATCTCAGGACTTTGTTTCCTTTAGAATCAATTTCACTTAAAGACTTGAGTTGTAAGATAGTTACACTCATTGCCTTGGCTTCAGCACAAAGAGGCCAGACACTACAAGTGCTTGATATTGATCACATGTGCATTGAAAATGATAAAGTTGTCTTTGTTGTTAATAATCGATTGAAAACATCTAGACCCGGGAACCATTCTATTAAAGTTGTGGTTCCAGAGATGATAAATGATAGGGCAATCTGCCCTCGAACACATTTGATAGAATATATTAAGAGGACGGAGAACCTCCGTGGCGATACTAAACAATTATTTGTCTCGTATTGTAAGCCCCATAAAGGCATTTCCACCAGCACTTTAGCGAGGTGGGTAAAGTCCACGCTCGAAAAATCTGGTATTGATGTAAATGTTTTTAAAGCCCATAGCACAAGATCAGCAGCCACTTCAAAGGCGTTTCTTAGTGGTGCCTCTATAAAGGATATTTTGGCTTTAGCCAATTGGTCAAATGAGAGAACTTTCTCTAAGTTTTATAAAAGGGAAATTCCTCATGGTTCCTCTATGGGCGAAATAATTTTGTTGTGATAATACAAGTAAATAAAATATCACTTCTACACTTTTTGTCACATTGCTTTGAATAGCGCATTATGACGTCATAATGCGGAGTATGGATGAGGAGAATTTTAAATTAAACAAGAGGTACACTTACCTTGCAGGATAATTGTAATTCTCCGAGTCCATACGAAGCAATTATGACGTCGGTCCCACCCTTGATGGGCCCACCCTTTATGAATGTGCCAAAAAGGTATGTTATTTTTATTCTTCGCTTTGTTTACTGTGTGCACTCAAAGAAAGAGGACGATTCCTGCCAACGGTGGTGTTTTATACGAGTATCTGATTTACATAACAATTGACTTTAAAGAGTGGTCTGCTGCGCATGCGCGATAAGGGATCGCATTATGACGTCATAATTGCTTCGTATGGACTCGGAGAATTACAATTATCCTGCAAGGTAAGTGTACCTCTTGTTTAATTTAAAATTTTTCATGAATCCCATTATTATTTTAGTGAAATGATTCGAGCTTTAAACTATCTTTTTGCGCACGGGTAAGCTGTGTTTTAGTCGACATGAGGTTTCAACCATTGCGTTATCGCTGTATTCATTGCTTCGCGACCACAGAATTCGATGTTGCGATGGGCGCTTGGCGATTTTTAGCCGTCAATCAAACCAAAACGCTAGATTCGGCTGGGTCGACATTGAGTGAAAAATCAACTAAAATGGTTTTTTAGTTATCCCTTGGCTTCCTTGCCTCGAACGTTTAACTTTCTGTTCAAGAAAATTGATATTCGTAAAATCGCCAATCGCAACAGTGAATTTTGAGGTCGCGTAGCAATGCATACGGCGGTCAATCTCACTCTTTTTAGCCAATCAACGCGCCTGTAAGAATTGAGCTCCGAGATCGCAATCTTGGACTTTGCACACGGAAATCGGATAAAAAAATATAGTGAGTAGCAACAACAACAACAACAATATATTATTTTTTAGATTTTCTGTCATATTAGTTTTTTTTTAATAAAAGTGATGTAGTTTGAAATATTAATAAAACAGGGTCTAATCAGCCACAGCAACAACATATGTCTTAAGATTGTATATCATATATTAATCTTTCCATTTGCATTTGTAGAGAATAGTATTCACAGATTTAGAAAATATTAATAAAATATGGTCAAAATATAGCCTGCGTGTAGTCCATTATTTCTCGAACCACCTTACGGTGTCTTTGCTACGCGCGTCGACGATTTTACTGATGGGGAGAGGAGGGGAGGTGAGTTTTCTGTGCAATATATATTTTTTCGCTTTTGTGTGCAGGAATTTTTGTCAAAATCACTCCCCTTCCCTTCAAAAGTAAGATGATTCTTCCCTTATTGGCACACTTGCCTTGCTCATTCTCGTACCAAGAGCTCCCTTGCTCGTCTGCTACCAGGGGGCTCGTAGATCTTTTGGTGATTGGCTACTTTTGAACGTTAGGGCATGCGTAGAAACTGCCCTCAACGGCTCTTTATTAAATCTCGCGCATGCGTCAATGGCTATTACCAGAGCCTCCCCGCGAGGAGGCGAGTCGGGGAGCTCTGGGTTCGATAAAATGCCTTGCTTGGAAATCCAGTCACGCTCAGTGCACTACGAGGTTCGCCACTGAAAATGCAAGAGCAAACAAGGCGATCTTAACGGACGATCGCCAAAAAGGGGTTACACGCTGTTTAGTCAAAATAGATTTGACCGCAACAAGCTCCTGAACCGGTTACACCAGACGCGCCAACCGCGTACACCGTGTTGCAGGCTGCTGGCGCCGTGCCAGGGTCGCGCCGTTCCAATACAAATCAATAGAAATTTCTTGATTATAAAGTATAACGAAGCGGCATCCTTTGAAAAGGGAAAGGTTCGACAGAAGAAGAGCGGCTGAAGTTTAGCGTTTGCCGTAGGCCCAAGCCTGTTTGGGAGTGCACGAGGTCAATTCTACGTTGAATGAACATCAATAAAAAGTCTGAAATATTTTTTTAAAAATTAAAAGAAGAAGCATTATACAGCCGATGATAAGTGACTGAAGGGGACCACTCTTTAGTGAAAACCAAGTTTCTTTGCCGAGTAACGTAATTCAAATAGGTGTACACCTAATTAAAAAAAGGTTGCTTTGGTGTTTGGTCTTTCAATTATAGCGCAAAACAAAGGAATGCTTCAGTGACCACGAAACAAAGGCGTTCAGTGATTAAAGACCAATGACCAAAGCAACCTTAGGTGTAAACCTAGTAGTAACAACAGATAAGCCGAGTGCCTTTGAGTCGGTGTTGTTATAGCGTATCTTGCCTGTGTTTTTTTTTTATTTTGTCAGATTAATCGTGAACGAAATAAGCAGTGGCTCTGAAATTTTCTGTGCTTATAGAAAACGCCTCAGTCGCGGAACCAACAAATTAAGGAGGCTGCCTCTGCTACGGCTCAATAAGAAAAACTTGCATAGTGTTCCCCTTTGTTTGTTTGTTTTTATGCAGCCCAGATTATCGAACTTCGCTGGCCAGAATTATTTTGTCTTATGACAGTTTATTTATTAGTCGCGGAAAATTATTATTGTACATTTTTACAAATTCATCAGTAATATCATTGTGATAATCAGAATCCGCCAAGTAAACCAGCCAAGTTCAACTACGCGCTGCAGCTACTGTATTAGCGTGACCGTTCTGGTTTATTGAGCCGTAGCAGAGGAGGCAAATTTGTCTTGCTGGAATGTGAGAAACTGACTTTTGCAACTTTTTAAAACTGAACTATAACTTTAAAACTGAATTAGTCGTAGAGACTTGAGCGGAACGATAAGCAAGAGGTCCAACTTTGGAATTTTCCTGCGAGACGTTGGAAACGTAAATTTTTTTTCTCGCGCGAACATTGCCCTCCTAATATGCTTAAGATTAAGTTCTGTGAGTAGGAAGAAAATTCGCCACCAGAATCGCATTGTGAAGCTTTTTTCGTGTTCAGAAATGTATTTTTCTCTGTTATGTTAAATAAGGTTTCTTCAATTGCAAACCCGCTATTCCCTCAGGATTATTCTTCACAAATATGATTGGTCCTTTTCCTGTATAAATACGCCTACAACCGCATTGCTCGTTCTCTCTGTCGCATTTCCAGAAGCGTAATAGCTTAACCGTTAACCTATATGCAGATATATATATATATTTAAAGTAGCTTCCCGCCTCGATTAGCTTTTCAGCTATTTTGCGGGTTCAGCTTTCAAAATGTATTTAAGTTTATTGTGCAATAAAGTGTTGTTGTTTGTTGTTGTAACGCTATTATTTCCCGCCCTCCCATCCCATCATAATACATTTATTTAACTTTCTAATGGAGGGTTGTCAACTTCCTCAGGCCATGGAGACTCTACAACAACAACAACAACAAATTTCTTTATTTACATATCAACACTGAACATTGTATACAGGATGAAAAACTAAAAACATGCGTTGGATATGATGCTGCCTAGAAAATAACTCACAAGCTAATCGAGCTAGGCAGCAGGGCTATATGTACAATTAAATGAATAAGTCAGACGAGGCACAAATACAAACAACACAAAACAATAAATGTAATAAAACGGACAAAAAACACATTACGTCGGTGATGGCAAGTGATGAAAGAGAAAGCGAAATGGGAAGACTCTGGTTCAAAAAACCTTAAATGTCACAGATGCCACAGAATTGGCCATTGGGCGAAGGATTGCCGAGCAGCCTGGCCTTCTGCGTGGTCCAACTACCCAGTTACAAACAGGTCCGGCTTCCCTTATTCAAGCCCATCCTCAACTACTACAACAGGAGCAGAACATCATCTAAGTGATGAAGATAATTACTTTGAGGTACCTCATCATGAACCTATTGTACTTACAAGGAATTCACAGAAATACCCGATTGTAAAAGGAAATTTGAGAAAGAATTTACAATTCTGGCGCACGATAGGAACATCTGATTTTGTTATTGACATTATAAAAGAGGGATACAAGATTCAGTTTTTGACATTTCCACCAAGAAGCTCCTCTTCTAACAGTAAGTCAGCCAGGGATTATGCAGAATTTGTAGATGAAGCAATTATTGAATTAATCAACACCTATCGTGTTTATGAAGTCCATGCTCCTCCATATGTAATAAATCCGCTTTCCGTTTCTATACAACCCAGCGGTAAGAAAAGACTCTTAGTTTACAGTTGACGCGGTTTCCATTGTTATTCGTAGGGTATTAACGCGGATAATGACTCTCAACAAACTAAAAGTCGGGGAGGGATTTGAATTCTCCAGGGAAAGGTTGGGGTTGATCAATAGAATTGAATTGAATTTCTAGGTAAATATATGGCTCATTATGGATTCATAGGTAAGTATATATATAGTTTGTATTTGTGCCTCGTCTGACTTATTCATTTAATTGTACATATAGCCCTGCTGCCTAGCTCGATTAGCTTGTGAGTTATTTTCTAGGCAGCATCATATCCAACGCATGTTTTTAGTTTTTCATCCTGTATACAATGTTCAGTGTTGATATGTAAATAAAGAAATTTGTTGTTGTTGTTGTTGTAGAGTCTCCATGGCCTGAGGAAGTTGACAACCCTCCATTAGAAAGTTAAATAAATGTATTATGATGGGATGGGAGGGCGGGAAATAATAGCGTTACAACAACAAACAACAACACTTTATTGCACAATAAACTTAAATACATTTTGAAAGCTGAACCCGCAAAATAGCTGAAAAGCTAATCGAGGCGGGAAGCTACTTTAAATATATATATATATCTGCATATAGGTTAACGGTTAAGCTATTACGCTTCTGGAAATGCGACAGAGAGAACGAGCAATGCGGTTGTAGGCGTATTTATACAGGAAAAGGACCAATCATATTTGTGAAGAATAGGTAAGTATCTAGATACTTACCTATGAATCCATAATAAGCCATATACTTTCCTATGAATCTATTATGTGTGGTTCCAGAAAATATCCCCCCCCCCGAAGAGTGTTGAAAAGTGACCCCCCAATTCTCTGGAATTTCCGAAGAAAAATACAGTATTTGCATGGAAAAGATATCCCTTCCTATTATCCTTCCTATGGATAATTTCTGGAACCACACAATAACCATTTTTACCTAGACTTCAAGGGGCACTGTCACGGTTGTTTCATCAAAATGTTTTAAAATAAGACCAGTGTTCTACAGAAACAACTCCGAACCTTTCAAATTAGTCTTAGAAAGAAAACGAAACTTGTTCAGCCTGTTCGAAAATCAAAAATGCCAATTAGCAATCCAATTCAATCCGCTCGATTATACACGAAAATATTCCAAATTTGTATTGATCTAGCAGCTGAAAGGTTAGCTTAAAAACGTGGATGATTATTTTGTTGATTTCTAGCGAGTTTGACTGCATTTAAGCTACTCAAATTTACCCCAAGTTTGGACCAAATTCATGATAGACCATGACAGTGCCCCTTTCACAATGACTAATTCAATTATCAACCTAAACATTTAACTAGTGAATTCAAATCCATACACTTACCCCGAGAAAAAAACATCCAATAATCTCAGTTTATGCATCTATACTGACTATCTGTCTATAACCAATATTTGCTCCTGATTATCCTTTATGCGAATCCCGTTGAACGCCACAAAACACTATTTCCGAGAACGCCTTCATTTGAACCATAATTGAGAAGCGTTTGTCCAGTCTACTTGCTTGGTCTCCTTGCCATAGAGTGTGTTTAAGACGTAAACCTGAAAATACAGATAAAATCATGCCCAGGTTAATTGCATATCTAATCGTAGAGAGCAACCAACGAGTGTAAAATACCTTAAAACTTGCCTTCAGTTTCGCCAACTTGAATCAGCTCCACAACGTTATGCAAATTGAGCTGTAGTAGCTGTAACTGTCAGGGCGTGGTACAAACGAAAATAACCAGTGAGGTTGTAGTTGCTTTTGTCTCTATTATTTTCGTTCTACAAAGGAGTTCTTTTGTCTCTAGTCTATTATCCTCGTTCTTTGTGTTGAGGTATAGGGTATTGTTGTATTATCCAACCAGAGAGGAGCTTTAAGCAGCTACGTACCGACCAAAATAACAGCGCTTTAATGAGTTGCGCTTTTACAAAAGGCCGCTTGATTGATTGGACTGGCTGTTGTACGGAAACAAAAGACGTAATTCGTGTTCTGGATACACTCAAGCCGTATATGTTTTTGTTTGGAAACCTTTGTCAATCATGGTTGAATAAAAGTTGTCATTCATTTTCTTCAGCTTCACAACTTTATTGTGCATGGTAAAAATTAATTGCAATAAGTTTCTCTGGGGAGCGCACTTCTATGAAAGCAGCTAAATAACTAACAATAGTTCCTATTGGAATCCGCTATCTTTTTCAATTGCAAACTGTACTCCTTTTCAAAACTGTTAAATTCAATGAGAAGAATGCATTTCATTTGTCCCTGTTTTCTGATAACCTTGTCAACTGTAAACTAAGTCCGTTAATTACCTCGATTCTCGGCAATAACCCAAATACATCCCGCGGGCCTACGGCCCTTGGAATGTATTGGGGTTATTGCCTCGAATCTCGGTAATTAACTCTAACATACTGGATCTACGTCTTGTCAACAAACATTTGGTTAAATTCAAAATAAAATACGAAGATTGGAAGACTGCGATAACATATTTCAAGAAAGATGCATAATGATTTCCCTCGACTTGAAAAGCGGTTATCATCATATTGATATACATCCAGATTGTCATACATATTTGGGGTTCTCTTGGACATTTAAAAACGATACTATCCAAAGATGTTTTGATTTCTCTGTCTCCCGTTTGGGCTCGCCACCAGCCCATTCGTATTTACTAAGTGTTTAAAACCGTTGGAGAAATTCTGGAGATTTCAAGGCATAAAGATCGCGCTGTTTTTAGACGATGGGTGGATAATCGAGGATAACACAGATGTCTGCAGAACGGTTGCAAGTATAATGACCAGACATTGCTCTTAGTCTACAGCTGCAGCAGGTGACTGGGATTCCAAGTTTTATTTGGACGATTACTGCATACGAGAAATACAATTTTGGAAAGAAAATATCGAACGTTTAAATGTAAAAAGTGTTCTCCCAACTCCGGTGGCTTCACACTATTTTATATACTCGGACGCAAGCGCTACAGGTTGTGGAGCAGTTCTAGACATTGATGGTGAACGTATTTGTCATAAACAATGGCTGGAGCATGAATCCAATCAAAGTTCCACGTGGAGAGAATTATCCGCCATTGAATACGCAATCGCGTCGTTTAGCGGAATGCTTAAAGGTACACACGTCAAATGGTTTTCTGACAGTCAAGCCGCTTGTCAGATAGTAAAGATAGGAAGCATGAAGGCTAATCTGCATCGCATTGCGATTAACATTTTTCGTTTGTGTGCAGTGAATGATATTGATCTCGATATTAATTGGTTGCCCAGAACAGACATGGAACGTGCAGACTTTGTTAGCCGCATTATCGATGTAGATGATTGGGAAATCACCAATGACTTTTTTCTTCGTATTGACTCTACATGGGGGCCCCACACAGTAGATTGTTTTGCCAATTTCTATAACACTAAATTACCTAGATTCTTCTCACTCTATTGGAATCCCGGGTCTGCCGGGGTAGATGTTTTCGTTCAAAACCTTAAAGCTGAAAACTGCTTGGTAGTACCCCTGTAGACCTTATCGCCAGAGCTATTCACTATCTTCGTGCACAAATGACGGTAGCTACTCTCGTAGTCCCTTTTTTGGCCGTCAGCTTAATTTTGGCCATTACTAGCAAGGGATTTTCATAAAAATATTATTGGTCATATACAAGCCACAGGTCGGCAGGTATTGGAACATGGCAGAAATAAGAACTCACTGTTTGGATCAGAAAGGTTTTATGGAGACATATTGGCTATAAGGCTAGATTTTAGAAGCTCCTAAGTTTTATTATTTCTGCCATGTTCCAATACCTGCCGACCTTATTGTACAAGTACAATAAGTACAAGAGAGGTTGTTGTAATCAATGCAAGTAATTTATCACCTATACATGGTATACATAATGTATAGAACTTAATGGGCGCGGGCCCTACAATGAGAGGCGCGGACCTTAAACAGTATAATGGCACTGGCCAATTATGAGGATCAAGGGCGCGGGCCCGTATGGTGCATGCTAAAACGGAGGGCGCGGGCCCCGCACCAGGAATTAAAGAACGAGTGTTTTGTTTTTGAGATTATCATATCAGCTTGTTGTTTGTTTTCTTCTCGTTTTTTACACATTTTTCCAGATACTTTACATGTGCACTGATTGGAACAGCCTCCCTCAGAATGTACTCTACATGGAAAAAATAGCTCAGCTGTTACTCAAATCAAGAGCAGATTCCACCATTACATCCTACACCAAGCAGATCAAGAAGTTTATCTCATGGTCCAAGACGATTGGTTCAAGAATCTCGCTCCCCATCCCAGTGGCGCTTGCAGCTACGTATCTCTCCAAGGTGTACAAGGATGCGAAATCATACTCTTCAGTTGTTTTAGTTCATGCAGCACTCAAATGGTTTCATTCTTTTACTCTCATTCAAAGTCAAAATCCACTAGGTAGTGCGATATGTCGAAACATAGTAGAAGCAGCAAAACGTTTGAAAAAACCTATTGTCAAAAAGCTGCCGGTATCTCCAGAGATGATACGTAAAATAATAGAAAAATTCGCTCATTCTAGTGCTGATGTTAAAGACTTAAGGATAGCGTGCATTTGTACATTAGCTTATGCAGGTTTTTCCCGCTCGGACGAGTTTCTCAAGATATGTGCTGATCAATCAGAATTTGATGAGGGATATGTTCGTATATTAGTTCCTAAATCTAAGACTGATGTTTATAGAGAAGGACATTATGTTTATATAAGTAGAATCGATTCCATGTACTGTCCAGTTGCCTTGCTGGAGAGATACCTCCAGCTTACATGTGTAAAATCAGAAAAACACTTACCTTTGTTTAGAGCGTTGATGTTTTGTAAATCAGCAAACAGGTATACGTTAAGAGGAAAGGTTATATCATACACAAGATGTCTAGAAATCTTCAAAGATTGTATTAGTACGGGAGCTGATTTCCAAAAAGTGCTCTAGAAAACGAGTTGGTTCAACTCACTTTACATACAAGAACTGACTGTTGTTTTTGGCTGCCAGATGACTGAAGATCATCGCCACGTAGTTAGTACATTCAAATTGTGGTATCAGTTTCGAGCTACAGCCAGATTTGTCAGGGGGGTGGGGGGTCTTTTTCGACACCGAATTCTAGCAATTTTAGCATGTTGCAAAACATCAAATCAGCATATCTTTTGACTGTGGGGTGCGAATCGATTGATATTCGGACATCATCTGTTATCCATGGAGGTCTTACTTTTCCACTTGTCTTATGTGAGATTTATCGTAACCATGGCAACGGTTGTCAGGGGAATGAGTTTCTTGGACTTTGGACAAACATTGTGGTCATAGCGATTTTCAACATGCCCTATTGCGTGCATAGTGGACTCAGAAACAAGTAAGTCATATTATTCCAAGTGCGGGTGCCCCCAAAGAGTAACATATTACAAAATAGGATCCTTTGAGCATTGTGCCATCTTACGGTAAAAGTCCAAAGTTGCTAGAACTGCTCAAAACCCCACTTTCTATCTCAGTTATAGCGAAACTACAAAAATATATATAACTTTTCATTATGTGATGTGGAGCAGATGATGTTTCGCTATAGTAACACATTTATTCAGTTCTTTCTTTGGCACTAGTTTTATGTTGGTTTTCCGTAACCATGACAACGGTTGTCAGTGGCATAAATATTGCTAGATTTGTGTAAATGTTTGGGGTGAATAAGTTGGTTACGATAGCGAAATATCATCTGCTCCACATCACATAGCCAAAAGTTATATATATTTTTGTAGTTTCGTTATAACTGAGATAGAAAGTGGGGTTTTGAGCAGTTCTAGCAACTTTGGACTTTTACCGTAAGATGGC
Source organism: Scolanthus callimorphus (assembly GCA_033964015.1). Classification (NCBI taxonomy): domain Eukaryota; kingdom Metazoa; phylum Cnidaria; class Anthozoa; order Actiniaria; family Edwardsiidae; genus Scolanthus; species Scolanthus callimorphus. Next base: position 21,757,364 of record CM066925.1, on the reverse strand, counting down.
ACAGTGCTCAAAGGATCCTATTTTGTAATATGTTACTCTTTGGGGGCACCCGCACTTGGAATAATATGACTTACTTGTTTCTGAGTCCACTATGCACGCAATAGGGCATGTTGAAAATCGCTATGAGCACAATGTTTGCCCAAAGTCCAAGAAACTCATTCCCCTGACAACCGTTGCCATGGTTACGATAAATCTCACATAAGACAAGTGCAAAAGAAAGACCTCCATGGATAACAGATGATGTCCAAATATCAATCGATTCGCACCCCACAGTCAAAAGATATGCTGATTTGATGTTTTGCAACATGCTAAAATTGCTAGAATTTGGTGGCTGAAAAGACCCCCCACCCCCTGACAAATCTGGCTGTAGCTCGAAACTGATACCACAATTTGAATGTACTAACTACCTGGCGATGATCTTCAGCCATCTGGCAGCCAAAGTGAACAGTAAGTTCTTGTATGTAAAGTGAGTTGAACGAGACCACTTTTTTCTGGGGTCAGCTCCCGTACTATATATTGAAAATCGGATATGACCCCAAATTATAAAGCCTACACAGCCTCAGGTCTGGAGGGGCAACGGCAGCGGTAAATTTCAACCAAAATATCTCAGAAAGGTTGCTTAAACTTCATGGCAGATGTAAGTCCGATATTTCCAAAGATATGTATGTACAAGAAAATGTTGAAAGAAGATTAGAAATATCGAAGCATCTAGGATTATGATTACTCTGTAGATCAATAGTTTAGTAATAAAAAATCGCTCTTGCTTCTAAATGCTTGAGTGACAAACCAAATAGCTGTTAATTCTGTTTATTCTGATAAACATTAAAGTGGAAAATATTTTACGTCCGTTTGAGCGTAGCGAATTAGGACGTAAGTGTGGTTTGCGAAATCGCCCCAAAACTTGAAGTTTGCGTTTAAGCCTCCTTAATCACTATGAGCTTATAGGCATAGGTTGAGAATCAAGAAAGTAGGCTTATAGAAAGAAGAAAATTTTCTTCTTTTTCCAAGAAGAAAATTCTCGTCCCACATGGACCACTGATTGGTCTATTGTGGCCTATATATATGCTGGCAAAGGTACAGTGCTTAGATGGGAGCAGGGACGAGACACAGGATACCCAGCGCCGAACAAGTGACTGCCATGATGCAGCAAGGGAGGGAGGGGGTCGTGGGGAGACGTACTGATGTAACAAGGGAGGTGAGGGTAAACGTGATGCAGGGCTATGATTGGCTAAATTCAAACATTTGTAAGGCAAAAACTTCGTGCCCTGTGATTCTTGTGCGACTTCAGTATAATCAATGTAGAAACAGGAGCAACACGAAGTGCAAGCTGGACGATTGCCGCGAAGTGACATAGTCACATAGTCCGAGGGCGATGACTAAAGAAGCGATTTGCTGAGCAAATAGCTTCAAAAATATTAAAATTAATGACCTTACTATCGCATCTTTAATGCATGACATTTCTACTCTTTCAGTACCTATTAACTAAACCGGGAGAAACGCACATGAAATACAATCGTTATCTTATATATAACAAGAAAACAGTCCGTCACTTCGTGACCCTAGTAGAAGACTCAACCTGAATTCCCCGTTTTTCCAAAAAAAAAATTTTATACCCCATTCACATCGCCGCTTAAACTAGTTTAAAGGTGGTTTAATTAAACTGGTTTAAATCCTTATCTCCCAAGAGGAGACTGTTCCAAGGATAATCTGAAAAGACTGTACTGTACATGTTACCAAGTGATCATTTAGCTAGTAAGAGTTTATCGCAGTAAGAAACTTGTCATGTTATCAGACGAAGAAAAACCTTGTTTAACTAAACAAGGTTTTGGTGTGAATGGGGTATTAGAGTGGACAATATATCCCATTGAAAGGTTTTGGCACGTTGCACGAAGCCGCGCGCTATTCTTATAGCGGAACTCCCCGCCCGCGCCGAAGGCGCGGAGTGGAGCCCCATACGTATCATTCAACGTCGCATGAGAAAGCCGCCATGTTTGAGTCTCCCACAGAAACTAAAAAAGAACTCAGCTCGTACAGCCAAAAGCACCATAGACATCCAGACCCAAATGGTTCTGTTACAGATTGCTTACAATTATTTGCAGGAATAATTCTAATTCGAAAGCTTTGACCTGAGAATAATTTTCATTCATATTAGAAAAAACGTACATTGTAGAGCCCACAAATGTAATGACTACCCACAAATGTAATAACGAGTTACCCACAAATGTAACAAACCCACAAATGTAATAACGGGTTACCCACAAATGTAATAAACCCACAAATGTAATAACGGGTTACCCACAAATGTAATAAACCCACAAATGTAATAACGGGTTACCCACAAATGTAATACACCCAGAAATGGAATGTACCCACAAATAACCCCGTGGTACAACCAACTTGGTAACAAGTCACTTTCTCGAGGAAGAAAACTTTGTTTTTTTAAACATATTTCGACATTTGACTCAGCCCATCATTAATTGGGACTTATGGGCTTTATGGCCCAAACTTGTGGAAAGCCGTCTTGGCGGCATGGGTACTGTGGGTACTGGTCAGATATATACATCAGTCACGTGGTATGACTTCATCGATGTCTTCACAAGAAACCCACGTGAACAAGAAACCAATTAAAAGAGGTGTCGAAGCTTTGGTTAAGGTTTCTGGGAGTCAAGGAGAATACATAATATAAAGATTTGGGCAATGCCTAAAAGCGAAGTTCCAATAATACACACCCCCACTTCCAAGTAAGAAGGTTCTTACTGTGTGGTTTATTCTTATAACAAATGTATTCCTTTTGAGGAGCCAAGCTTGGGATATTCTGCCTGGAATTTCAGCGAATTTTAAAATGATCACCAGAAATGTATGGTTACCCAACCTGGAATTTACGTTTGTAAATGGCCGATTGATTGTACACACCTATACTATATTTACTGGAGCACCCTCCCCATTATTTGTGGGTACATTACATTTCTGGTTGTATTACATTTGTGGGTAACCCGTTATTACACTTGTGGGTTTATTACATTTGTGGGTAACCTGGTTATTACATTTGTGGGTTTATTACATTTGTGGGTAACCCCGGTATTACATTTGTGGGTTTATTACATTTGTGGGCAACCTGTTATTACATTTGTGGGTAGTTATTACATTTGTGGGTAGTTATTACATTTGTGGGTAGTTATTACATTTGTGGGTTTATTACATTTGTGGGCTCTACAACATTGCTATGCACTCAGCGCGCGCCAAATGGAAATAGCACCAGAATCAAATCATATACTTTGTCCGTTGTGAGTTTTTTATTTTGTTTTAAGAGAATTATATATAATACTAGCTGATGCCCGTGAAAAATTCACGGAGTGTAAGGGGGAAATTTATTTTACTTAAAGTGTTCTCTGTTTAAAAAAACCGGGGAAAAATTCACTACGGCCATATGGATGTGGGAAGGGATTCATGATTTCCCCCTTCCATAAACTGCAGGACTTACATTACTAATAACCTCCCATTAGCATGAGTACCCCGCCCCACCATAAAAGGATTTTTTTGCACTGGTCTCCCTGATTTTGGCGCGACAAAATCACGCGTGTGTCCGTCTCTCAAATCGGTCAAAGAACCGGTGAAAATCGAAAGCGCAATTTGACTTCGGAATTGTTTGTATGTTTATCATATCTCAGTGAGGGGAGAGAAGAAACAGGTCAAGTAAAAATGTTCTAAGGAATATAAATTTTTTTAATTTATCTTATTTATATTTTTTCGGCTTTATCCCTCGCTTAAAAAATAGATTGAATTAGAACTTAGCCCACAGTGAATCTTTTCCAACAAAAACATGCTCACTGGAGGGGTTTCCCCCTTCTCTTCGGGTTGTGTCCTTCGTTTTGCGAGAGAGCCGTCAGGATTTATACTTAGAGAATATTATTCATGACTTTCACGGACTTTGTTTTCTAAATGTGTAATTTCGACTTAGCATGACTTAGCGCGTGCTCCGAGGGAAGCAAGGTAGTGTGTACGTTTGTTGAAACTTGAATGAAAATTTTTCTCAGCTCAAATCTTTCAAGCTAGAATTATCCCTGCACATTCCTGTATGTAATCTGTAAGAGAACCATCTAGGTTTCAATGTCTTTGGTGCTTTCGGCTGCGCGAACGGAGTTCTGTTTCTGTGGGAGATTTTCAACATGGCGGCGATGGCGGCTTTGTCCCTCGCTTAAGAAATCGCTTGAATTAGAACTTAGCCCGAGGTGAATCTTTTCCAACAAAAACACGCCTATGGTCCAGATTTCCACCTTCCCTTCGGGTTTGCGAACTTCTTTTGGCGGCACAGCTTCAGGGCTGAGCGGAGCGAGTGTCGACACGATTTTCCTTACGGTATTAATATATAGATAAGTAAGATAAATTTCCCCCTTGCACTCCATGTATTTTTCACGGGCATCAGCTAGTTGTACTAATACGTTGAAGATTCTGATAACTAAACAGAGAGAAATCTGAGCTGAAACAAATATGCTCAAACGTACAAAACGCTAAAAAAGTCGTCATATACATGAACATTTTTATACCTTAAACAAACTCGCTAAAGAGTGCACAACGCTAAAAAGAGTGCGATGTACTTAAGAGCCAATGTCAGGAAAAACCAGACCGAAATCAAAATTCTTGGCCAGTGATGAAAACCCAATCTACCTTATTTTAGGTTTACACGTAGATATTAATGAGTTTAGCAACGTTCTGGTGTTTACTTTTGCGAAATACGAAGGAATTTAGGAATAAAAATGAGAAAATCGATTTCGCGTCCTCGAGCCCTGAAAAAAGCCGTCCGAGGACGCCAAAATACCTGATCTTAAAAAGTTCCTCGCGCGAACACAAGAGCTCGAATATCACCAAATACACCTAATTCCAAGAAAATTGACCCCAATCAGCTAACCAGCAGCAGGATTAATTTTCTATTCATGTTTTTGACAGTCTAGGAATGCATTTTTTGAGAGACATTTTCAGGGCTGCAACAGTGTTTTTACCTTTACCTTAACAAAAATAATTATTTTGAGTAGTGGCTAATCTTCGATCATCCTGTACGTCAGGCTACAAAGTGTGTCCATGTGTTGTTCGTGAACGTCATATAAAAATTTGCTTGGGTTTTTGAGGCAGCGCTGCGTAATTATTCACTGAAGTTGTTGTGAAATTTGAGATTTCCAGTAAATTGTCACTTTGTTGACTTCCGAGCCGTGTATCAAATCTCAGAATAATGCCGAATTTTCGCGACTAAAGAGTAGTTTTTTATTCGTGACTATGACTATGTCACAGAAGGTATTGTTATAGGATCTTTAGCAGAATGGTATGAATCAGGAGAAAAAAATACCCGATATGTTTTGACTTTGGAGAAAAGGAATAAATGTAAAACTTTTGTGAGGAAAATCCTAGATGGTGATGATACGCTCATTTCAGATTCCAAAGATGTACTTAGTCTTATTAAACAGCATTTTAGCAAATTATATCAAGTAAAATCGTCAAAAACCGAGCGCGAGTGTTTAACTTTAAGTTATCGGAAGAACATGCAAAGATGTGTGAGGGAGAACTGACGATAGGGGAATGCTTTGAAAGCCTTTCAGGAATGGATACTTCAAAGACTCCTGGTATGGATGGGTTGACGAAAGAGTTCTATATTACCATGTGGTCTGAAATTGGAAGTGATTTGGTGAATAGTTTGAATATGGGGTATGTTAAGGGCTCGCTTTCCACTACACAGAAACAGTTGCCATTTACTTTATTAGAAAAAACCTGCTAAAGATAATAGGCAGCTACATTATGGCGTCCCATTAGTTTAATTAATGTGGACGTAAAGATATGTAGTAGGGCCTTAACTAACAGATTTAATACAGAGGTAATACATTCGTTAATTCACACGGATCAGGCTGCGTTTTTAGAAGGCAGAACAATAGACGAGCCAATTAGGGTAATCGAAGATGTCCTTAGTTTTGCTAAACAAAAAAAACATTTCACTGTATATGTTTGCTGCGGATTTCCAAAAGGCGTTTGATACGATCGAACACCATGTTATTTTTGCAGTTCTTAGAAAATTTGGTTTGGGTGACGGATTTATTAATTAAAAATGGATTAGGGTATTGTTAGAGGGGCACCAAGGATACGTTAATAATAACGGTAACGCCACAGAACTCTTCCTGATTAAGAGGGGAACTAAACAGGGTGACCAAAGTTCGCCTTACATCTTTATACTAATCATAGAGATTATGGCTGTTATGGTCAGGGATTGCCAAGATATCGAAGGCATCAGGATAGGCAATAACGAACAAAAGATGGTGATCTTCGCTGATGACACAACGTTTTTCCTGCAGGACCTGGAGTCTCTTGATAAAGTGTTATCATTGTTTAGTCTTTATTCATCCTTAAAATTAAATGTTAAAAAATCAGAGATAGGACATTTAGGAAAGCAAGTTGATAAACAAGGTTCTTATAAGGAATTTAAGTGGATAGACTTAAACAAAGACGGTATAAAAATGTATCGCCCTGTATCCTCATGTATCCTCCTGTCTCGTCCTGTATCCTCCTGTATCGCCCCGTATCACCCTGTATCGCCCTGTATCACGCTTTATCAACCTGTATCGCCCTGCATCGCCCTGTATCACCCTGTATCGCCATGTGTCCTCCTGTATCGCCATGTGGCGCCCTGTATCCTCATGAATCCTCCTGTCTCGTCCTGTATCCTCCTGTATCGCCCCGTATCACCCTGTATCGCCCTGTATCACGCTTTAACGCCCTGTATCGCCCTGCATCGCCCTGTATCGCCCTGTATCACCCTGTATCGCCATGTGTCCTCCTGTATCACCCTCCATCGCCCTGTATCCTCCTGTATCGCCATGTATCACGCTGCATCACGCTGCATCGCCCTGTATCACCCTGTATCCTCTTGTAACACCCTGTATCGCCCTGTATCACCATGTTTCCTCCTGTATCACCCTGTAACAGCCTGCATCGGTCTGTATTCTCCTGTATTCTCCTGTATCGCCCAGTATCACCCTGTATCACGCTGTATCGCCCTGTATCGCACTGTATCGCCCTGCATCGCCCTGCATCGTCCTGCATCGTCCTGCATCGCCCTGCATCGCCCTGTATCCTCCTGTATCACCCTGTATCGCCATGTATCCTCCCCTGCATCGCCCTGTATCGCCCTGCATCGCCCTGTATCCTCCTGTATCACCCTGTATCGCTATGTATCCTCCCCTGCATCGCCCTGTATCGCCATGCATCGCCCTGTATCACGCTGTATCGCCCTATATCGCCCTGTATCACCCTGTATCCTCTTGCATCACCCTGTATCGTCATGTATCCTCCTGTATCATCCTGTATCCTCCTGTATCACCCTGCATCGCCCTGCATCACCCTAGATCGCCCTGTATCACCCTGTATCGCCATGTATCACCCTCTATCCTCCTGTATCACCCTGCATCGTCCTGTATCACCCTGCATCGCCCTGTATCCTCCTGTATCACCCTGTATCGCCATGTATCCTCCTGTATCACCCTGTATCACCTTGTATCCTCCTGTATCGCCATGTATCCTCCTGAATTGCCGTGTATCCTCCTGTATCGCCATGTATCCTCCTGTATCACCCTGCATCGCCTTCTATCCTCCTGGATCCTCCTGTATTGTCCTGTATCGCCATGTATCCTCATGTTTCCTCCTGTATCGTCCTTTATCCTCCTGTATCGCCCCGTATCACCCTGTATCGCTCTGTATCACGCTGTGTGACCCTCTATCCTCATGTATCGTCCTGTATCCCCGTATTACCCTGTATCGCCCTGTATCACACTGTATCGCCCTGTATCGCCCTGCATCGCCCTGCAACGCCCTGTATCACCCTGTATCGCCATGTATCCTCCTGTATCTCCTGCATCGCCCTGTGTCGCCATGTATCGCCCTGTATCACGCTGTATTGCCCTGTATCACCCTGTATCGCCATGTATCACCCTGTATCACCATGTATCCTCCTGTATCACCCTGTATCAGCCTGCATCGGTCTGTATTCTCTTGTATTCTCCTGTATCCTCCTGTATCGCCCTGTATCGCCCTGCATCGCCCTGCATCGCCCTGTATCCTCCTCTATCACCCTGTATCGCCAAGTATCCTCCCCTGCATCGCCGTGTATCGCCCTGCATCGCCCTCTATCCTCCTGTATCACCCTGTATCGCCATGTATCCTCTTGTAACACCCTGTATCGCCCTGTATCACCCCGTATCACCATGTTTCCTCCTGTATCACCCTGTATCAGCCTGCATCGCTCTGTATTCTCCTGTATTCTCCTGTATCGCCCAGTATCACCCTGTATCACGCTGTATCGCCCTGTATCGCACTGTATCGCCTGCATCGTCCTGCATCGCCCTGTATCCTCCTGTATCACCCTGCCTCGCCCTGCATCCTCCTGTATCACCCTGTATCGCCATGTATCCTCCCCTGCATCGCCCTGTATCGCCCTGCATCGCCCTGTATCCTCCTGTACCACCCTGTATCGCTATGTATCCTCCCCTGCATCGCCCAGTATCGCCATGTATCGCCTTGTATCTCGCTGTATCGCCCTATATCGCGCTGTATCACCCTGTATCCTCTTGCATCACCCTGTATCGTCATGTATCCTCCTGTATCATCCTGTATCATCCTGCATCGCCCTGCATCACCCTACATCGCCCTGTATCACCCTGTATCGCCATGTATCACCCTGTATCCTCCTGTATTCTCCTGTATCACCCTGCATCGTCCTGTACCACCCTGCATCCTCCTGTATCGCCCCGTATCACCCTGTATCACCCTGTATCGCCATGTGTCCTCCTGTATCACCCTGTATCACCTTGTATCCTCCTGTATCGCCATGTATCCTCCTGTATTGCCGTGTATCCTCCTGTATCGCCATGTATCCTCCTGTATCAACCTGCATCGCCTTGTATCCTCCTGTATCGCCCTGTATCGCCATGTTTCCTCATGTGTCCTCCTGTATCGTCCTCCTTTATCCTCCTGTATCGTCCCGTATCACCCTGTATCGCTGTGTATCACGCTGTATCGCCCTGTATCCTCATGTATCGTCCTGTATCTCCGTATCACCCTGTATCGCCCTGTATCACGCTGTATCGCCCTGTATCGCCCTGCATCGCCCTGTATCGCCCTGTATCACCCTGTACCGCCATGTATCCTCCTGTATTACCTGCATCGCCCTGTATCCTCCTGTATCGCCATGTATCGCCCTGTATCACGCTGTATCGCCCTGTATCACCCTGTATCGCCCTGTATCACCCTGTATCACCATGTATCCTCCTGTATCACCCTGTATCAGCCTGCATCGGTCTGTATTCTCTTGTATTCTCCTGTATCCTCCTGTATCCCGCTGTATCGCCCTGTATCACCCTGTATCGCCCTGTATCACCCTGTATCACCATGTATCCTCCTGTATCACCCTGTATCAGCCTGCATCGGTCTGTATTCTCTTGTATTCTCCTGTATCGCCCTGTATCACGCTGTTTTGCCCTGTATCGCCCTGCATCGCCCTGTATCACCCTGTATCGCCATGTATCCTCCTGTATTACCTGCATCGCCCTGTATCCTCCTGTATCGCCATGTATCACCCTGTATCACGCTGTATAGCCCTGTATCGCCCTGTATCGCCCTGTATCGCCCTGTATCGCCTTGTGTCGCCCTGCATCGCCCTGTATCCTCCTGTATCACCCTGTATCGCTATGTATCCTCCCTGCTTCGCCCTGTATCGCCATGTATCGCCCTGTATCACGCTGTATCGCCCTATATCGCCCTGTATCCTCTTGCATCACCCTGTATCGTCATGTATCCTCCTGTATCATTCTGTATCCTCCTGTATCACCCTGCATCGCCCTGCATCACCCTACATCGCCCTGTATCACCCTGTATCGCCATGTATCACCCTGTATCCTCCTGTATCACCCTGCATCCTCCTGTATCACCCTGCATCGCCCTGTATCCTCCTGTATCGCCATGTATCCTCCCCTGCATCGCCCTGTATCACCTTGTATCCTCCTGTATCGCCATGTATCCTCCTGTATTGCATTGTATCCTCCTGTATCGCCATGTATCCTCCTGTATCACCCTGCATCGCCTTGTATCCTCCTGGATCCTCCTGTATCGCCCTCTATCGCCATGTTTCCTCATGTGTCCTCCTGTATCGTCCTCCTTTATCCTCCTGTATCGTCCCGTATCACCCTTTATCGCTCTGTATCACGCAGTATCGCCCTGTATCCTCATGTATCGTCCTGTATCTCCGTATCACCCTGTATCGCCCTGTATCACGCTGTATCGTCCTGTATCGCCCTGCATCGCCCTGTATCACCCTGTATCGCCATGTATCCTCCTGTATTACCTGCATCGCCCTGTATCCTCCTGTATCACCATGTATCACCCTGTATCACGCTGTATAGCCCTGTATCGCCCTGTATCGCCCTGTATCGCCCTGTGTCGCCCTGCATCGCCCTGTATCACCCTGTATCGCTATGTATCCTCCCCTGCATCGCCCTGTATCGCCATGTATCGCCCTGTATCACGCTGTATCGCCCTACATCGCCCTGTATCCTCTTGCATCACCCTGTATCGTCATGTATCCTCCTGTATCATTCTGTATCCTCCTGTATCACCCTGCATCGCCCTGCATCACCCTACATCGCCCTGTATCGCCATGTATCACCCTGTATCCTCCTGTATCACCCTGCATCGTCCTGTATCACCCTGCATCGCCCTGTATCCTCCTGTATCGCCCATGTATCCTCCTGTATCACCCTGTATCACCTTGTATCCTCCTGTATCGCCATGTATCCTCCTGTATTGCCGTTTATCCTCCTGTATCGCCATCTATCCTCCTGTATCACCCTGCATCGCCTTGTATCCTCCTGGATCCTCCTCTATCGCCCTGTATCGCCATGTTTTCCTCATGTGTCCTCCTGTATCGTCCTCCTTTATCCTCCTGTATCGTCCCGTATCACCCTGTATCGCTCTGTACCACGCTGTATCGCCCTGTATCCTCATGTATCGTAATGTATCTCCGTATCACCCTGTATCGCCCTGTATCACGCTGTATCGCCCTGCATCGCCCTGTATCACCCTGTATCGCCATGTATCCTCCTGTATTACCTGCATCGCCCTGTATCCTCCTGTATCGCCATGTATCGCCCTGTATCACGTTGCATCGCCCTGTATCACCCTGTATCGCCCTGTATCACCCTATATCACCATGTATCCTCCTGTATCACCCTGTATCAGCCTGCATCGGTCTGTATTCTCTTGTATTCTCCTGTATCCTCCTGTATCGCCCAGTATCACCCTGCATGACGCTGTATCGCCCTGTATCGCCCTGCATCGCCCTGCATCGCCCTGCATCGCCCTGTATCCAACTGTATCACCATGTATCGCCATGTATCCTCCCCTGCATCGCACTGTATCGCCCTGCATCGCCCTGTATCCTCCTGTATCACCCTGTATCGCAATGTATCCTCCCCTGCATCGCCCTGTATCGCCTGTATCCTCCTGTGTCACCCTCCATCACACTGTATCGCCCTGTATCCTCATGTATCACCATGTACCGACCTCTATCCTCCTGTATCGCCCTGTATCCTCCTGCATCGCACTGTATCAGCCTGTATCCTCCTGTATTGCCGTGTATCCTCCTGTATCGCCATGTATCCTCCTGTATCACCCTGCATCGCCTTGTATCCTCCTGGATCCTCCTGTATCGCCCTGTATCGCCATGTACCCTCATGTGTCCTCCTGTATCGCCCCGTATCACCTGTATCGCCCTGTTTCACGCTGTATCGCCCTGTATCGCCCTGCATCGCCCTGCATCGCCCTGTATCGCCATGTATCCTCCTGTATCACCCTGCATCGCCCTGTATCGCCATGTATTGCCCTGTATCACGCTGTATCGCCCTGTATCACCCTGTATCCTCTTGTATCGCCCTTTATCGCCTTTTATCACCCTGTATCACCATGTATCCTCCTGTATCAGCCTGCATCGGTCTGTATTCTCCTGTACTCTCCTGTATCCTCCTGTATCGCCCAGTATCACCCTGTGTCGCCCTGCATCACCCTAGATCGCCCTGTATCGCCATGTATCACCCTGTATCCTCCTGTATCACCCCGCATCGTCCTGTATCACCCTGCATCGCCCTGTATCCTCCTGTATCACCCTGTATCGCCATGTATCCTCCTGTATCACCTGTATCACCTTGTATCCTCCTGTATCGCCATGTATCCTCCTGAATTGCCGTGTATCCTCCTGTATCGCCATGTCTCCTCCTGTATCACCCTGCATCGCCATGTATCCTCATGTTTCCTCCTGTATCGTCCTTTATCCTCCTGTATCGCCCCGTATCACCCTGTATCACGCTGTATTGCCCTGTATCGCCCTGTATCGCCCTGCATCGCCCTGCATCGCCCTGTATCCTCCTGTATCACCCTGTATCGCTATGTATCCTCCCCTGCATCGCCCTGTATCGCCATGTATCGCCCTGTATCACGCTGTATCGCCCTATATCGCCCTATATCACCCTGTATCCTCTTGCATCACCCTGTATCGTCATGTATCCTCCTGTATCATCCTGTATCCTCCTGTATCACCCTGCATCGCCCTGCATCACCCTACATCGCCCTGTATCACCCTGTATCGCCATGTATCACCCTGTATCCTCCTGTATCACCCTGCATCGTCCTGTATCACCCTCCATCGCCCTGTATCGCCATGTATCCTCCTGTATCACCCTGTATCACCTTGTATCCTCCTGTATCGCCATGTCTCCTCCTGAATTGCCGTGTATCCTCCTGTATCGCCATGTATCCTCCTGTATCACCCTGCATCGCCTTGTATCCTCCTGGATCCTCCTGTATCGCCCTGTATCGCCATGTATCCTCATGTGTCCTCCTGTATCGTCCTTTATCCTCCTGTATCGCCCCGTATCACCCTATATCGCCATGTATCCTCCTGTATCACCCTGTATCACCTTGTATCCTCCTGTATCGCCATGTATCCTCCTGTATTGCCGTGTATCCTCCTGTATCGCCATGTATCCTCCTGTATCACCCTGCATCGCCTTGTATCCTCCTGGATCCTCCTGTATCGCCCTGTATCGCCATGTTTCCTGATGTGTCCTCCTGTATCGTCCTCCTTTATCCTCCTGTATCGTCCCGTATCACCCTGTATCGCTCTGTATCACGCTGTATCGCCCTGTATCCTCATGTATCGTCCTGTATCTCCGTATCACCCTGCATCGCCCTGTATCACGCTGTATCGCCCTGTATCGCCCTGCATCGCCCTGTATCACCCTGTATCGCCATGTATCCTCCTGTATTACCTGCATCGCCCTGTATCCTCCTGTATCGCCATGTATCGCCCTGTATACGCTGTATCGCCCTGTATCACCCTGTATCACCATGTATCCTCCTGTATCACCCTGTATCAGCCTGCATCGGTCTGTATTCTCTTGTATTCTCCTGTATCCTCCTGTATCGCCCAGTATCACCCTGTATCACGCTGTATAACCCTGTATCGCCCTGTATCGCCCATGGCGATACAGGTGATAGAGGGTGATACAGGAGGATACATGGGCGTTACAGGGTGATACAGGAGGATACAGGGCGATGCAGGGTGATACAGGACGATGCAGGGTGATACAGGAGGATACAGGGTGATACATGGCGATACAGGAGGATACAGGGCGATGCAGGGTGATACAGGACGATGCAGGGTGATACAGGAGGATACAGGGTGATACATGGCGATACAGGGTGATACAGGGCGATGTAGGGTGATGCAGGGCGATGCAGGGTGATACAGGAGGATACATAATGATACAGGAGGATACATGACGATACAGGGTGATGCAAGAGGATACAGGGCGATATAGGGCGATACAGCGTGATACAGGGCGATACATGGCGATACAGGGCGATGCAGGGGAGGATACATAGCGATACAGGGTGATACAGGGCGATGCAGGGCGACACTGTATCCTCCTGTATTGCCGTGTATCCTCCTGCATCGCCATGTATCCTCCTGTATCACCCTGCATCGCCTTGTATCCTCCTGTATCGTCCCGTATCACCCTGTATCGCTCTGTATCACGCTGTATCGCCCTGTATCCTCATGTATCGTCCTGTATCTCCGTATCACCCTGTATCGCCCTGTATCACGCTGTATCGCCCTGTATCGCCCTGCATCGCCCTGTATCACCCTCTATCGCCATGTATCCTCCTGTATTACCTGCATCGCCCTGTATCCTCATGTCTCGCCATGTATCGCCCTGTATCACGCTGTATCGCCCTGTATCACCCAGTATCGCCTGTATCACCCTGTATCACCATGTATCCTCCTGTATCAGCCTGCATCGGTCTGTATTCTCTTGTATTCTCCTGTATCCTCCTGTATCACCCAGTATCACCCTGTATGACGCTGTATCGCCCTGCATCGCCCTGCCTCGCCCTGTATCCTCCTGTATCGCCATGTATCCTCCCCTGCATCGCCCTGTATCGCCCTGCATCGCCCTGTATCCTCCTGTATCACCCTGTATCACAATGTATCCTCCCCTGCATCGCCCTGTAGGCCTTTCCAGATTGTGCTCGGCACTTTTTTAGCGCAATTTGGCTTTGGGAGCACTATTTTTATCAGAGAGCACTTTTTTGGCCAAAGAACATGTGATTTCGACATTTGATTGGGTATCATTCCTGGGGTACAGTATTGGGTAGCCTGTGGGCTGGGGAACTATTTAATAAGTAATCTAACTCCTTATATAGAATATCTGTCTGCCCAGATTAAAATGGCGGACGCTTCGTCCAGTGGTGAAGAAATCGAACATAATCCCATAGAAACTGCCATAAGTAGAGACGCTTCATTATCAGAACCGGCAGAAGCGTCCATTTCCCGAAAGCGAAAGATTATAGTCAATGATGGGAAATATAATAAAAGTATTATTCATTATTGTGCAATTATTGACTTGTATTCAATGGAAACTTGCCTTTTAGTTGCAAATCTAAATTGGAAAGCATCTTTTCTTTCAAATAATTAAAATGTTCGGTAGCACTTTTTTTCTTTTTGGAGCAACTTTTTGAGCACTATTTTTGATTTTGGAGCACTTTTTCAGCATCTTTTGGGCATTTTTGGGAGCACAATCTCGAAAGGCCTATCGCGCGCCCTGTATCGCCTTGTATCCTCCTGTATCACCTTCCATCGCACTGTATCGCCCTGTATCCTCATGTATCACCATGTACCGCCCTCTATCCTCCATATCGCCCTGTATCCTCCTGCATCGCACTGTATCAGCCTGTATCCTCCTGTATTGCCGTGTATCCTCCTGTATCGCCATGTATCCTCCTGTATCACCCTGCATCGCCTTGTATCCTCCTGGATCCTCCTGTATCGCCCTGTATCGCCATGTATCCTCATATGTCCTCCTGTATCGCCCCGCATTACCCTGTATCGCCCTGTATCCCCTGTATCGCCCTGTATCCTCATGTATCGTCCTCTATCCTCCTGTATCGCCCCGTATCACCCTGTATCGCCCTGTTTCACGCTGTATCGCCCTGTATCGCCCTGTATCTCCTGTATCGCCCTGTATCGCCTGCATCGCCCTGTATCGCCATGTATCGCCATTGCCGTGTATCCTCCTGTATCGCCATGTATCCTCCTGTATCCTCCTGTATCGCCCTGTCGCGCCATGTATCCTCATGTGTCCTCCTGTATCGCCCCGTATCACCCTGTATCGCCCTGTATCACGCTGTATCGCCCTGTATCCTCATGTATCGTCCTGTATCCTCCTGTATCGCCCCGTATCACCCTGTATCGCCCTGTTTCACGCTGTATCGCCCTGCATCGCCTGTATCCTCCTGTATCGCCATGTATCCTCCCCTGCATCGCCCTGTATCGCCCTGTATCCTTCTGTATCACCCTGTATCGCCATGTATCCTCCCCTGCATCGTCCTGCATCGCCCTGTATCACGCTGTATAGCCCTGTATCCTCCTGTATCACCATGTACCGCCCTGTATCCTCCTGTATCGCCCTGTATCACCCTGTATCGCCATGTATCCTCCTGTATCACCCTGCATCGCCCTGTATTCTCCTGTATCGCCATGTATCGCCCTGTATCACCCTGTATCGCCCTGTATCACCCTGTATCCTCTTGTATCACCCTATATCGCCCTGTATCACCCTGTATCACCATGTATCCTCCTGTATCAGCCTGCATCGGTCTGTATTCTCCTGTATTCTCCTGTATCCTGCTGTATCGCCCAGTATCACCCTGTATCACGCTGTATAGCCCTGTATAGCCCTGTATCGCCCTGTATCGCCCTGTATCGCCCTGTATCGCCCTGTATCGCCCTGTATCGCCCTGTATCGCCTGTATCGCCCTGTGTCGCTCTGCATCGCCCTGTATCCTCCTGTATCACCCTGTATCACCATGTATCCTCCCCTGCATCGCCCTGTATCGCCATATATCGCCCTGTATCACGCTGTATCGCCCTATATCGCCCTGTATCCTCTTGCATCACCCTGTATCGTCATGTATCCTCCTGTATCATTCTGTATCCTCCTGTATCACCCTGCATCGCCCTCCATCACCCTACATCGCCCTGGATCACCCTGTATCGCCATGTATCACCCTGTATCCTCCTGTATCACCCTGCATCGTCCTGTATCACCCTGCATCACCCTGTATCCTCCTGTTTCACCATGTATCGCCATATATTCTCCTGCATCACCCTGTATCACCTTGTATCCTCCTGGACTCTCTTGTATCGCCCTGTATCGCCATGTTTCCTCATGTGTCCTCCTGTATCGTCCTCCTGTATCGTCCTCCTTTATCTTCCTCCTGTATCATCCTCCTGTATCGCCATGTATCCTCCTGTATTGCCGTGTATCCTCCTGTATGGCCATGTATCCTCCTGTATCACCCTGCATCGCCTTGTATCCTCCTGGACTCTCTTGTATCGCCCTGTATCGCCATGTTTCTCATGTGTCCTCCTGTATCGTCCTCCTGTATCGTCCTCCTGTATCGTCCTCCTTTATCTTTCTGTATCGTCCCGTATCACCCTGTGTCGCTCGGTATCACGCTGTATCGCCCTGTATCCTCATGTATCGTTCTGTATCTCCGTATCACCCTGTATCGCCCTGTATCACGCTGTATCGCCCTGTATCGCCCTGCATCGCCCTGTATAACCCTGTATCGCCATGTATCCTCCTGTATTACCTGCATCGCCCTGTATCCTCTGTATCGCCATGTATCGCCCTGTATCACGCTGTATCGCCTGTATCACCCTGTATCGCCCTGTATCATCCTATATCACCATGTATCCTCCTGTATCACCCTGTATCAGCCTGCATCGGTCTGTATTCACTTGTATTCTCCTGTATCCTCCTGTATCGCCCAGTATCACCCTGTATGACGCTGTATCGCCCTGTATCGCCCTGCATCGCCCTGCATCGCCCTGTATCCTCCTGTATCACCCTGTATCGCCATGTATCCTCCCTGCATCGCCCTGTATCGCCCTGCATCGCCCTGTGTGCCTCCTGTATCACCCTGTATCGCAATGTATCTTCCCCTGCATCGCCCTGTATCGCCATGTATCCTTCTGTATTACCTGCATCGCCCTGTATCCTCCTGTATCGCCATGTATTGCCCTGTATCACGCTGTATCGCCCTGTATCACCCTGTATCCTCTTGCATCACCCTGTATCGCCCTGTATCACCCTGTATCACCATGTATCCTCCTGTATCAGCGTGCATCGGTCTGTATTCTCTGTATTCTCCTGTATCCTCCTGTATCGCCCAGTATCACCCTGTGTCGCCCTGCATCGCCCTGTATCACCCTGTATCGCCATGTATCCTCCCCTGCATCGCCCTGTATCGCCCTGTATCCTTCTGTATCACGCTGTATCGCCCTGTATCCTCATGTATCGTCCTGTATCTCCGTATCACCTGTATCGCCCTGTATCACGCTGTATCGCCCTGTATCGCCCTGCATCGCCCTGTATCACCCTGCATCGCCATGTACCTCCTGTATTACCTGCATCGCCCTGTATCCTCCTGTATTGCCCTGTATCACGCTGTATCGCCCTGCATCGCCTTGTATCGCCATGTATCCTCCTGTATCACCCTGCATCGCCCTGTATCCTCCTGTATCGCCATGTATTGCCCTGTATCACGCTGTATCGCCCTGTATCACCCTGTATCCTCTTGTATCACCTGTATCGCCCTGTATCACCCTGTATCACCATGTATCCTCCTGTATCAGCCTGCATCGGTCTGTATTCTCCTGTATCCTCCTGTATCGCCAGTATTACCCTGTGCCGCCCTGCATCGCCCTGCATCGCCCTGCATCGCCCTGCATCGCCCTGTATCACCCTGTATCGCCATGTATCCTCCCTGCATCGCCCTGTATCACCCTGTATCACCATGTATCCTCCTGTATTACCTTCATCGCCCTGTATCCTCCTGTATCACCATGTATTGCCCTGTATCACGCTGTATCGCCCTGCATCGCCTTGTATCGCCATGTATCCTCCTGTATCAGCCTGCATCGCCCTGTATCCTCCTGTATCGCCATGTATTGCCCTGTATCACGCTGTATCGCCCTGTATCACCCTGTATCCTCTTGTATCACCCTGTATCGCCCTGTATCCTCCTGTATCAGCCTGCATCAGTCTGTATTCTCCTGTATCCTCCTGTATCGCCCAGTATTACCCTGTGTCGCCCTGCATCGCCTGTATCACCCTGTATCGCCATGTTTCCTCCCCTGCATCGCCCTGTATCCTTCTGTATCACCCTGTATCGCCATGTATCCTCCCCTGCATCGCCCTGTATCACGCTGTATCGCCCTGTATCCTCCTGTATCACCATGTACCGCACTGTATCCTCCTGTATCGCCCTGTATCACCATGTATCCTCCTGTATCACCCTGCATCGCCCTGTATCGTCCTGTATCGACATGTATCGCCCTGTATCATCCTGTATCGCCCTGTATCGCCCTGTATCCTCTTGTATCACCCTATATCGCCCTGTATCACCATGTATCCTCTTATATCAGCCTGCATCGGTCTGTATTCTCCTGTATTCTCCTGTATTCTCCTGTATCTCCCACTGTCACCATGTATCACGCTGTATAGCCCTGTATCGCCCTGTGTCGCCCTGCATCGCCCTGCATTGCCCTGTATCCTCCTGTATCACCCTGCATCGCCATGTATCCTCCCCTGCATCGCCCTGTATCGCCATGTATCCTCCTGTATTACCTGCATCGCCCTGTATCCTCCTGTATCGCCATGTATTGCCCTGTATCACGCTGTATCGCCCTGCATCGCCATGTATCCTCCTATATCATCCTGCATCGCCCTGTATCCTCCTGTATCGCCATGTATTGCCCTGTATCACGCTGTATCGCCCTGTATCCTCTTGTATCACCCTGTATCGCCCTGTATCACCCTGTATCACATGTATCCTCCTGAATCAGCCTGCATCGGTCTGTATTCTCCTGTATCCTCCTGTATCGCCCAGTATCACCCTGTGTCGCCTGCATCGCCCTCCATCGCCCTGTATCACCCTGTATCGCCATGTATCCTCCCTGCATCGCCCGTATCCTTCTGTATCACCTGTATCGCCATGTATCCTCCCCTGCATCGCCCTGTATCGCCTGTATCGCCCTGTATCGCCCTGTATCGCCCTGTATCACGCTGTATCGCCCTGTATCCTCCCGTATCGACATGTATCGCCCTGTATCATCCTGTATCCTCTTGCATCACCCTGTATCGCCCTGTATCACCCTGTATCACCATGTATCCTCCTGTATCAGCCTGCATCGGTCTGTATTCTCCTGTATTCTCCTGTATCCTCCTGTATCGCCCAGTATCACCCTGTGTCGCCCTGCATCGCCCTGTATCACCCTGTATCGCCATGTATCCTTTTCTGCATCGCCCTGTATCGCCCTGTATCCTTCTGTATCACGCTGTATCGCCCTGTATCCTCATGTATCGTCCTGTATCTCCGTATCACCCTGTATCGCCCTGTATCACGCTGTATCGCCCTGTATCGCCTGCATCGCCCTGTATCGCCGTGTATCCTCCTGTATTACCTGCATCGCCCTGTATCCTCCTGTATCGCCATGTATTGCCCTGTATCACGCTGTATCGCCCTGCATCGCCTTGTATCGCCATGTATCCTCCTGTATCACCCTACATCGCCCTGTATCCTCCTGTATCGCCATGTATTGCCCTGTATCACGCTGTATCGCCCTGTATCACCCTGTTCCTCTTGTATCACCCTGTATCGCCCTGTATCAACCTGTATCACCATGTATCCTCCTGTATCAGCCTGCATCGGTCTGTATTCTCTTGTATCGCCCAGTACTACCCTGTGTCGCCCTGCATCGCCCTGTATCACCCTGTATCGCCATGTATCCTCCCCTGCATCGCCCTGTATCACCCTGTATCGCCATGTATCCTCCTGTATTACCTGCATCGCCTGTATCCTCCTGTATCGCCATGTATTGCCCTGTATCACGCTGTATCGCCCTGCATCGCCTTGTATCGCCATGTATCCTCCTGTATCACCCTGCATCGCCCTGTATCCTCCAGTATCGCCATGTATTGCCCTGTATCACGCTGTATCGCCCTGTATCACCCTGTATCCTCTGTATCACCTGTATCGCCCTGTATCACCCTGTATCACCATGCATCCTCCTGTATCAGCCTGCATCAGTCTGTATTCTCCTGTATCCTCCTGTATCGCCCAGTATTACCCTGTGTCGCCCTGCATCGCCCTGTATCACCCTGTATCGCCATGTATCCTCCCCTGCATCGCCCTGTATCGCCCTGTATCCTTCTGTATCACCCTATATCGCCATGTATCCTCTCCTGCATCGCCCTGTATCGCCCTGCATCACGCTGTATCGCCCTGTATCCTCCTGTATCACCATGTACCGCCTGTATCCTCCTGTATCGCCCTGTATCACCTGTATCACCATGTATCCTCCTGTATCACCCTGCATCGCCCTGTATCCTCCTGTATCGACATGTATCGCCCTGTATCCTCCTGTATCGACATGTATCGCCCTGTATCATCCTGTATCGCCCTGTATCGCTCTGTATCCTCTTGTATCACCCTATATCGCCCTGTATTAGCATGTATGCTCTTATATCAGCCTGCATCGGTCTGTATTCTCCTGTATTCTCCTGTATCTCCTGTATCCTCCTGTATCTCCCACTATCACCATGTATCACGCTGTATAGCCCTGTATCGCCCTGTGTCGCCCTGCATCGCCTGCATTGCCCTGTATCCTCCTGTATCACCCTGTATCGCCATGTATCCTCCCCTGCATCGCCCTGTATCCCCCTGTATCGCCATGTATCCTCCTGTATTACCTGCATTGCCCTGTATCCTCCTGTATCGCCATGTATTGCCCTGTATCACGCTGTATCGCCTGCATCGCCCTGTATCGCCATGTATCCTCCTATATCATCCTGCATCGCCCTGTATCCTCCTGTATCGCCATGTATTGCCCTGTATCACGCTGTATCGCCCTGTATCCTCTTGTATCACCTGTATCGCCCGTATCACCCTGTATCACCATGTATCCTCCTGAATCAGCCTGCATCGGTCTGTATTCTCCTGTATCCTCCTGTATCGCCCAGTATCACCCTGTGTCGCCCTGCATCGCCCTGCATCGCCCTGTATCACCCTGTATCGCCATGTATCCTCCCCTGTATCCTTCTGTATCACCTGTATCGCCATGTATCCTCCCCTGCATCGCCCTGTATCGCCCTGTATCACGCTGTATCGCCCTGTATCACCATGTGCCGCCCTGTATCCTTATGTATTGCCCTGTATCACCTGTATCGCCATGAATCATCCTGTATCACCCTGCATCGCCCTGTATCCTCCTGTATCGACATGTATCGCCCTGTATCATCCTGTATCGCCCTGTATCACCCTGTATCCTCTTGTTTCACCCTATATCGCCCTGTATCACCCTGTATCACCATGTATCCTCCTATATCAGCCTGCATCGGTCTGTATTCTCCTGTATCCTCCTGTATCTCCCAGTATCGCCCTGTATCGCCCTGTATCCTCTTGTATCACCCTATATCGCCCTGTATCACCATGTATCCTCTTATATCAGCCTGCATCGGTCTGTATTCTCCTGTATTCTCCTGTATCCCTGTATCTCCCACTATCACCATGTATCACGCTGTATAGCCCTGTATCGCCCTGTGTTGCCCGGCATCGCCCTGCATTGCCCTGTATCCTCCTGTATCACTCTGTATCGCCATGTATCCTCCCCTGCATCGCCCTGTATCACCCTGTATCGCCATGTATCCTCCTGTATTACCTGCATCGCCCTGTATCCTCCTGTATCGCCATGTATTGCCCTGTATCACGCTGTATCGCCCTGCATCGCCTTGTATCGCCATGTATCCTCCTGTATCCCCTGCATCGCCCTGTATCCTCCTGTATCGCCATGTATTGCCCTATATCACACTGTATCGCCCTGTATCACCTGTATCCT